>VZSF01006551.1:962631-1112996 GCA_013398295.1 Chionis minor
AAAAATGCCCCCCCCCGCCGCGTCCTGCGCCTCCTAGACGGCCGCAGCTGTCACCGGGGGCTCGTCCGAGGGGGTCACCCCGCGATGTTGGGGTGCCCCGAGTGGAGAGGGGCTGCGGCGGAGGGCGTGTGTCCGTCCGTCCGTCCCCCCCCCCCTCCAGGGGCAGCCCGGGTGCCGAACCCCTTCTTGCGAGGTCTGATCCGGGAGCTGGCCCGGGTGACTAAGGCGTTGCGTGCGGGTTGCGATTGTGCCCTGGCTCTGCTTTTGCTTAGTGCAAAATACGGCAGCTAATTTGAGGCTTAATTAATAAGCGTTAAAAACGAACAAATCAAGGTGCCTTATTGTCATGATGGTGCGTTCTTATCTTCCTTGCTCGTGTCGTGTTGGCGTGTTGTGTATATGTTTTAAAGATGCAGGATTTCAATAATAACTTGATGTCGTGGTACAAGTGAACGTGATACTCAAGATTTAATTAAAAAAAAAAGAAAAAGCAGCTGGAAGAGTAATAAAAAAAGGCCTGTGGTTCAAGCTGAATTTGATTTTGGTGGAGGAGAGGGGGTATTCACAACAACACATTTTATTTGCATATGCGACAGGACTTCACGGTTAGTTGAACTGTTGTCTTTCATGACATCTTTTAATTTTTTCTCTTTTTTGTTCTTCTGGTAGCTCTCTGTGTAGCAATACACCGAGGAGTTTTTTGGTGGGGTGTTGCCACCATATTTTATTATAAAAAATTTTTTTTAAATTTTATTTCCACCATTTGGAGGACAGATGATGACAAAAGCTTGCAACAGATTTAAGAGGAGGGATCCGATATGATGGGTGAACAAATATTTTTCTAGGCAAGTTATTTGAGCGAGGCTGTGGAAGGTTTGAGCAGAACAAAATAGAAGGAATAGGATTGACCAAATCTTGTTGTTTTGTAAAGTAGAGATAAAAGTGTGATTTCCAGAGCTGACTTGTTTTTCTGACCCCTGAAGGATAAAGCAAGGAGCACAATAATTCCTGAAATGTATCTTCTCTATTAGAGTGGCGGAGACCTATCTGTGTGAGAATCAGGTAGTATAGCTGACGAGTGGTGTCGAAAGAGTTATTTTATGAGGCCTAATTGCAGAGGAAGGTATCTATCAATGATGATTAATTTAGAGCTCTGAAGTAAGGACTGGCATCTTTGGGAGGCCTGGTTTCTAAAGACACAGTGTTGTAATACATAATGCTCATCTAATGATGGGTTGGAATACTAGAGGTTATGTCTTAAGTACTTGCAGCTACTAGATGAGAATAAATTGTCTTGATAAAAGCATTACCTAATTAAGTCGTGAACGCTTCAGTCCTCAGATGCAGGAGTGCTTAGTCTTGAGCATGTTGAGCATCCATTTAAACATCAAGTATTTCTTCATCTTGTACCTAGCAGTTGGTGTTAAAACTATCTCAAGTCAAAATATTTAACAGGGGTTCAAATTAGTTCACTTTCAGTCTTGCTGTGAAATTGGCAAAATGGGATTGATGACTGCAACTTGTGGCAGGGTGATGATGGCGTGGATAGCCACGTGTCTGGCCTGCTTCCCTCTTCTGGGGAGTCACGGTTTCACGTACTTTCTGTTTTGTGAGTTTAGGGTATAACCAAAGAATTGTAGTTCACAGTCTAGAAACTTGGAAAATGTTGTGTTCATATTTAAAATCGGAGGCTTTGCTTTAAGGAGGATTTGAGGCAAGTAACTTTGGAATTTTATTTCCAAGAGAAGGAGGAAGTAGTACTGCAAGTATGTGAAGAATAGTAGGGATTCTTTTATCTGCAACAATAGGCCATGGTGCTGCTTTGTGTCAGTTTAACAATAGAGAAAAGGTATGGACTACTTGATGGCCCATTACAATGTATTATTTATGTATCTGAAGGTGTTCTAAAAAGTAAATCTTTGTGATTACTATTAGTTACATACTTAGGAGTATTCAGTATCATTGTTATAAGAGACTACGACATAATTATATGTAATGCAAGTGTCTGGCTGTGTATCAGCAGCCTACCTTCTTAAGAGCTAATATAAATATTTGCTGGAAAAGAAAACAAGTCAGAGGACTCCAGTAAAACTTATGCTGTCCTGGACACTTTCTTTTTTTTTTGCTACTCACTATTGTATGGGTAGCAAAAACTACAGTTCTTGAAAGATTACTATTAAATCTTTTGATTACCTAAACTTACACACAGTGCAAAGGAAAGTAAATTTGAGGTAGTTGTACGTGGTAAAAATAATGCACTTTTTTTTTTTGCTAGCTGTCCAAAGTAAGATTAACCAGTAAACTATGATGAGAAGATACCATTTTCCATCTGTAAAGCCCTTGATCTTAGCAGCACTAGATCCCTTTTAAAGGGAGGTGGTGTTATCACTTTCCTGGAAGAGACTATTGTGTTTTGAAGTTAAACTGCACTTAACAAGAAACCTGTATAGTAAACCCACCAGACTGGCCACAGACCAGCATGGAAAGTGCATTAAGATGTCTCCTTGTGTGTCAGTTGACTGCAACTCAGCGGTGGTTCAGTGCATATGCAAATGTTGTGAAGGGCCAGTTTATTAATTATCTTGTCTTTCCGTTTAGTTTTGTGGCACTTGGTTGTATTTCATCAATGGTGAGGAGAGGTTTGATGAACAGTTTGCTGATGTGCCAGACAGCGTCAAGCAGAGGTCAGCAGGGATGCCCCAAGCTGTACCAGGAGCAGACGAACTGTTCTGCGTTGGAGTTCACCCTCACCGAGCTAATTAAATGGAACGATCTATACCTGCTTCTGCTCACTCTACAGTGTGTACCTTTTATCCTGCAGTGGGGATATGCGGATACTGTAATTTGCATTTTGTACAAATTCTAAAGCAGCAAAAGATCGCCTCAGATTTTTTTTTTTCTGTGTTGCTGAGTTTTCTGGTGTGCTGCTATGTATGCATAGACGCATGCAGAGGAGTTGTGTGGATTTTAAGGACAATGCAGCATGACTTGGGGAAAAAATATAGCTGTCCTTGAATACTACCTATGGTGACTTTCATTTGCACCCTTCACTTACTAGAATATGTTCCTACTGATCTGCAGCGTTTCTTTGAGGTGCAAGACCCTTTCTCTTGGCAAATGTAGTTGGTAAAGCTGTAAGAGAGGTGGTCATAACCTAGGTATATCAAAAGTAGAATGTGATTTATTTTTTTTCCCCCTATTACACTGTTTCCATTATAGTGACATATGGCAAGGAGAGTAACCAGCAGTTTGACTGGTATAGTAAAGCTGATACCTTCATTTTTGTATTTTGTGTTTCCCATCTAGGCGAGTTCAACAAGGGATCATTTTATTTGTTTGGTTTTATTTATTGTCATGTGCATGTGCAACATCTAGCACGGTGGGGCCCATTTCTGTAATTCAGCTAGTATAAAAGTTTCTAGAGCAAACCAGCTATTTCTTTTGTTAACCAGAAGTACGTGTAGGGATAGTCCTGTCAAATTTGGTAGTATATTTGCTTTGTGTGTGTATCCTTTGACTTGCTTTCCAGGATAAAACCACACAGTTTCCACCTACTGCATAATGACGTAGCCCTCAGGGAAGTTTTGAATTGCATTGGGAGTTTTCCCCTTGGAGATGAAATCCTACAAACCACAAGTTAGGAGCCAGTGAAAAACTACTGGTTGTTTGCCCCTTTTTTCCCTTCCTCCCTATCTGTACCTAAGGAAGTTTGCAGCATGTCTGCGAAATGATGACTATCTCGTCCACCCTGTTGTATCACCACTGGTGGGGACTGAACTCTTTCTTATCTCATAGATAACTACTAACAACAGCACAGGGTAAGTCAGGACAACATTCAAGCCTCCTGGTCAGTGGTTTTATCCTGCTGACTGGAACAAAGTTGCTGGGAAAGTGTCAAGTCCTTTTGCAACAGCTCATCTACGGATGGGCTAGAAATGCCCAGTCCTTTGAATATAAAGGTCTAAGGTCAAGTGACTCAAACTTTGCAGCTCACGAGGAGAGAAATAAGCTATCCTTTTTGGCAACTGGCATAGTGAAAAGACAATCTTAAAGTAGATCTGTGATTGGAAAAATGAGATTTCTAAGTGGCTTGCAGATGCATCTTGTGTTATTTCAGTAATTTGCGGTGCATTTTTTCTAGTATAAGTTTCTGGTTGGAGTATTGTGAGGCTGTTCACTTTTCCTCCAGTACCCAGGATGGGGAGGATGAGGATTTGGAGAGCACTCAGCAGCACCAAGTAGCACTGGCTACTTATTAGAAAGCACGTGAGCGTAATTATTCCAACCCTGCAGACCAATTTTTCCCGTGCTGTTAGAATCCCGTGGGGTCTTTACTGCTTGACACCCGAGTTTGAGGGAGTTTTGAGGTTAGTAGCTTTGACTGCCTGTTCCAGTCCACTTTGCCACACCCCACTGCTTGGTGGCTCTCATCAGATTAGTCTGGCCTTTATGTGCTGGGAAGGTATTAGAATAACAAAGGGCAGTTAGCCTACAACTTGAGGCATGTCTTGGTGTGCCTGTTTCTTTGTTTTCTGTTAATGTTTTGAATGAACTAAGTCTTGTCTTGAGCTGGTGTTACTATAGTAACTATGAAGCTCAGATACAAAAATCAGCAATGCATAGTTCAATCTGAAAATGTCCTTTGGGTTCTAGATATTTTGTAAGCAAAGAAATAATTCTTGGTCTTCTGCTGACTAGGAAAGCAATGGGTAGCTTACAGATAAGTGTTTCTGAATATCTCAGGACAATTTATGTGTGAAGTAGGAGGAAAATTGTGTAGCTATCAAGCTGCATTAGAAATGGAAGAAAAAAAAGCTATTATTACCAAGTAAAAAATAGTGAACTGTGAGACGTGTTCTAAGTAGAACAGTTTCATGTGTGGTTTTTTATTTCTTGTTTTATGATCTAAAATAGAAATTACTCCTGTTATGCTTTGAAAACACTGCATAATGTTTTCTGCTTTTTGAGACTGGCAACACGGTACAGCTAGCACTGAGCTCAGTGGACCACAGCCCTATGTCACACGTCTAGTGGATAGCTTTTTTAATTGGTATTTCCATCAATAAGAACTATTATAATAGCAATAAAATAATGGGCTTATTAATATTCACAAAGTCTGAGGAAAATCAAAGTGCCTCAGGAAAATGTTTTTGTCTTTCAAGTGGAAATAATCAATCTGCTCCTAACTGTAGCTGTCAAAATATGAAGATTTTAAGGTGGAGATGTTTTTAAATTACTACTCTTCCTCGTGGTTTTTAATGGCTTTGCCTCCATTTATTGCTTTCTGATGTATGAAGAAGTAATAGGTTTGGGGTTTTATTGTTTCTCTCCCGTGTGGAAGTGTTAGGAATACCAGTCTGATCCTCCCTGGTGTTGCTGGAAGGCTTGCTTTGTGTCTTAGGAATGTACTGTGAACTTTTGCTTGCAGCTTTTTAATGAACACGGCAATCATGTCATCAACTTCATCAGCTAGGGAGAATATGTTAATTGAGATGTCTTTAAATAAGACACAAGGCTGAGATAAATATAAACTTTTCTGGTTTAAATTAAAAATGTTCTCAGCCTATTAGGTGCCGGTGGTCTAATGTCAAAATTTTACTGCTTATCCAGTCGTTACTGGTTTGTTACAGTTTTTCTTGAACTCTGCTCTTCCCCCTTTTCTGACAGCAAGATAACATTCCTTAATGCCTGTCCATCTCTGTCCTTTCTATGTGATAAGGAAATGACTGCCAAGTAAAACAGATGAAAGAGCATGTGCGAGGCCTTCAAAAGCAGGTTGTAGCTGCACAACTGAAAGGAAAAGGAACAAGCGAGATGGGAAGTAGAAAGATGTATGCGTTAGGGGTGGAAGAAGGGTTGCATCTTTCTTGGTCTTCAGCCTGGTCTTCAAGTGTTCATGCCTTTGGCTTGAAATGCTGTTCAGAGGGCAAAGCGATGAATTTCTAGCGTTTTAAACCCAATCTTCTTTAAAAGATCACATTGCTAGATAAGAAAATCAGTTTTCCCGTGGGAGTTGTGTTTAAGTGACAAAAAATTGAAGCAGATAGCTAAAACCTGTATTGACCAAAATCTGTTGCAACCCAGGAAGTGCAGTGCTGCTTGATATCTGATCGTCTTTCTTGAAGAGGAGGACATCAGGACAGTGTGGGTTGTCTTCACACTGCTTTATCCGTTTCATTAAAAGATATTCTTGCACAAATGCTGATGGCTCTAATGAATGTCCATGTACTTTTTTCTCGTGAGATATGGGTATCTTATGCATCTATTTGTTTTTATTTTACAGACTGTAAGCTCTTATGTCAGAGGCTTGTCGTGCAAGGTAATGTTTTGGGAATAGATGCTAAAAGAAATCAGTAGCATCTCTTCTCCATTCTTTCAAGATTAATTTGGCTAATAAATATCTTCTTCCACAATGATGAATTTGCTAATCTAAATACTGCTTAATTTGTTTAATTGTGGGGAAAGGGAAAAAATCCATCTGTATAAATGGGTGAAAGCGAATCTTATGATTGGTATAATCTCCAAAATTAAATTGGATAATGTCTGCATAATGATAGGATTTGCATGGCTCTTTAGACTTCCTGCCTTTGAGTAAGTTTGGGTGTAATTATTATATTTTTCTGCTTTGTGGCACTGCCAGAACCCAAATTTCGGTTTGTTACTTCAACATATGCTTAAAGAGTCTGGGTCTTATGGAAGAGTTACTTACTTTTCACAGGAATTATCTAGTTTCTTTTTTTTTTTTTGTTACAAGTATTGCCAAGAACTGAATACTTATCTTTAAAGCCATGTCTAGCTGGACACATATGTTTGCAGCTGGCTAGATTGTTTCTTTCAGCTTCTTTCATTTTAATTAAACATTAAAATAATTTAAATTGGTGACTGTAAATGCTTGATCTGTAAATGCTCATATCTGAGATTGTTCTAAATTCATTCTAAGGTTAGCTATTTTTGCCTTTTTTTTTTGCTATTTGTGATTTATATATTAATTGTGATTGTGAAGGGGGTACTTCAACTATTCACAGCCCATTTCTGATGGCTTGAAGTTGGTCATTGTGGCCACCTGACTTAAATAAAGGGAGGTATTTACCTACCACCTGGTGCTAATTCTGTAAGAAGGCAGAATTTAAGTGATTACTGTCAGTTGATACACCTGGGGGAGAAGGCACAGGCCTTCAGGGCACAGTTAATCTATGGTGGCACTTCTTGTTAGTCACTTACTTGTCCATGAGCTTAGTTTATGCTCAGAAGCCAAATAGTTTATCTTCATTCTTCAGAGGATTTAACTTTCCTCATGGTGAGCCACTGTGGACTGCTGGTCTGCAATAGGCGTGTGTGTCCTGTTTCTGGGAATTCCTTGTTCATGTGTTGTACTTGGTATAAGAATAATGAAAAGTTTTTGAAGGTCATATATGTGACTTTTCTTTCTTTGTTTGCCTTTAATAACAAAATATGCCAAATAAAATTCTGTCCCTGCTCTGAGGAGATACAGTGACACTCATATGGATGAGGGACTGTTCATAGTGTTGCTGATCAAAATGTTTGCTTGCAAGAGTGAGGTGAGGCTGGCTTTTTTGTGTTTGAAGTATCTCATGGATTCTTAAAAACACCCTTGTAGTAGGTATTTATTTTGGCTATCTGGGGATTGTAAAGGCAAGAATTGTAACAGAGCCAGAATTAACAGATCTTCTTTGTCCATCTGTTCTTGTTTTGGTTGGCAGTTGGGTATTGCAGGGGAGTGGTACTGTCTTCCTTTTTAGCCTATGGCTAATTGAAAGAAGATAAAAAGGCATATACCTTACTTCTGTCATTGTATGCTTTACGTATCTGCATTGCTGAGCAACTTGTCTCAAATATAATTTTTCCAAAGGAGGAAAAGAGATGATCTCTAGAGGTCCCTTCCAGCCCTTAACATCCTGTGATTCTGTGAGGTTTGACCATGTAAACACGATACTGAAAAACACTTCCTTAAACCAGTTTGGTTATAGATTTCTGCCTAGACAATAAAAAATTTCTTGCTTCTTGCTGGAGACTTTGATTTCCATAAACAGAAAACTTTAAAGCAGCAAGCATTGTTCATTGTTTTGTCATTTCATGTTATTTGAAATAGATGAAGAAATCTCCTGCGCAGTATAGTGTAACTCACTCTGCAAGTGATGCATGATACCACTTTGCAGTAGTTTTCATGAAGACCTGAGACAACCTACAGATGTCTCTGTTGTTAATCAAAACTCTTGAATCCTTTTGTGACCCTAGCTCTGATACCCTCAAGACATTAAAAATGGAGCTCCTGTTTTCACTTAAATCTTCACAAATCTCCATCTTCTGTATCAGCTTGTATACTTTCCTCAAAGATTTCCAAGTAGTTTACAGTCTAAGTTTCCTAAACTGGAAACTTCTCTTTATAAACTTACGCATGTAACTAAAAAGAGCCAAATGAGAGAACCTAATTATTTTGCTGTAGCTCTACAGCTTGATGTAATGATGTGAAAAGGTGCTATTAATAGTTAATGTTCTTTATCTTGAGTTCCTTAAATATTTGGTGAAATACCATATTTAGAACAATTGCATCATAACAGGAGATGATTTAAATGGAGTTTGTGTAGGCAGCTGCTTTTCTCAGGAAATTCTTGTGAAGTTGTGTGCCCTTGTTTACTCTGCAGTAGGAAATTAGGCATCCAAGAATTTGACTGTGCTTGAAATGATTTAATTTAACTTCTAAATGGCCAGGTTTGTTGTCTTTGACACTTCATGCCAAGAGGTAAAACTTACTTATGATAATTCGACATCAACACCCACAGGAGAAAGAAAACCAATGTGGCAGTTCCTCCCCGTGGTTATGAAGTGTGAGGGTGCTGTGTTGCTCTACAAAAGCCTCGATGTCTTTATAGTTCTTGAATCTGTAAAAATAGTGAAACTTCATGGTAGTTCTACTACGTATATGTGTCTCGCTTAGATAATGGTTTGAGGTTAGAAGTGCTGTTCGTCAGTCTTCACTGTGGACAAATTAACAACTCAGTGCATTGAAGAAGCAGACAATTTCTCTTTCATTTCTGCCCTAGAGGAATTGCTGCAAATATTACTTTTACACTGTGTATGAGTCACATCACAGATGCCATTCCTTTGAGTATTAATTTTATTTGTTAAATATTTGTATTAACACCAGAGGCCCTTCAGAATCAGTGTCCCATTGTGGTAGGTCTGTAAGATAAAAGTAGTCCCCGTCTCTTTAGTTGGGCATTTTGCTCATTTTCTAAACATGCAAAGGTGAGGTGGATTCTTAAACTTAACTTTTGCCAACTGTTTTTTTTGTTGTTTTGTTTTAAGAATAGTGTACGTTCTCCAGCAGACTAACCCAGGAAATACTTTTTATTTTCTGAAGACTGAAGCTCCCATCTAGCAGCCTAATACATTCTCCTACCAAAGCTAAACTGCCATCAGGGTGAAGTTTACTTTGTGTGTATGTATAGAAAATATTTAGATATTTTTTTTTCAATGCTAAGCTTATCCATGAAAATAAGGAGAGTATGAGATTAACAAACCTACCTTACCACAGGCCTGCTACTGATGCTGGGAAGGAGTCACATGTGAGAGCAGATGGGAAGGTATGTCAGTTATCAAAAATCCCATGATGAGGGATAGAACACGTTCTTTCTGAGATCATATTTAGTGTGACTAGACTTAACGTTCTCTGCTTATTGTTGGCAAGTATGTTGGGGGATGGGGGGTGAAGGCAGTTTTTTCATAAATGCTTTTCTTGGAATTGTCAATTTACTACTTTTTAAACTTTAAATTCTTCTCTCTGCTCATTTTTGCAGCTAACGTCACTTTCTTAGTTGTCTGGGAAATCTGTCCATTTATTTCTCTGCTTTTTATCCAAAACTTTTATGGTCAATTTTTTATGCTGGTAATATCAGTATCTTGTAACACCACCAGTTAGTGGGCAGTCAGCAAAAATGGGAGGGGTTTTTTTGACATCTTTGTCATGCCGATGTCAGGCTGGTTTTTTTTATTTATTTTTAAACAGAACTGAAATGTGTTTCTTGTTGGTGGAGCTTATGTTTTAGCTGAATCCATCAGACAAAGTTTGAAAGTATGAGAGTTCATGCTAATGAAAGGAGAAGCTACAGGGTTGTTTGTGGGTGGTGCTTTTTTCTTTTCTTTTAGGGAATATTTAATTTGCAAAAAGCCAAGGTAAATTTTGAGAATGTTTTTGGTTAAAAACAGGACTGCAACCAGAATGAATCACTTTGTGCATCACTTTGTTTTGTTGCTCCTTAAATGCTTTTCCTTTCACATTAGGGGGATATATTCATATATGTGGATATTTAAAAAAGGGCAGAAAAGTGTGTGCTAGGGAACAAAACTGTTAACTGTCTTGTTAGGCAAACAGTAGCCATGCAGTCATTGGTTTGGTGATGTGTGGGTGTATGTTTGAATACAATATTAGTATTTTACTGAATGCTGTAAGACCACCTGGGCAAGGTTGAGTTTGTCTATAAAGTTCTCTTTAAAAGCCATCAGTTGTACTACTTCAGTAACTAATTGTCTGGGTTTGAGCAACACAGGACTAATTTCTCTTCCAATGCTTGGGAAAACTGCACTTTTAGAAGACTCCAGTGTCTGAATTTATGAAAATATTTACTTTATAGCCAGCTATAGTGTGTGGGTTTCAAGGTCTTGGTGTTCCTGAGCTCACCAGGTGCAGGGATGAGGAGGAGCGAGACCTGAACACTTGACCAAAGTGGCCAACGGGGTTATTTCATACCATGAATGTCACATTCAATATAAATTAGAAAGTTTGCTGCAAAGTTCTCTCTTCTTGATGGCTGCGATTCTGAGAACTTCTTGTGCAGGTGCTGGACCCCTGAGCCCTTCCTTTCCCCCCAGAGCCATTTGTTGTCCACTGCTGGGAGTGCACAGCTTCCTACTGACATAATTAGCTGAGTATAATCCTTGTATATTTTATATTGGTATTGTTGTTTAGTATTATTAATGTTAATTGTTTAGTCTTATCCTATTAAATCTGTTTGTATTTTCAACCCTTGGATTTCCTTGTTTTTCCCTGATTTCCCCTTTCTGGGTGGGGGAGGGGTCATCAGGTGATAGAATAATGGTCTAAAGAACAATAAATTGTTGTGGGTCTCAAACTATAACACTACTATAAAGTAATAGCTTTCACAAATAGGAGGGCTGCCGTTCTTTTAACTGTAATGCTGAAGGTGGGTTACTAACCTACCCCCTCAGAGATTTTTGACAGATAACACTTGGAGTAAAAACTGTTTTCTCCTAGAGGTCTGGTGTTCATTTTGAGGTCTCATTCTTCTGTATTCTGTGGAACAAAATCCCTCTTCTGATGGAAATAGTAATCAGGCATTTCATCTTACAGAATTTTTTTTTGTTGTGAGTTGTAAAAACTGAAGACTTCTTTACTTAGGTTTTCTTTATATCTTTGGATGAAGCCTTGCTGTGGTGAAGGCCCACTTTGTAGATGAAGAAAGGCGTTTTGAATATGCACCTTTACTTGAAAATAATCTTGCTTAGGGCTTGATATATTCTGATTTCTTTTTTTCCTGGATTCTAGTGGTAGTGAAATTGTTTGTTTCAATCACCTGATTTCTGCCATTGATATGCAAATAGGAAAGACCACCATTAGTGATCCATCCTCCTTACACTTCTTTTAACTGATGCGGTTATTCCATTAAATGTGGTACTTTATTACGAAACTTCCTACGTTTGTTGTTAGCTGTTACCAGTGCTACTTCTTGAGCAATAGGTGGGCAGAGGCAGCCGGTTCTCTGGAGTGCTCTGCAGGTGTCCCAGCTCCATGAGGTCTCCAGGGCTTTCAGCCTGGGCAGTCTTGCTGTGTGCCAGGTGACAGTCTGATAGACACTGCCTGGTGGTGTCTGGGGTGGTTTCCTCTCGTCTAATGAAGCACCCAGTTTCTGTTTCTGAAAGGTTTCTACCTCCAACACTGGAGGTAAAGATTCTTCAGTGCAAATGTCATTGCTGGGGGTGGGGGGGGAAGCTATTCCTTTCACCACATCATTTAAATTACAATTAGAAGGGAATGGGTGGTTCACGTGCTCTTAGCAATTATGCTGATGTGGGAGTTGTAGAGGTCCTACTCTGTTCTCCCTACTTGCCTGGAGGTGTTATGCAGGGCCCACAGCAGGAAGAAGTCCTTGTATCTTCTTCCTTTCAGCAGGAAAAAATGCCTTTCTGACGTGGGTGGAGGGAAAGTGGGTGGTTCTCCTTGGCTGGTTAGGAAATGCTGCTTTTATGTAATTGCTTTTCATGCTCCAGCTATGTGTGGAAAATAAAGTTTGGGTGTGGGCATAATATCCTTCCATTAAGAGAACCTGGGAATTCAGTCACTGGCACAGCTATTGTGTGTTTCTGTGTTGAGTATAATGGAAGCCAAACCTGAGAAGGAGTTTCCGCATTGCGCTGTTTTAATGGAGCAGTGAAAAATCAATGCCTGTGCTCCTAAAACCAGTGTTCCTCACCAAAAACTTTGTGGGGTTAGGAATTATTCAAAAGACTGTAAGTCTAGAATTTTTGGTAGGGATTGCTGCAAGTATACTGCACCTTCAGTGACTTGTGCATTTTCCTCTCTGCCTCCTTTCCCCAGTAGACTCCGTCTTCTTTCTTTGCCCTTANATTTTCAGCACCTCCACTCCATTGTTCTTGGTTTCCCTGTGAGATCCCTTTCTGTTGGGCTGTCTGGGGTCTCTGTCTTCATGCTCTGGTCTCATCAGGCCCATCCTGCTTTCTCTCCCCTCTCCTCTGCTGCAAAGCATAGACACCTTCCGGCAAACTAAGTTTATGCTGCTCTGGCATGGCCCGGGGGAGATGACAGCGTGCGGTTTCAGGGAAGGTGTGGGCTGAGGAGCAGTCTCTTGTTAACCAGCTTCCTGGTGAATTGCCACATCACGGGTCCGTTGAGGCTTTGGACCTGCTGTGTGTGCGCGGTGCTCCAAGGGGAGAGAGTGCCACAGGCAGGTTAGAGATGAGGTGGTAGATTGACGCTGGCTCAAGCATGGAGTATGTAGACACTTCTACTCCATTTAACCCAGAAGTGATTAGGTATTCCAGCAGGATCAGCATCCAGTATACACGCAGAGGGACGCAGTCCTACATTTGCAGTCAGATGTTGCTTGCTTGGCCCATCTATGCATATTGTTGAGAGAAAAGGAGAGTGTGAAAACGCTAAGGCTTGCTAGCCTAAAATCTAAAGTTCAATGGTAGCCCTAGTTGTACCAGGCACCCTAGAAACTGAAGAAAAACCTCTGATACTGCAGCTAAATGCCACATTTTGAGGAAGGCAGCGCAGCTCCCTAGACTGAATAGTCCTAAGCTGCGCTGTCACCAAAGCCCTTGTTTCACTCTCCAAACCAGGTGACTTGCTAACTTGTCTCATGGGGTGGTGGGCCCTTATGAGCAATCTGCTTGTGGAAGAGATCCCACTGAGCCAGAGCATATGGAATCGAGCATCTCCTGAAATAAAGGGCATATGGTAATACTTAGCAGGGTACGGTTGAGCGTTGCAGTTCTGTTACTTATTGATCAGTTGTCCTACAGTGTGGTTTTTGTCCTTAAAAGCTTTTGCTGCCACTGAACTGTAACACTGCTTTAATGTGTTCTAAATTTGGAATTGAGGTTTCTCTCTGTGTGGTCCTTAATAGGAAAAATGTAATTTCTAGAAAACTAAACAGAAATCCCTTTGGCCCAGCAGGAGTTGAGGAAGCTTCTAAATAGAGTTCTACACTCCAATTTCATTACCCTGTTTTCATATATCTTGCCATATTTTGTGCATTATAAACATCACTTGATGATAACAATGTTCTGTGAAACAAAACCAACCAACTGTATATTGTGACAGGAAATGTAGGTTGTGAGGAGACTTGACTTTCAGAAAACTGCTGGTGGGATTAACTTGAGTAAGCCAGACAGGTCATGGGCATCTTGAAGTGGCATTGCTTTTGGAGAAAGTCATGGTTCAATGCCAAAACAAAAATTACCCTAATGCCTTGCATTACTGGATTATTATGTATGCACTGCTGGGTCTACCATATTTCTTGCTTTTGCCTTTCATCTTTTAAAATCAATTGCTTCTATTTTTCTTTGCTTTTAATTACCAAAAAAAAAAGTTCTTGTAGTTGATTTTGTCCAGGCAAATAGCAAAACTAAAGATTGTTGATGTCTGTACTGGAAATTCAAAATCTAATTGAAATGTTTTAATATAATTTTGCACTCTGCTAATACACCTGATGTAAAGTGCAAATATTATTTAACAGCCTTAACTTGAAACCTTTAGAATAACTTCAGAATCACTCTTCAGAATAAAATATATTTACCTAAATGTTATTGTTTTTGCATGAATGCAATGCTGACAGGCCACAACAGACCTGGGAAAAGTACTGCTGCTGATACAGAAATCCAGAGAAGGACTGGTTTTGATTTGCCTGGTTCCTAATGATGGCTGGTATTGGTGCCTCTAGACTGGTTTTTCATTAGATGCTTCTCGCAGTTCAGTAAAATGCCATAGTTACATGCTTTTACTTCAGTTAATGTGCAATATGAAACTTTGGGATTGTTCAACTTCTCACTGTTGTGCATTAGTGAAGGAGAGCGACTTCCTTAGCTTAGGAGAAGTGTGTCCTTCCTTAGGATTACTTAGTTCTTTGAGTGGAAATTGGAGAGCTGGGATTGTCTTGTGAAATATTAGGGTTAAAACAAGTTAAGCAAAGCAAAATATACTCCTTGGATCATGCCAAAGGAGGCTTTAAAAATAATGCCTTCATTTGGAAGCTTGTCTACACCACAAAAACAGTGAAGACATAAAGTAAATAGTAGTCATTTACTGTTATCAGTTTGATCAGAATCAGAATGCCTGATCAGTACACTGTTTGTGCGGAGTTTCAAAGCTTACTTTAGTCACTTTAACTTTTCACAATTTTTGTTTGAGATTTATCGTTGCTGTTCTCACACAAGTTAGTCTGTCTTAAGAGATGCCCTGGACAAAGTGAGCTGATTAAGGACAGAGTGTCGGTGTCAGTAGTAGGTGTTTTTTCTGGTGCTAGAGACACTGTAGCTGCTCAGTGGTGTGGAAGTTTGTGGAATTAAAATGAAGAGTAGCTACTGCGGTGTATCTTACACGAAGGTTCGTCCTTGGCTTGGAGGCTGGAGGCCCCTCAGTTGCCTCAGTAAAGATCCCATTGTAAATGGAGAGTTTTGAGTGACGCCTCTCCCAGATTACCCAGTTTATATCTAGTTCTGTGGTTCTCCGTGGGTGTAGATGTTGGCTATGGATCTGTTTGATTTACTGGGAACTGACTACTTCCGTGCTTTCTCCCCTCTTCAACCTAGCCTTTATTTCTGCTGAGGTTATTTGTTTGTTTTTCAGATGAGACCCTTTTTGCTCTTCCTGCTACATCTGCGCCTCTGATGCACTCCTCTGCAGGCAAGTTCTTTCTGCTCACCTTTGTCTGAATACATCCTGCATTTCTGATCTGATCTCATTAACTCTTTCTATTAGTCTGCCTTTACTAAAAGTCAGCATGGGTCCAAGAATAGCCTCTGTCTCATTTTTCAGTTTTGACTTTTCAGTTGATCTGTTCAAGATTATAATAGGCATTCATTTCTTTACATGGTAAACTGTTTCATAAACAAGCTACAGCCATCTGTGAATTCTTGGACCCTTGATGTAGGAGAGAAGTTGATACTATTAACAGGTTAACACATTAAAGCATAGTTGCTTTACTGATTTAGCAGAAAGATTTAATCCATAGTAACTTTCTGCAGTATTCTATATAAGCAAAATTTGTCTCTGTAGTATTTATTTAGTGGCTTTTGTTGGCTACACTGTCCACCAAATTCCCATTTTAAAAAAAAGCATCAAAACCCCCATTTCTTACTGGCATGCACGTTTGTGCGTATGTTTAAGCACAAGCATATACACATACCCTCTCTCTCTCACCTTGCCACCCCACCCTCCCTGTCTCACTTTGTTAATATTGCCTGCTATACTTGGATGCTCTGTACTTGTCTGGCATCTTCCGCTTTACTGTGATCTTTGTGCTGCATAAAGTTGCTGCTTCTCTAGCCTCTTGCATACTTCTCTGCTAGAAGAGGTGAAATAGTATAGCATACTTTAACTGATGCTTTGTTTTAATGGCTAATAGTATTTATTGTAGAACTTGGAAGAACCTCTTAATAACTAACATCATGTGAACCTGTCATGAAAGTTTGCATTGACTTTAAGGCACTTGCATTCTCTAATTTTCCTTTCTGTCCACGGTCACAGAAAAAGTTATGGACTTGCAGGAGCAGCCAGTTAGCACTAAGTCGCTTGGTCAAGAGGATTTTACTGCAGTCCCGCTTGATACTGCTTCTTCTCTTCCCTCCTTCTCTATCTCAGCTGATCCCTTTAAAGAGCACTCAGCCTTTGATACACTCTCAGATGGATTACCTGCAAGAGGCATTTCCAAAGCAAATGCAAGTGAGGTTTACAAAGAAACTACGGAAAAGGCAAGAAATCCGTTTCTTGCAGAGGGAAATGAAAAAGACATTTCAGAAACGAAATACTCAGAACCCCCATTTGCTAAAGCAGAAGCAGCCATTTTATCTCAAGCTAAAGAAGAAACACAGCTAGAGGGCCCTAAAGAATTACCGAATCTGGAGAAAATGCCTGCAGAGCAGCTGAAAATGTCTCCAGAAACTCCTCAAGATTTTTTTGAGAAAAACGAGGAAGATCTCTTTTATAACAAAGACAAATACAGAGGTGGTGATCATGGTGAAAAAGGGACACTGAAAGAAGACTCTCTTAGGAGGGAAGAATACGCAGACTTCAAACCATTTGAGCCAATATGGGAAGTAAAAGGTGCTAGTCATGGACTGAGCAGCATGAGAGAGGATGTTGGAAGTAAGATAGATGCCAAACTAGAAAGCAGTTTAGATGAGAAATACGCTGTAGATAAGCTGAATGTGCAGAAAGATTATGAGAGTGAAGGCAGTACTGAAGATCTCTCTTTCCCAAGCACCCCAGAAGCTGTAAAAGAACCTTCGCAGACTTACATCACTTGTACTAAATTTGAATCCTCTATAAGTCCTGATGGTAACAAAGTCAAATCTCTCTCTCCACTAGAGGAAGGCACTTCAGAAAATAGAACCGATGACGAGAAAAAAATCGCAGAAATGAAAGCTCAGACGAGCACAGAGCAAGGTGATTTTAGCACTCGAGCAGTTGGCAAGCAGGAAGGCCAGGAAGCTGACTATGCTAAAACAGAGA
This sequence comes from Chionis minor, assembly GCA_013398295.1. Lineage (NCBI taxonomy): Eukaryota > Metazoa > Chordata > Aves > Charadriiformes > Chionidae > Chionis > Chionis minor. Next base: position 979,925 of record VZSF01006551.1, read on the forward strand.
GTATATCAACAGTGCCATCTGATACTGCAGCAAATATGCCTGAAGGTCTTACTCCTGATCTAGTACAAGAAGCATACGAAAGTGAAATGCACGATGGGGCATGTACAAAACTTGCTTATGAAACAAAGATTGATTTAGTTCAAACCTCTGAGTCGGTACAAGAGACTCTGAAACCCGTGACACAACTCTGTCCCTCATTTGAAGGATCGGAAGCTGCTCCATCGCCAATATTGCCTGATATTGTTATGGAAGCCCCACTGAGCACTGGAACTGCTGGTGCAGAAGCATCTGCTGTGCAGCTCGAAGCTTCCCCATTAGAAACATTTATTCCTACTGCTAATTTTGAGAATGTAAAAGAAGAGACTGGAAAACCTCCCCTATACCAAGAGGCAGTGGATGTACCGCTGACACAGGCCCAAGAAGCAAAAGAGGCACTAGCATTTAAAAAATCTGATCATGAGAGTAGTGCCAGTCCTGAAGACACAGAGACTCCATATATATCTATTGCATGTGACTTAATTAAGGAAACAAAGGTCTCTGGTGAATCTGCTTCTCCATCCTTTACAGATTATTCAAAGACACCAATAACGGAAGGCATTTCTCAGGATGTGCCTGAACACAAGGAACTTGTTGAAAAACTGTCTCCACAGTTTGGAAAATCTGACTTGTTTAATAGCCAGGTGATACCTGACTTTACTGAGAAAGGGAGTGAAGATCCAGCTCTCATCTTAAAAAGTAAATCAACTGAGAATATTGTAACTGATGATGAACATGAACGACTGGTGGATTCAGTAGCTGCCACAGGCAAGCCTTATCTGGAGTCTTTCCAACCAGAACCGGACTCTTCCAAAATTGCTGCCGCTCTGCCGTCTGAGCCAACACCTACAAAAATAGCCAAGGCAGAGAAGATTCCTTTTCAGATGGAAGAGCTGAATGCTATGGCTTATTCAGCTGATGTATCTGTTGCTACGGAACCAAAAACAGGAGACAACAAAGCTCTGTCACCCATGGAGTCTTCCCCAGTCCCAGTGGAAGAAGACTTTGTGATGTTAGCTCATCCTAAAACTGCTCCTGAGTTTGTGGCAGAAGCCACTGACAGAGAAGCAATGCACAAAGATGAAAGAGAAGAGATCGGTAAGGCCATCAAAGGTCAGAACAGGCAGTTGCCTTGCCCAGAGCTACCCTGTGATCTCTCTATAAAGAATGTAGAAGTAAAAGCTGAGGAAGATACTAATGCCTTGAAAAAGTCCTTAGAGGCTGTGGACAGAGAAGTGCCTGAAGTATCCACGATGTCCTTATCGGCCACAGATAACTCGCCTTTACCTGCTGAAAGAGAGATAGTCAGTGTAGTAAAACCAGAAGCTTTTGAGAAGGAAGCTGAAAGAGAAGCTGCTCCTGTTAAAGGAAAGGAAAAACCTACTGCTGTATTTTCAGCAAAGCTGAATAAGTCTTCAGGTAATCTGTGTATGCTGTCTTGCAGTTCACTAATCTGCATAATTCTTTAGCTAAACTTAAGCATGTCATGAGTTATTCTTTTTAAGTCACTTTTCTGTAAACTTCTCTATGTAGGCTGAGGGTAACAGAAAATGTTAGTACCTGCACTTTTACCTTTTTCATATTCTGATTGCTTTAGTTCTTTTTTTTCTTCTTTCTCCTGTTTATCAGGGATGGACTCACTGTCTCCAGTTTTCTCCTTCAGTTCTTCTGCTGGTGATCTGTTGGTACAGAAATAAGTCACTACTTGCTGCAAGCTCTTCTGTGGCTGTCTACAGGCTGGGCATTAGGTGGCCTTCCAAACTTGCTCTTAATATGTGATAGTAAGCCAAGGATGGTGTTTCAGTCCTCTGTGTGTACATGACTTGAAGAGGCATTTCTTTTTCATCCACAGTTCAGATATCAGACTTTGAAACTTAGGAAGATACCCTTGCCCTACAGTATGTGCAACTTGTGTCTGCAATCTGGAAAAGGCCCTGTGCATCTCCGCTCACATGAATTGCAGCTTGCATTAGATCAAGGCCAGTGGTTTAAAATAAATAGTGCATATGGGGGAGCTTAGTATTCAGGTTACTAGGAAAGTGGTCATTAAGAAGTTGAATATCCCAGAGCCATAAAATTGTTTACACACAGCACAGATGAATTTCCATCTTTTTTTTCAGGTGGGGCTTTCACTTCAGTGTAGTTGGTTTTTTTTTTTTATAGTAATGTGTAGTTAAAGTAGCAGAAACTTGAAGGAAGGCTAAGACCACTGTTGTGTTGCATTCTGCTCTCTAAACTGATGAGGTTCCCGATCTTTGCAGACTAGAGGAATACTTTGCTTTTTGATACTGCAGCACGCTGCTGCTATTTGTCTTGCATGAGAAGCACTCCTGCTAAAAAAAAAAAACAGTGACCACAGAAAACACAATTACTCTGTTTTATATAGAAAATCAAGTTAGTTTGACTCAGCAGTAGTAGACTTGTGCAGTAGCTGCAGTCCACAAATACTAAATCCCTAATGTGTGTCTTCTACATCAAATGTGTTTTGGAAGGGAATAATATGGAAAGGTCAGGGTGTTGGTGCAACTGGAATAGGGTTAAGAAAATAAAGTAGATGATGTAGTTTTTATGTGTAACTTTGCATGATAGTTGCCATTCCTCCTGTCCCACCTCTTCTAGCCATACAGGTAGCAGAAAGGAGAGAGTTTCCCTTTTCACTTGTATTGAAATTTCAGTGATACCTGCACTGTTAAAACACTGCATTTGTGTTCCGTGATGACTTACCTCTTTATGCTCAGGCTTCCAGCATATAGTACTGTCTAGAGAACAGCTGCTGTGTATCTTGTACTTCATGTCAAGGGGTTAATTGTTTAGAGATCAGACTATTTAAAAAAAATCCCCAAACAAAAAAAGTCCCCAAAAAAACACAACCCAAAACATTGCAGTTAGTATACTGGCTTTGGTTTTAGTTCTTTCAACAGGAAGCCCTTGCAGAGGTGTCTTTAATCACTGCATGGATGTAGCAGACTGGGGGTGGCAAATCAGTGCCTTGAGAAGAAAGAGACTTACTTGGGGTCTGACAAGGACACAGCTACTGCTCTTCTGTCTCTGTGAAGAGCACTGCTGGAGAAGCTGCACATAAAACCATTTGCCATAGCAGGAGAGGAGAGTGGTGAATGGTCTCTTCGTTCTCCCGTCTAGTGCCACAGTGCTGGGAGAGGGCACACATCTGTCCAGCGTTGGTATTAGTTGAGGGAAAGGAACTGGACCAGGCACAGGGCTGGGCTGAGTGTGGGAAGCTGGGGAACTGCCTACAGTCTCTCCATCAGTGTTTTGCTCGCTCCGTAAAGCAGTTGCAGTTTTACTTTTTGACATGCTGTGTTGCCTGGGAAGAAAAATACCCTTTTTTTTGCTTTACTCTGGAGGAACACTTTCTTAAAGCCAAGTAGATGAGAATGCTAACTCAAAAATGTGGTCCAATTTCTTTCTAGGTTCCCCCTGCCCAGTCTACGCTGTTTACTTTTTTGTTTGCTTCTGCTGCATTATAGTATACAGAACTGGACTTCTGAGACCTGCCTGGAGAGTCCAATGACAAGCCATGAACAAAATCAGTTGTCAACTTTTAATACCACATTACTTAATCACAATCTCAAAGTAGTATCAAAGAACTAACACATACGCTTGTCTTCCACACTCTCGGAAAGGAGGGATAATTCATCACAAGGCAAAGAAGTGGATCCGTGTGTGTATGTGGCCTTTTAAGGCTACCTTTGTTTGGGCTTTTTTTCTGTCTTCCCATCAGTGGAACTGAAATAGATTTTACTGTGCCGCAAGACTGATGCTTGTTAAAACGTAAATCTGAACTGCCTTACTGGTGCACTTAAATTAAGGTTCTTGAACACTTACTTAACAGTGCTATTTTTTGAAAGCTATCCTAAATGCCAACATATCTACATGTACCTGAAAGTGTAACTTCAGACAGTTCCAGTGGACTTCAGGGAGCTAATAGAAACTCTAAAAGGGTTGCAGATTTTTTTTATTTAAAAAAACTCCACTACTCCAATAAAGCAAATGTAAAGCTTTGCACACCCTCCTGCATAGAATGAGGTTTGTTTAATGCTGCCTGTCAGACCCTTGGTCAACCTGTATTATTTTGTTAATGATATCATGCCACAGGGACTGTCTACTTCATAACTGCACAGATTTTTACAAAACAAATCAAAACCAATTCAGAACAGTAGTTATAACAGAACCCCTCTCCTTGTAAGGTGCTACTATTTATAACATTTTCAAAGGCAAATACCCCTTCTTTCTCCCCCTGCCTTGCAACACTAAAAATTGCTACTGTCCTGGATACAAAGATCCTTTGAGGTTGTTTTTTTTTTTTTCCTTCCATTTCTCACTACATGCTGTATTTAGCTTCCTAGCAGATAACCTTGCTGCTTCGCTCTCTCCAGACTTTAAAATACACATTTCTGATCTCCGTGCAAATACTCCTTATTAAGATGTGACTTCAGAGTGGATGTTTCCGGATTGTTCAGATGCTGCTGACCTGTGCCACAGCCAGCGGGGCAGCTCCAGCTTCTGCCAGGGCTTGTGCTTGTGGGTTGTGCACACATCAGGACAGCGCAGCAGGGACTAGGGAGTCCCTTTTAAGACATGCTCATAAAACAGGGCGTTGCTGCCATCTAGTGTTTGTAAATGAACTGTAACTCCAGTACACTGCGCCTTTCTGAGCACTGCAGCCCAGGTTTTGAGAAACCCTGAACTGTTGAAGATAGTTTAATATTCTTAGAGTTGAAAACTAAATATACATATTATGTACCTTACCCCTTCTGTTGTACAGACTTTCTTCATGGATAACCCCTTACTTACTTTCAGGTAGAGATTGTTAATTTTCCCAAATAGGCTAAAAGACTGTGCTTCCCATAAGCTGCTTTTTTTTTTTTTTTTGATGGGTGGAACATGGAGGATTTTATATTGTCAAATTACAAAATCAAAGTATATCGTAGGGACCCCCAAAATCTAAACATCTGAGCGTGACAGAAAGTTGTGTATGAAAATGTAAGCACAGCAACAGTTGAAATCTCTCTGTATATTCATGTAGAGCACTACAATAAGATTGAAATGTGGCTTTGAGATGATGACTATCAAGGCAGTCAGTTTCACAGGAAACCTTTGTTGTATGGCACTTTTGAACTTCAGGCTCTGTAGACATTCATTTCGGATTAAACCTTACGGGTCTACAGATCTCTTGTCTTCATATATGCCACAGGGCACTCTGTAATTGAATTTCAGAAATGCAGCCAATTACTAGTCTCTTATGTTTCCCACATTTTCTTGAGGGGGCAAATTCAAAGCTGAAGTCCAAGTGGGAAATGCACTTTGGGAGGGTGGCTGAGCAGTAGTAATGATGAAGCTTTTCTTTTTACTCCCAAATCATGGGGACAGAAATAAAATACTTCCTGTCATCCTGTGACAGCAAACCAGGTCATCACAGTTATGTGAAGCTTAAAAGAAGTTAGAAATGCTGCCTTACATCAGCACTGCACCCACTTGGCTCATTTCTGGTAGTTTCCGTATTTGCAGTTAGCAAAATAGAGCCATTCAACAGATGGGAAGCATTTGGTTTTGTTTGTTGTTTTTCACTGGTAGAAAACCTTGGAATTCCTCTGGAGTTTTTTCAGGTGCAGATTATTTGTGAAATATAATTCAACGTAAAATCTTATTTTAATTTAATTTGATTGTATTCTTAGATTCTTTGGTTACTCAGGTCGTCTTTTATGCTTGCAGGTACATAATACCCAGAGACTTCCACTCCACGTTGGACAACTTGGGGAGGAGTAGGAGGAATTAGGAAAAAAAACCTCAAAACCTTGAGTGAAATTTTCCTGAAGGAAAGACCTAGACCTGCTGTGTTTCATTAGAGCTCCCATGTCACCCCTGTTGCGAGGCAAAGGCTGGTGTAGCTAGGGCTGCTAAGAGAGCGAGGCCTTTGGGCAGTTTCTTGCAGAGTGACAGAATTACAGAGAAAATGGAGCATTTGTGATTAAACTACCAACTTTCTTAGAAGCACAGATAGGTGGCCAGCACTGAAGTAGGCTTTGGGAGAGAGCAGAATTAGGTAGCCATCCAAAACGCTCTCCGGTGGGAAGCCAGGAACACTCCATAAAGTGCAAAAATGCTGTTGTCAGTCCATCTGCTCAGGGTGGTTTAATATCCACCTAGTGAGTAAAGCACTCGCCGTGCAGGCGTGCAGCCCCTTTGAGGGTAGGTTCCTCAGTAGAAGAACATGTTTAGAATTGATTGTGTCTGTTTTAGTTGTCTGGGTGACTTGATAATACCACTTTGTAAGTAGCGTGTTAGCTGCATAGTTTTTGTTTAAATGTTGGTGTAGAAACAGGCATGCAATTTCTCTAATGAAACAATAAAGCTTACACAGAAGTGTGTTGATAGCGCTGCTACTGGGTTTCTATGTTGAATAGGGTTATATGGGTGTATCTTGCCTGAAATAAGAGATGAGACTACAGAGGGAGACTTCATTTTAGGTAACGTTTGCACGGAGCGGTGAGAGCGAACACTGAGTATGCAAAGAAGAGGAACTTGAGGGCAGGGAGAAACTCCTGTGGAAGGAGTTAGTGGCCCATCTGAGATGGGAGGATAGGGACTGGTAACGCAGCTCTGCTCACGTCCACATTCTGGCTGCTGCCGATTTGCTGTGGCTGCATGCGTGGCTACAATAAAATGTCTGTTTAGGTATTTTTTGCATAAATGTACTATTTTAAGTATGTAATATAAAGAATAGGAAGAAGAAATGAAGAGGCTTTAGTTGTGTATCTTACAGAAACTTGGCAATTAGTGGAAAGAACTTTCTGAAAGCACCAGGTTTTTATTCAATCATCCAAACAAATGTGGGGGAAAACCACAGATCTTGGTGGTTTCCAGTTGATCTTAAGATTTCAGCTGAAAGACAGAAGCAGAGTTTCAGATGCATTTTGTACTTTTTTTGCGTAGTGTAACTTCTCAAATATTCTTGTATTATGATACTTGAATATACGTTTCCTACTTCCCTCCTGAAGTATGCATTTTGATTTACTGGTTGAAATTGTGAATGGAATACACATCTTTATATAAAGTTAAAAATATATGTAACTGGTCTTGCTGTCAAAGGAGGCTTCAAATTTATGTAGCAATTGAAGCAATAAACAGAGCTCTCGGGTAACTTTGTGGTAATCTTTCTCCACATAAGATTGTCTGTTCTAATGAAAAGTAAAACTGTCTCTTTAAGCACTGAGTCAGAATCTCCATCCCAGCCGGTCTACAGTATTTTTGTGGAAATGCGCGAATGGCCTTTTCTAGATCTTTAGAAAATGGTGTATCAAATTTTTAAGCGTTTTTGGAGCAATGCTGCTGAGTTTTTTATCATTTTGTGGTCAGCCCCAGATATTAAGAAGACATTCCAAACTAGAGTAGTTGTTTTTTCAGCAGGGATGGAAAACAGAATGACAACATCATTCTCACAGCTCTTCTCTTTCAGACTTTGAGTTCATAGTTTGTGCTCGTCTCACATCTGTCCGGTAAATTTGGTATGTAACTTTCTGTATGTTAGTACTGTAAACTTCCGTGTTCTTCTTTTTATTTAAATGAAGGGAACGTTTAATTGTCAGGTCTGTAGCTGAAAACATAGGATGCTGATGTAAAATAAAAAAGGGAAGGTGCTTGGTGGTAGGAATTAGGTAGAGGGCGAGAGAACTGCTCTTCTCAAACCTCCATTAAGATGAACAAATATGGCTGAACAGTTCATAAGGACTAAAAATACCAGCAAAAAGGCTTCTTGTGTTCTTCAGGAGCCTCTTGCTTTTGTTACAGGCACAGAAAGGGTCCTATTCTGTTTTCCTTCAAGCTTTTTTTGTTTTTTTTAAAGGGAGAGGTGTGTTACAAAGATGTCTCTGTTAGTCTTCTAGACAGTCGGACATTTGTTTAAAGAAAATGAGGGGAAGGCATGCATCTAGGAGATTTATAGATGTGTTTTAACCATTGTTTGAAAAGTAATCTGTTTAAAGCTTGTCTAGTGACTACTTTTAGCTCCACTCCGCTGTGAAAAGCCGCTTAGGGCGGCTCGGCTTTTGTTCGCCTGCGCTGAGCCTTGCTGCACTGGCGTTCCCAGCGCGCCACCGCCTCTCTGCAAGGAGAAGCCGGCTGCCTTTGCCCCGGCGATTTCCTTCTCAGCCTGGCATCTTCTCGGTTCCGTTGGCCGAGCAGTGAGGAGCAAATGGCTGCAGCGGCCGGGGGTTGCGCGTTGGGTTTAGCGGCGGAGCGTTAGCAGCCCGGCTACGGCTGGCACTGCGTCAGTCAGTCGTGCTCCACACCCCGCGCCGTCAGCTGACCGGCCTCCTGCAGCACCAGTGCAGCAGCAGACTGCAGACGCGGCTGGGGAAGCCCATGTTTCCCATCCTGGGCTGTAGGTTTCTTCTCTTGCAGCTGTCGTCTTGGTATGCATAATTGATAATCACAGCTGGAGGGTAGATCGTTCGTGGAGAGATGGACAGTCAGCCGAGCAGTTGGAAGGATAAGGGTATTTGTTCTTTCACCTTTTTTCCCTTTTTTATTTTTAATAAGCTGCGGGTTGTTTTTAGCAAATGGTGTTTGTAGCGTGTATTTGATTGTGAAATGTATCTGAAGACGTAAGAGCTATTTGTACTGTATGTAAAATTGTAAAAGCTGTAGGTTAAAACGGGTAAATATGAGCAATGCAGAAGAATAAATTATTTATGTGGGTGAAATAGCTTGAGTGACACTGCAGATCTTTTTCAGCGCTACAGAGTGTATTAAAGAAGGGCTTGTTTTGGTATGCACTGCACAATTACCAGCATAGTCCAAATTTAATTGATGTTCCTATGAAATTCCTAGGTTATTAATAATTTAATAATACTAACCATTAGCTCAAAAGAATGTAGTGTCTGCAGTTCACGTAGTTTAATAATTTTATGAGGAGAAATCTGCCGACTACAGAAGGGTATTTCCCCCCCTCTGTCATCCGTCCCCATCCCCCTGCCACCTCCCCACCCCTGTTTGGCACAGCATGTTTGGAAGTCTACCTTTAATCATATTTGCTTTGGATTTTTCATAATTCTTTTGGATTCTAGGTGAAACTATGCTTGATGTTTTTTTTTTTAAGAATGTACAGCCATAATATCAAATTGTTTTAGGTAAATAAGTAGCTAACCTTAAATTAGTGTGGTTTTGACCTTTGTTCCTGTAACCACCAATGGGAGATCACCAGTGTAAATCTCTGTGGATCATTATATTAGTGCTCAGGGTGTAAGAGCTTAAGCCTTATTTGAATACGTAATCTTCAAACTTTATCAGCAAGGCAAGCTGTAAAAAATTTTAATCGTTTCTGAATACTTATATTTTTTCTTAAAGGGCCCTGTCGTCCTTGGTAGTTGTACTTGTGAAGTTCTCCTTCTATAACTACTGTTCAAAAGTCTACGTGTTTTCCCACTTGAGCAAAATTGCTGGCTTTCTAGAATCCATAGAATGCTCTATCAGAACCTGAATGTGTAGCAGAAAAGCCCTGCATGGGAAAAACTTTGCTCCTGCAAAACACGGTTCTAAAAGTTTTCATCTTTCATTAAAGGGCTGTAAAATATTAGGAAAAAAAACATTCTGCAGCATTTAGTAATTTGTTCTTAATGTGTTACTAGTTTAAATGTTCAGCACTCCATACATCAGGCCAGAAATTCTTGGGGTTGGGGAAAGGAAAGGAAAAAAAAGGGGGGGGGGGNAGAAGGTTTTTGTAAAAATTGAGGGGCACGTTAACTTTGGGTTAACTTCAGATGCAATGTTCAGTTTTTCTTTTACAACCTGACGAGCAGGGTTAGTGGTGGTCTGTCCCTCACTGCAACTGAAAGCAGACATTTCCAAGTCTCGAATTTGAGGCCTTGAGAATAAAGGAGCCTTTCTTGGTTTAAAATTAATTGCCAATCATGAGTGTGCCTGTATGGCACAACGGGGGGGTGTGAGCCATGCTGTTACCGCTGCAGGGAGGCAGCAGTCTGGGGTCTGTGTACCTGCAAAATGGAGGCCTGACTAGCGTGTAATGGAACTGGCCTCAAACGAACAAGGCAAACCTGAACCCCTCCTATGTGCGTATTTTGTGCTGGTATAACTGCTTCAAGCAGTGTTTTAAATTCCTCTTTCCCCTCCCCCACTTTGTTTTTTACATAGTGGCATCCCCTTAGGTAGAGGAAGTTGGTTTAGTGCCTATTTCTCCCTCTGAGGAAGTCCCTACTGCCTTGAGGTTTAATTATAATTTAACTTGTAGAGATGGGGTCTAATAGAAATGAGAACCAGAGCAAGAAGAAGATTTTCTGGGGAAGCAGAAGAGTCTGGCTCCTCTCCTTTTGCAACTTCTTGAAGCCTGATTTAGTGTGGTTTGTGGTAGCATTTGTTTTTAACGAGATGATGATGCCTTGTTTCATGTGTTCTTCCTTTGTTAGGTCAGGCTCCAGTGGCATGGAAAATGATGGGTAAAGTTCAGGGACTGATTACACTATTCATCTTGCCCCAAAATAAATATAGAAGCAAATATTGCAACATGCTTCTTTCTATGCTAAAAAATAACCTTAAAAAAACCCCATGATCAAATCTAAAACCAGAGAAGAGCCAAAAGTATGGTTCACAGTTAGACTTTCCAACTAAAGCGCTACTTTCTAATTAATATAATCCTAACCTTAGGTTTGGTCTGCATATTTCTTGTGCTACAGCTGTAGTAGTTGAGGAACCAGCAATAGTGAAAGGGGTATAACCTGTGGTATCGATTAATTCCTGTGGTATCGATCATCTAGAGAGGCAGAAAGAAATAGGTTTATCCTGAGGATGGCATGACACTTATTTTTAGCACTTTTAAAGACAGGGCCCCATGGAGTAATTGGTACTAATATATTAACATTTATTTATTTAACTCTTAGTTATTTCAATGAATTGTCAGGTTTTAATGGCTGAATAATACTAATCTTAGGATGAACACCACAGCTACACTCCTGGCCCATCCCAGGATTATTATTTTTTTCTTTTATTTGTGGACTGAAAATCTGTCTGAATTCTGGTTCCAGTAAGTTAAATGGTGGAAAAGGTTGCACAGGCATGTGCAGCTCTTGAGCTTTTTAGATGTTTATCGTCAATAATCAGGGCTTCGGAATGGTTTTCCCAGTTCATACATTGTGCGCACATGCACGGGTATATGATTAAGTAGAAATGAAACAGAAATACTGCTTTGGCTCATTAATAATTGTTAGGTAGTATTTGCGGTTTTTGGGGACAGTCTGGTAGTGTTGGACTTTGTGTTCATTTTAGCGTGTACTGTGAAATGTGCATCACTTTTTCTTGCTCGGAATAACAGGGCAGATGTGGCAAGTCTGAAATGTGTGTGATGCAGACTTGTTTTCTGACCTTTGGGATGCAGTTAGAGACAAGCCTGTCGGTCGCGCTGGACGTGCCACTTCTTTGTAACGTCGGTCTCTAGGACAGGGAAAGCTCTGTTGGTTGAAGTCAGCTCCACGTGCTTGGCACCACGTGTGGTCATGCTATAACCACCCAGTTTCACCAGCCTGGGATTGTTTTGTTGTTACTGACTTGCAACGAGGCAGTCAAGGACCAAACTGGCTTCCAACGTGTCTGAGCAGGCTAAAAGGAGGCTTGAATTTTGTGGCCCAGTCCGTGACTGCTCATGCTTAGGATGTCAACCGTGATTTTAAAGAGTGGTTCTGCTGTAGGAAATCTTGACAATGTCAAACCCTGGTCTTCTAATGGTGTTTGTGCTTGGCAGACTTCGACCGCCTCGTGGGTTGATGGCCTCTCCTTGGGGTTGGCCTTTCTCCAGCTGGGGCTGCCCCACGCCGGGCTGGACGGGGCTCTGAAAGTGAAACTGCAGGGTCAGACTCTGCCTCCTCCATGCTCCGTGTGAAAGACCAGTGGAAGCCCTGAAGATCGCCGTCACGTGTAAATAGGAACTGTATTTAGCGTAAATGGAAAATACCTCTCTAAACAGAAATTAACAGCAATTTGCCTGGTTGTAGTCATGTACTGGTTTTTGCTGGTCTGGAGTTATTTTTCTTCAGAGCAGCCTGTATGGTGCTATGGTGACAGTTGCCACCGAGCGCCTTAGACGCATTTGAAAGCTGCTCATTCTCAATGCTTGTATTACGTTTCTGTATTAGTACAACACTGCTGTTCTTGCACTGAGCCAGAAAAGCCTCTTACTTGTGCTTCTACGCTATTTTGACTATTATTTGAAGAATATAAAGAATTTCTGCTTACCTTTCAGATCACAGAAAGGTTCTAGTGTAATGGCCGTTGTTCATACAATGTTTGCAAATCGTACGCTGTTTGCTTTTGTTTGTTTAATCTTCTCCTTTCACACAAGCAGCCTTTCTTTGGGGCTGAAACCCTTTTTTTGTTTGTTTCTAAATACTGGATAGAGAGTAGTTGTTCATTGTGAGCACGACCCTCTCGCTCCCGCTCGGCAGCTGCATTCCAAGGACTTAGGGCAGCGGCAGCCATTGGCGGGGGCCGGCGGGATTTCGTTTCGGCTGGCGGCGAGGCGGCAGGCAGTTGCGTGGATCCGCCGACCTCCGAATGCCCTCGCAGGAAGTGAAAGGGCTCTGGGTAGTCAGCTGTGCGAGATCTGGGTGCATGCAGGCACACGCAAGATGGATGCCAAAATGGGTTAGTCCCTTTTTCTTGGTTTTCTTTTAATAGACGCGAATCGAACTCGCTTGTAGATCTCGAGGCTTTTATTTTTTCTGTCTCAAAAAAGAGAGGGTTACTTGGTTCAGCTTTTTTTTTTTTTTAGAAACGTGATTATAAGGTTAAATATATTAAACCACTTGTTTTTGTCATCAAAACCCAATATGAATTGTTCAGTTTTAAGTTAAACGTCTGTGAAAGAAAGAAAAGACTTAAAAATACAGTGATAAAGCTCTCATGGCACTTGCTTTAAAAGCAAAATGTAATTGGATGAGTTCTGCATGTAAGGCACGGATGCTAGCAGTACTATTTTTAGACGTGCCAAGTGACAGTTCGTGCTTACCAAATGTAGGCAGCTGTTCTTGCTTTAGAATAGGCCTGGAATACTCGCATTAAATGCATGAGATTATAGTTCATATAGGATCAAATAAAGCTTAAAACGGTTTCCATGAGGGAAGATACTGCTTGGCAAGGCTGTTCCTGACCTTTGGTTGGGGTTTTTGTTTTTCTGTTGGTTTTCTTTTTAATCTGCTGTGAATATCTTGTGTGTAAGTTAAAGCCAGAAAGCTGCTTCTAGTAATGCTTTTAATCTTTTTTTTTTTTTAACTTTAGAAAGAAATGCAAATAACTATTTCTGGTCAGTTAGAGAATGTAAATCAATTTCATCATGTACTCTCTTGGACTGAAAATTACAGATCAGTTTTTCAGGGACTTTTAACACTGAATTTCCCGTTGAGGAATTTACAATGAAACCAGATACGTACGTCTTTAAGCTGAGGCTGATTTGGTAGTTCTCCAAATGAAGTGGAGACAGTGAGGAAAAAATGCTTCATCTGGAGCTTTACTCTGGTCTGGGAGGTCCTAGTTTGGGGATTTTTCTTACTGACTACTGAGAACAAAAGACTTGAAGGTGGGTTGCTAGAGGCCTTTTGGCATGCTTTAGAGGCATGCTTTAGAGGCATTTAGAGGCCTTGTGGTATGCTTTAATTCCAGCTATTTACCTTTGTTTCTCTGTTTCGGAAGCTGTCGTACTGGTGAATTAGTGTCCTGACATTTCTGTAGCTGGGTTCAGGTGTAATGCGTTACTGCTTGTAATAAATGTTTTCCTATGAAGCAGCAAACCCACTATCAGGGGAGACGCTTTAAAAGCGTGTTACAGAGGAGGGAGTATCTCATTTACAGAACTAATGCTGTCTGCAAATGGAGAGGAGTAGGGCTCATACTTAGTGTGTCATATGATATGGGAGCGGCACCCAAATTTGAATGTATGGATGCTCAAATTGCAGCATTTAAAAATAAATGCAGTTTTGGTATTTGAAGTGAATACTCAGAAAGAAATGAGGTTTTTTTCAAAGATTTTTTTGCATGATTTAGGAGCTCAAAATCCACTAACTCTTTTTTTGCAAGACTGGTTTTGAAAATCTCATCCAGGGGTTATGGATACTTGCAGCTTAATTTAGGTTTACAGTTTACAATGATTTTTAGGTCAAGCCGACAGTTTCGTTCGTAAGCTCCTTGTACCTGTTAAACTTGCTAACGTAAGGTGTACAGAGACACTAATAGACACTTTTGTGATTAGAAGCAAAGGCAAACCAAAGAAAATGTTGTTAAACTTAGGGGTTATAGCCCATACAAAAGGATTTCTACAGTGGCTTGATTTTTTTTTGTTTGATTTTTGCAAGTATTAAAGAAAGTTGTCTTCCTTCGTGCTTCATTTGTTTGACAAGGAAAACAGAACTGCAGCTTTGTAACATGAACAGACCCGGTGGAATAACAGGTCAACAAGGTGCATGGGTAGGATGGGCTGCAATTTGACAAGGACTTTGGTGCCGTTCTGAGAGCAGGAGTGTCACCTCCGTTGGCTGGCTGCTCTATCTCTCACCCCATATGTTTGAGGAGTCACATGGTGAACCACAACCAGAATCTGATCTGGCTGGCTGCTTTGTTTTTATTTCATTTTTTTGGGGACAGTAGCTGTGAGCAGCATACAGCAGAAAACCAGACTGGTCCTGTGTGTGGCCGTGCAGAGGAAAGGAGTTGGACTGAGTGGTGGTGAAGGGGTGAGGCTGTTTCTTTGAACAGCAGTTTTGGTTTATGGCAAATTCACGGTGTTCATGCAACTGTGACCTGATTCTGTCTGTAGAGCTTCAGGAAGCTTCTACTGAAATGCGAATTAAATATCTGGATAAAATATTTTGCATTAGGAAAATGGAGGGTTTAAGTTTCTGACCAGGGTTCTCGTCTTGCCAGCACCTGCTACTCAGTATGGTTTCCCTACTGAAATAATTAGGAAAGGACTTCAGCTTCTGAAACACTGTGGAATTGCACCATAGCCCAACTGGCCTTTTCGTACCTACAAAGGGATTTTGCAGACTTTGCCCTACCGAGGCTACTAAGTATTTAATGTTGGTGCATTACCACATTTTCATCCTGTAAGCAATAATAGTAAAATACTATTTTTTAATTTTCTTTTACAGTAATTCAGTGTAAGAATCTACTCTGAATTGTGATATGCTGTGCTATTTTATAATTAATTTTGGTGATGTTTGGGATGAGATAGGATTGCTAAGCTTGTGATGTAATAGTAATATTTTTTCTATAATTTATCTTGCGTTCTGTGTGTAATACATTATTGCTATTAACAAGCAATTTTGGTGCAGTGGAGGAATTTATTCTTGTGAAAATCTAATCAGCTGTGGAACTATAAATGGTGAAGTGTCAGTTTTATTGTGTGTCTCACCATGAAGTATATAAAACTAGACTAGATGCCCCTGCCCAGTTCTGTACTTGGCAATGGAGAACAACGTTTGCTAGATTTCGTGAGTTCAGTAAGGTAATCAACCCGATGCAAGAGCACCTCTGCAATGGATGTACTAAGCCTTTATCTAGGACTTGTGCAAGGGTGTAATTTACTCTAAACAGTGATGCTAAAAATGGCATAATACTGTGTTCTCCCATGAGGGTCGGTTAAGGAAAAAATAAACTTGGTTTACAAATGAAGTATTTTGCATTGCAGCACAACGCATTTAGCCTGGATTGAAATTTCAGTGAGATTATTCCCTCTTGATGGCTCAGTCTGTCACCCACAATCAACATTATAAACTCCCATGGGAATGTCTTCATTCAAAAGGAAACAAAACAAGCTGTTAATGAGTCTTGAGCAGTGCCTTTGCCTCTACCAGACTTGCAAAGATACAATGGTTTAGAGATCTGTTAGTATCTTGTCATTTGTCCTACCAGGGAATTGGAATCAGTCTCCTCAGTGAGTGACCTCCACAAAATGCACAAAAATAAAATGAAATGAAGCACAAACTGCTGTGGTTGTGGTGCAGAACACAGCACAGTAGTTGAGATTAATTCTGACATTGCTTAAGGGCAGAATTGTTCTTAAATTTTAGCAATTGCCTTTGAGGTAATCCTAATAACAATAATCCAAATAATCTGAAATCCAATACAGAATCAGTGCTAAAATAACCTAGTTGTAATTTCAGCTCTGGTTTGACAGTGAGATCGCAAGTTTTATTCTTGATGACCCTCAGCAGTCAAGTGAATGGTGTTTTACTGTTTTCATATGGATGCAAAGGGTATCTTGTTCTAATTTCTTACCTTTTTTTAAATTTTAGTTGTTGACCTCCTTTACTGGCGAGACATTAAGAAGACAGGAGTGGTGTTTGGTGCCAGCTTGTTCCTGCTGCTTTCATTAACAGTGTTCAGCATCGTGAGTGTGACAGCTTACATTGCCTTGGCCCTGCTTTCTGTGACGATCAGCTTTAGGATATACAAGGGAGTTATCCAAGCAATCCAAAAGTCCGATGAAGGCCACCCGTTTAGGTGAGAGGTTTTTTTTTTAATTCAGAAAATGTGTGTTGTTTTAGGGAACAGCAGCATGGGTGCTGTTAGCAGCAGTAAATGACATATGCAATAACATGTTACGTAATAATGTAAATAGTCTCTGTCCTGAAAAATCTGTTACCCAGCCTATGACTACGCTGCTTTTGGTTTTTCTCAGTAGGCATCCGCAGTGGTAAAGAAAATGAACTGAGCACTTGGTACAGGGGATTTCCCTGGGAATGCTAGAGTACTTTAAGTCATGTTTAAAAAATTTAAATACTTCGATCTAATGGAGGAATATGTGCATTGTAAATAATACAATACTTTTCTCTTTTTGGAACTTTTTTTTTAAGAATACTCTTAAAATTTGTGGTTTAGTGTATAGCAGCATAGCTGCCTTCTCCACACGCGAGCCTGCCTTGTCATCAGACGAATCCAGGTTCATCGCAGCCTGCTCAGATCAGAAATCCAGAAACTTGGACTCTGAATTCTGAGGCTTGAGGATTTGAATCATAAGATTAATTTCAGTCCTCAAAGAGGACCTCTGAGCTCCTTGCTTTAAGTGATGAGCCAAGTCCTTGGGTCATACCATGTGTGCACTTCCCTGCAGTGTGGCAATGTGGTATCCACGGTATGCATCCTTTCCTGTGTGGAGTACAGTGGTGCCCATTATTGCAGAGCTGCATCTTAAGAGAAATAAAAACTTATTAATGTGTTAGGGTAATTACTAAGAGTGCATGTTTCCTGTTTCCATACCAGCCCTGTCCCATGCTGCTCAGACTTGCTTCTCTCCTTTTTTGATCAGTGGAGTGATCCAATCTCTATTGCCCTTGCACCTTTCAGAAACTCCTATTTGCCCTCCTATTTACAGCTCTCTTCCTAATTTTGTGGCATTTCCAATTATTCTTGTTCTCTTCCTCTCATCTTCAGTAAGGCAAAATAAAATGTTTTCTTGGATTTCTACCCTCATTCCTCCCTGACTATATGTAGTGGCTCATTTACCCGCTGGAAGCCTGTCTGTGCCTGAAACAGCTGTAGGACAAAACTCTCGCAAAAAAGGAGTATTTACTTTCAAGCTTAGATCCTATGTAAAAAAATACCTCTGAACAATTAGTGCCAACATTCAGTATAGCAAGATAAAATCCTTATATTTTGCAAACTTAGTTTTGTGTGTGGTTGTTTTGTTTGTTCTTTAAACCATCAAGGTCTTGTATGGCCTTCTTTATTCACCCTCATTAGAATGAATAATTCCCAGTGGAAATACTGTTTGCTCTGTCTACCCAGTAGTGCTTTTCAGTATCCAAACAGTATTTTTAAGTTTACCAGTTAAGTTCTTTCTTAGCAAGAACAAGCAAAACTTGTTCTACCTGTGCTCTTTCTGCAGTTTACTTCTAAAAATACTGATATTCATAAGAAGCTTCCAGATGTTCTTGTCCAACATACCTGCTTGCTTACTTTTTATCTACATAGCTTCAACTACAAGAAGCATATTTTCACTTGAATTTCGTTTGACAGTGAAGAGCACATCCATGAGCTCAATTTAAGTCTTGATTCTGGTACTGAATATCATGCTGATGAGTTGAGAATGGTGTGCAGATTCAAGCCAAGTGTGGATAGCAGAATCTAGCCTTGAAATGGCTGCCCTCTGTAGTTACTACTTAAAGTATTTCAATTTGTTTTGGACTTGCCACAAGGTCCTGTTTAGCTTTGCCTTAAATGACATACATAGGAGCCTCCACTGTGCATTTTTTTATTTTTTAAAAAAATCAAACAAAGCCACCCCAAACCAGAATCCCTCCTTAAGTGAAAGTAAAAGTTTAACAGCTGTGGTAACTGCAAAATGAATGCCCTGTTACAGGTGTGCTGCATTGCTCCCTCTCCCTCCAAAGTGCAAATTAGTTTAATAAATTATTCTTTATTTAAAGAGTCCAAATTGCCGTAGCCACTGCAACTACAGATGGAGGTTGCAGTGTGGTGGAAAGAACACTTAACCAGCTAGGAGCTTATATCTTTCTGTTAAAAGAACTGTTGTCACAAACTCTAAGAATTTTTTTTTAGCAAATGATGAAAAACTTGCTCATTTTTTTGTGCCTTAGTGTGTTTGTTACAGCTTAATGGTAACTTCAGAAGTGCCTTCCAGCGGTAGGAATGGATAGGTTGCTTTTGTAGGATTTTTTCTTCTGTTTGAGAAATGAAGGAATCTCAAGTCTAGCAGAATATTAGGCCGTCTAATAATACAATAGCAGAAGAATGATGCACACCTCCTAGCCCCCCAGGCTGTCTGTCTCTCATTTTTTGGCCTTATTAGTGTACTAGATGACAACATATGCTGAGGAGTAGGCGGAAACTTCATAGACCAAGCAGCGCATGTGTCAGTGGTGCTGGACACTGTTTTGGCCACTTCCTGTCACACGTCCTGTTCACACGTGCATGTCAGGCAGTGCACCTTTTCTGCCTAGTCCAGGTGAGACTCCGTGTGTGGCTTAGTGAATGCACTAGCACAACACAGGAGTAAGAAAGAAACACTTTTCCTTTCTTCTAAGATGTTGTGGAGGTTTTTCTAAGGTGGAGGTTTTTCGCTTTTACCTTCTAAGAATAACTTAAGTTAGTTCTGTTCTATCATTTTAGGATTCCTCATATGGTGAGGTTTTTCTCCATGGCAAGGGGTAGAACTAGATGACCTTTAAGGTCCCTTCCAACCCAAACCATTCCATGATTCTATGATAACATAAAAAGAATATATGTTGATATTGCATATATAACGTACGATGTGTTGGTACTGTTTGGCAGCCGTAAAGTTTCATATGTTCTCCTTTCTTGCAGGGCTTACTTGGAGTCTGATGTAGCTGTGTCTGAAGAGCTTATTCAGAAATACAGTAATGTTGTGCTTGGTCACATTAATGGCACAGTCAAAGAGCTGAGACGTCTCTTCCTAGTCGATGACTTAGTTGATTCTCTGAAGGTAAGTCTGCTTCCCCTGCAGGTACAGCAGCCTTGTGTAAATAGATTCCTTGCTGACCTAGGTTAGCAAAGCCCGATAGTCCTTATAAACATCAATGAACAATTGCGTCTTTGGCTCCGTGTAAGCAAATAGTGAGTTTTAGTTGGCTTGTTGGAAGTACTAAGCGTTTTTGTTAGCCACACTGAGTTGAACATAATGTGCTGCGTGCAGTAATAGGGCAGATAACTTTGACGGTATAATAAAAACGAATGGGAAGCTGAAATAAGCTCCGGCTGTGTGCAGTTAAGCTGTTACACCTCCTTGCTGGTGCTTAAGAGCAGAAATTTTTTATGAAAACAAGACATTGGACATTCAGAATTTGTCACTAGCATCTCTCTCCCTCTTGAAAAATCTGCGTTTTGGGCTAGACTGGCGCAGTCTGGTTTTGTTTTGTTTTTCAGTTTGTTTCTGTACTGAGACTACCAAGTGGTTCATGTACAGTTACTTGCCTTAAACAGTAGAAGTTCTTGCATCCGCTTTTTTGCTGGAAGAGTCAGGACTGAGCGCTGCCCTTGATATACCAGCAAGGTCCCAGTTTCAGTCCTTGGATTTGGGTGTGAATAGCTGTTTCTTGTAGTGATGCAAAGTACTGAAATGGGTTTTCCAAGTTACTCTGCCTCAAGCATGCGATACCGTCTAACAGATATCTTGAATATGTCCAAGTAGTATTTAGTGGGGTTTATTTAGTATTTATCAAAGATGGCAGAGCAAGACTGACAGTGACGAATAATTTAAAAAAAAAAAATTGGCTGAAAACTCTTCAGTTTTATTCTGTGAGAATTATATTCCCTCCTTTCAAGCTAATCGCCTTTCTTCATTTTTCAAACAATTGTTTCCTTTACTGAGTACAACGTGTTGTCCATTTCTTTTTCAGTTTGCTTAATCTTCTTGAAATAAAGTTGCATTTATCCTCTAGTAAATCCCTTACTTAGTTCTTTGTAAAGTCCTTTGAGTTGTTGGGGGGTTGGGGGAGGGGGTTTCTAGTGAAAAATGGAGAAAAATAGGGCTGTAAAAGTCTTTGTAATATTTGTGGAATAGAAATTGGAGGCAGACATCAGGACCTTACCCCGATGCTAGATCCAGTTTCTCATTATGCTCCCACTTAAACACAGTGAGGAGTTTGTGTCAGAAGCGTTGTGGCCAATGTTGTGCAAGACTCGTGCCCCCAGGAGAAAGGAAAGATTTTAAGGCTGTTGGCTTGTTACCTGGGGTCTGCTGCTCGTGGTAAAGATTCATTTTCTCAGAAGAGACAGAGGAGATGCAATATTAGCCCCAGGATTTGCGTAATAATCTTCCTGCTCCTAAAGGGTTGTGCAGTAAAATTATTTTTGTGAGGTGGCTGTGCATTCTTATTTTCGTGTCATTTTTTGTGTGACTGATACTGCTGCAATCGTCGTATGGCAAAATGGCTTAAATAAGGCTGTTATTGTCCGCGGTTGCCAGTGTTTGCACACAGGGACTGCATTTTGATGGCTAAATCCTCTCGCTGCTGCCCATCAGTCTGGTCTGTAGGAAGCTGTGTCTCGCCTTCCTGCTTAAGTGATGGAGTACTCATCTCTGCAGCATCTCAAGGCCACAGCCTTGGCCAAAAGAGTTACTGTTACGTGGCTAGAATTATATTTTGATCACTTAAACTTGGCGTGCCAGGGAAGAAGAGAACACATTCTTGGTTTATTGTGCATTTTAAGGGTGTTGAGTTTCAATGTTCAAAGAAAAGTTATTTTGCTTACGTTGTGGTTGGATCTGATTAAACAACATCACAGAAAAACTTGTAATCACAAGGTCACTTTTATTTCTTTAATAATTAAGCCTTTTGTGATATGTTCCTTTATCTGAGAAGAATTTCCACACCATTTGTTTAGAGATCACAATCCCTCGCAGTAAAGGAAAAGGAAGCAGTGAACAGCCAACTGCTGTTTCGGTTAACGCTGTTTTAAAATTAGGCCTTTCAGAGGAATTATGTTAGAAGTGGAATTAATTCCAAGTGTCTTCAAGGCACTTTAATCACTTTTAAAATACTATAGTATATGGGAAAGACATGTTTGTTCAGCTGAACTAATTTGTTTTCCCTCTCTTCTTCTGACGTTTAAAGTGTTTTATGTAGGTTAATTAGTCTAATTTATGGTAGTTGGGAGCAACCCTTATATCTAACCAGTGGATGTCAGGACAGTTCAGAAGCACAAGTTACTGATTTTGAAGAGTTTGTGCTTCAGGAGAACATTAAGATGCTGGGGTCTTATGTAATATAACAGCCCTGGTTTAAAAATAAATAAAAATATCTTGGCTCATGCAGTTTAAACATCTTCACTATAGGAAACAGCGTGTTTGTGTATAATTGAAGTTACAGAGCTTTAATGTAGAAAATGTCTGCAAGTCAGTTTATTGTGTGTAATAGTTCTGGCTGTAAAATCTATCTTGTTAAAGATTTTTTCTTTTCTATTAAACAATGCTTCAGTCATCCAAGCCTTACAGTGGACTTTAAATATTTATGCAGCACAAGGAGAAGTTCCTCACAGCTCTTGAGGAGCAATTCCAGAGGAGCCTTTGCCAGAGAGTCCCAGGAGAAAACTGCACTTTGTCCTGATACACAGCGATCCGGTGCTTCACCCCCAGCTGCGCAACGGCAGCCATTCTGTTCGGACACTGGGGCACAGTTGCTTTCAGTTTGTCATTGCCCAACTCGTGTTTTGAGAAACAGAGCTCTTTGCTGTATTTGAGCTATTTCATAGTGAAGAAACTGATACACGAACATTTCTGGATTTGCCATTAAATGGCAGTATGCTTTGGGCACTGGGGAGTCATTAATCATTGGAATGAGGCAGGCCAAAACTCAATTCAGTCTGTTGGATATACTGGGGTTTTTACTGGTTATCACTGTAACGTTCAGACTGAGCTTGGGCCCTCTGCTTTCCTTCTGTCCTGAGCGTGTGGGAAGAACAATATTGTCTTTGTAGGCCAATCCTGGGGTGCCTTCTGCTTTTTTTTATTCATCTTAGAGCTTTAAGTCTTTAGGTATGTTTCAGGTAAGCCTTTTCACGTTTGTAAGGAGCTCTGAGTTTGTCTTATTTCTAAGGAAATAAAAATAGAGACCAATACATAAATGTAGGATTGAGATCAACTGTATTTAATCCCAGGAGTGTTGTTTCAACTGTCAGAAGTGGTGAAGAGGGAAGGTGGTGTGGGAGGGGGGCTTGGAGGTTTTTGCTGGACTGTATTTGCTTTGGTAGCCCCAGCTTTCCAAACAGCTGTCCCTTACTGACGGCGCAGAGAGGGGGGTGGTCTCACTGGGGTCAGTGGTTCTCTCTCAGCATGAATAAGTGATTAAAAACAGTACACACCGCACGGTTCGTCATTAGGCCCCAATGCTGGTCCGGACAGACTTTCGAAGAAGCAAAGTCTCTGTCAGTCAAATGTTAACTCCTGGATTTTGATCTTTCTTGGGCCATAAATGCAATGCTCACTAAATAAAACTGGATAGTTCTGATAATTGTTGGACTTTGGGATTGATTCATGTCTGTTACCCCTCTGCTTGCATAAACTCATATTTTCTGACTTGGTCATAGTCTTCCATTAATAGTACTGAATGTTCCCCTGACCAGGGTGGTGCCCAGCTTTGATAGTGGTCTTTGTGCAGAGGAGATCTTGGGGACCTGTCAAGATGCTTTGCCGAGCGTGCTTGAAGCCGGCGCGTTTAGCGCACTGAATGCGTAGCCAGCAAGAGAATCAGTCTGAATGACCACAAACTTGGGGTTTTTTTGCTATGGGAGAGGTTGTTGACTTTCCTCTCTTCATTGGGGGGGACGGACATGCTGCGTGTACAGACTTGCTCGGAAAGGAAAGGGTTTGCTGTGCTAAAATGTCTTGTGCGAAGAGGCAGGCGGCCAGCGCTCACCCTGGCATGGCCGAGAGCAGAACTGGGCCAAGGTTTGAATGAGGGAGTTTAAAGAAATCTGCTTTATTTTTCTTGATAAAACCTGCCAGAATGCTTCAGCGGCAATGCAGCTGATGGTAACGTCAGCCTTGCCTGAGAGTTAACTTTGTGCCTCTTGTGTCACATCTAAAAAAACTGATAAACAGATAAAGAACTGCACTGCTTGCAATTAATCCTACTGCATTTTGAATGGGATCATCTTTGAATGAAGCTCTTAAAGTAAACTTTGTTTTGTCATAGGGGTCATGCAATTAAACTTGTATCGATTGTCATGCCCTTATCTTATTGTTGGCTGCTAATTTTGTTTGGTTTGGATATTTTGCATCTTATGATAAGCTAAAAATGGATGTTTGGATACATAACTTCTGAGTAACTTGGCTGCTGGCTAGATCCTTGCCCACACCCACAGTCCTTCAACATGCATTTTTTTCTTTCCAGTGCTTTGTCCCCCATCTTTTCCTTGTGTGTATCTCCTGCACATCAGAGTGCTTCACCTTTGCTTGTTAACGGTGTCCAGATCTTCTCTCCCTGATGCCGACAGCAGCCTCCACACCATGTCTGTCCGGCTGTTCAGTATTTTGCAGAGTCTTGCACAGAAAATAACCAGATGTGCTTAGTTGATTAAAGGGCTGGGGGTCTCGTGTGTGCGCTCTGCAACATGCAAAGCATAGTTCAGTGCTTAGCAAGAAGTAAGTGCCGGTAAATCCATATACCTGGATGTCTGGCATCCAGTTCCTGGCTTCTGCTTCGTTCTTATGGGTGGTGCAACACTAGAAGAAACTGGCTGATTTTCCTTGGGGAGGAATCCTACACAGAAATAGAGCTGGCAGCCTTCGGCCCCCTCCCACCGCTGGTATAGGTCAGAGGTGTGCTTGGGACACTCTCCACCTGGCAGAAGGCTGAGGGGCTGGGACCTCTGCGGATCTTTGTGTGGAGCTAGTGAAGCGAGCGGAGCCTGTGCGGGAGCGGGGAGCTGGGCAGGTGCAGTCAGCGGGGGGCGGTGGGGGAGAAACAGCATCTGGGTACGAGTTCGGGGCTGGGATCCGAAGCCAGAAGTTATGGCAGTGTGAGGGTTTAGGTGTCTGTGAACAGAAGGATGGCTTTGGTTCTGAATTCCTCTCTCCCTTAGAGCCAGCTTCCATTTTATGGCACTGTTGACTCCTCTCTTCCCTGAATTTTTTAGTATTCAAAGCTCTTGTTTTTTTAACAAAAAAAAAAGTCGGTCAAGCCAACCTTGCCATG
Organism: Chionis minor; assembly: GCA_013398295.1. Taxonomy (NCBI): domain Eukaryota; kingdom Metazoa; phylum Chordata; class Aves; order Charadriiformes; family Chionidae; genus Chionis; species Chionis minor. The sequence goes on from VZSF01006551.1 coordinate 1,004,656, forward strand.
CTACCTTCTAGGCGGGTTTTTTCCCCTGATGTGCAGCAACCTCTGCCTAGTCTGGTCCAGGGTTCATTGAGACCTTGGCGGAGCCGAGGCGTGATTGTGGTAGCGTGGTGCCACCGTTGCGCTGCAGCCACGGCGGGGGGGCCCTTGTGTGTTGGCGGCTGGGCTACCGCGCAGAGAAACAGCCTGCTCGCTTTCTGGCTCTGTCACCCAGCGCCGTGCCACGCACCAGCCCTTCAGCCTCTCACTGGCCTGCCTCCTTCCGTGGGTTTGCAGGGTGGGAGGTAGGAGTTGCGTTTGCCCATCGTTATGAAATGTGGAATTGGAAGTTGTGTGTAAACGCGGAGGGTGTTAAGTACCCACCGAGCACTAACAGCTTTTGGTCACTGCTGACCTGGGCTGAATTCAGCCCCATGACCTGGACGCAAGAGGCCACATATCCTGTTACTGAACCCTTCAGCCATCTTGTCACCATCTATAAATACATGAGACACACGTGGGGTGAAGTAGAGTTTGGGGCATTTTAGTTTCATATGTGTGTTTAGAGAAGTTCTCTTCCGGCTCTAACTGGTATGTTCTGTTACGACAGACTGTGGGCTGACTTGCTGTTTTTTTTCCTTTTTAGTTTGCAGTGTTGATGTGGGTATTCACTTATGTTGGTGCCTTGTTTAATGGTCTGACATTACTGATTCTGGGTAAGTGTTCTAAATTGTGTTAAATACCTGGCATTCAAAATAACCTTGGAAAAGCACTGGTCTGCTTGGTACTGAGAGGCTATTCCTGTGTTTTTTGGGAGCGTAGCAAGATGTTATAGTTGTGTGTCCTTTTCTAGGACATTGATAGCACTGCAGAATGGATCATTTAGACTTGCAGTGCTGAATTCCTTGAGACTGCTGCTTTTCCAGACGTTGTATCACTTAAAAGCATGTTCTGTTGTGCTTGTTCCTGTCAGGGTTAGCCTCGCTTCAATACCATTGCCGTATTGCGGCTTTGGAAGAGGTACAAAATGGGCTCTGGCCATGTCCCACTGCAGATAGTTTGTTCCTTGTATGCCAGGGCAGGCTGGCTTCAGGTGTCACAAACCAACTGATGTTGGCAGAAACATAAGCATCCTTTTTGACGAATTTCCATAACCCACAGTGAAAATATTAATTGTGACCAAACTTACTGTACTGTTAATGAGACCTGGAGAACAGCCCAGCTTCTCTTTAATAGGGATTATTTAAATTACTGGCCAACAATTGTGGCTTAGTTATTTCTTCATCTTGTACCTTTTTGAAAGAAAAGTCAAGGTGTGAAAACTTGTTATTGTTTTACCTGAACACTGTCCCTTTTGTCAATATTTATACTTTTGATGTGCTCTTTTCCAGCTTTGATCTCGCTCTTCAGTGTTCCTGTTATTTATGAGAGACATCAGGTGAGTTAATAAAAGTCATTAAACGCTTCGTAATATTAGCTCTGTTGAAGCAAAACCACAAGCAAATACAACCAAAATTCATTTTAGTCTTCTAAAATCTTTAAAGCCTTTAAAAAGTAGGCCTTTAACCAGGAGTTAGTGCCAGGGCCAAGAGAAGCAAGTCCACTTTGAAGCCCAGACTGCATCTGCTTTCTCCTCCTCCTCTTCGGGGGCAATGGCAGACTTCCCCAGCAAACAGATGCCAAAAAGGCCCGATTCACCTGGAGACCTTCTCTGCTCTGATCCAGATTTGGTCAGGACTAAAGCAGCAGTAGGCATGGTGCGTTAATCCTGATGTGAGGCCTTTTAAAACTGTTTCTGAAGAAAAACACTTTGGAGCTGATAGATGGTCAGGATCCATGTCCTGAAGCCCTGTGGAATTTGTAGCCCTGGCAAAAACAGGAGGTGGGAGACGCTCTCCTGTGGAGAGACTAATGTAAAAGCAAAAGAGGTAAGAGGGAGCCAAAATAAAATGCGTGTGATTAAATTATAGCCGAGCTTGGGCAGGGACTGTCTTCAGCAGATTGCAGCACGGGAGGGGGGAAGCCAGCCCCGGCTTAGCAGTTCCTTCTCCTCTTTCAAAAACAACCCTGCTGGTGGAGGCCAGCTTGGGACTCCGGAAGGGAGGACGAAAGGCACTGAGCAGATGGCAGAGCCTCTTGGGCTCCTCTCCGACCTCCTAGGAGAGAACAAAGTACACTGCAGTGAAAGGAAATCCTGTAGCCCCGAGGAAAGATGATGGACAATTTGCAAGGCTTAACCCGGGCTCCTCAATCCTCTTGAGGAGCTGAAGGCCGCTCTCCGAAGGCGTAAGCCGGTTAGCAGGCCCAGCCCACCTAAGCAGCTTTCCTTCCCGGTGCCCAGCGGAGCCGGCCGCCCTGCACCCAGGGCCTGGGTCCTGCAGCCGGCGCTGGGGCGGCCGTGGGAAGAGGTGGGCGGAAACGCTGGTGGCTGGTTTGACGGCACGTGCGGGAGCCCGGGATGGATGTATTTGGGTACTTACCCGCTATTCCCTGCCGTTGCATGTGTTCCTGGAAGCAAACACCAGCACGTGCTGTGGCTGAAGCCGTGGGAGTGCTGGCATCAAACTGGGACAATAAAGGTGGCCGAGCCCCTTCCCTCCACCAGGGGTGACGAGGTGTGAGGCACCTCTCGGTGGGGTGTGTCGCTGCTTCCCGGGCAGCAGAGAACTGCAGGAGCTGTTCTGTAACATCTGTCATCTTCCATTTCAGGCCCAAATTGACCATTATCTGGGGCTCGTGAACAAGAATGTCAAAGATGCAATGGCTAAGTGAGTTGGGTTTCATTTATTTATTTATTTCTAAATAATTAATTTTGCTTTATAAAGAGTGTTTACAGTTCTTGGTACATGTGGCGCTCCTCTATATAACAAATGCATTAACATGTACTAGTCCTCGGAGGAAAAAGTCCTTTGTTTGAATTTGGCATGGTTATGAAATCAGCGCCTTTCTTGCTGATGCTGTTGAGTTAATCCTGTATTATTTCTAAGAGAAATCTGTGTACTTGAAACCATTAGTGAAACCTGAGGCCCTCAGCAGTTGCAGTTGAGGGGTGAATAATGTTGAATTTAGCAGGTTCATCAATTTCTGAGTGTAATAGCTTTGTGTTGCCATGATAATTATCTTCATGTTACTGTTTTAAGACTATGTTTACACTGATTTTTTTTTTTTTTTTTTGTTACTCAAATGCTGTTCTTTTCCCTCTCCTGTTCCTCTTGTAGGATCCAAGCAAAGATACCTGGGTTGAAGCGCAAAACCGAGTAAAAGGCCTGAAGCAACTTATCAATAGGAAGTTCATCTTTTAAGGGGGAAAAAAAAATACTCATTTGGATTTACATGGGGAGGGTCAGGGAATAGCAAACCCCTTGACATTGCAGTGCAATTTCACAGATCTTTTATTTTTTAGCAACGCAGTGTTTGAGGAAAAATAACTGTTTTGACTGCCATGTGTTTCATCATCTTAAGTATTGTAAGCTGCTATGTATGGATCTAAAACTAATCATCTTTCTTTATCCTGTGTGCAGCACTGGCTAATACAAAAGATTTGAGAAAGCTGTACATTTTGCTTCATCAGAGGTAGTCCCTGCTGCGTTCCAGAAGAGGTAGTGCAGGTGGAGCGGAGGATAACACTTCCCAGTTTGTGCACTGTGTATGGTCTGTGTAGATTGATGCAGATTTTCTAAAATGAGATGTTTTAGAAGACTATACCATTTTAGCAAGTTTTGAAAAATCTTGCCTTTTTTGGTATGAGTATAGCTGTATTGTGATTTTACTGTTTTATCAATTGCCAATATATATATATATATATGTGTTTCACAAAGCTTAGATCTTTCAGCTGCTCCACAGTGCTTCATACTTCAGAGAATTGACTATTTCTGGACTAGCTCCATAGCACACAAGCTTGAAAAACTAAAATATCTCTGTAAACACTAGCATCTGTTTAAAAAACAAAATCGAAAGAGAAATGAACAAAGGAACCTCCACATATATTAAAAGAAAATTACAGCATACACTTCGTTGCACAACAGTACAGTAGTTGATTTTGAGCAAATAATATTACAGTCTCTCAAACTCTGATAATCTGTGGACCGAATATCTAATGCTGCAAATATTGTTTGGAAACTTAAAACCTTGTTATGCAAGAAATGATAAATGAAAATTTATACACTTGCAGTTTAAGCTGTATTGAACTAAGTCTGTGGAATGCATTGTGAAATGTAAAAAAAAAAAAAACCAACAAAAAGAAAAAAAAAAAACACGACAAAAACCCCAAGTATCAATAAAGCTTATAGACATAAAATAATATCGGTATTCTGCTTTCTTGAGGCAAGTTTAATATATTTGTGTTTATTTCGTTTAAGTTCATCGTGATTAAATAGCCATTGTACATGGTGGTGGAAATAGTTTGTCAGACGTATAGCAATGTGAGTAGATGGATTTTTCATGATACTTTTTCTTTTCATATGTGCAGTGCGAAGCAGTTTGTTCAGTTCCAGTGACAGATTTGATGTCCCGAGTAGCCGTTGTCAGTCGGTGATGCTCAGTTGGGCGCGTAGTTGTTGTAGTGCAGATTCTTGCCGGCAGCGAGGAGGCCTCCGTGTGGAACGCTGAAGGCCCCCATTGTTCCACTGCCAGCTGCGCCGACAGCTCAGTGACACGGGGGTGACGGTGTCAGACGCCACTTCAGTGTTGTGAGTTGGTTGTCGAACATTGTGACAGATGAAATTTTAGATTCTGCTAAACAAAGTGAAGATCCTTGGTGTCTTTCATTTTTGAGACAGTAATGTATGATGCCATATTCTAGTTTGAAGGAAATTGTGATGCAAGTCGCACTAAATCTTTTCAGATCAACTTGTTGAATCTGATTTAAGAGCTGGACATTGAAAACTTGTATCCAAATTTATTTGAGAGACAGATTTTAAATTAATGGCATCTTGACCATTGAAAAATAAATTCATGCATTAATAGTTTAGTTTACAGTATAATACAGCGTTACTTCTGAATATTTTATACATAAAGCCAAACCATATAAACATACAAATTTTAAGTGTTTTCCTGACAGACACTATTGCTTTAAGATATTTTTCACATCACCATTTATTAATGCATTCTGCCACGCAACTGGTTTTATTTGGGATACAATCAATGTGAAAGGAAGGCAAACATTATTACGACATAGGCAAAGAAGGTGCTTACTGACATCACCACCTAACATGATTACATTACTTGATCAAGAAGGTTTCTTTAAAAAAAAGACTGCATAGGGACTCTTATTATGTATCTGACAAACTGATCTTCTGTATAGTAATATAAGGCATTAATAAATTCAATTTTAAAAAAAGGTGATTCTTTGAGGTTGCTGAAGCACTTTTGTGTGTTAAATGTACATTGATCCACTCCTTTAACTGGCTACTTGTTGCATCCAACAGCTACCTGTTTATGCAGTGGGCACTAGAAGTGGATTGGCAGGAAGTTTCCACAGTTCAAAATTGTGATGTTCCTGAACTGGGACTAAAGCACTAGTTAACATTTCTTTTCAAAGACTAAACGTAAGTTTAAATGTTTTTATTTTGGCCTTCATTTCTTTAGATTAACAAACAGTCTTTTTAAAAGCAAGGTAATCTCAAAATACAGATGTTGTTCCATGCCAGAAATCTCAAAAATCATTTGTTTTGACATTGCCCACGTTTTCTGTTAATTTTTAAACAGTTTCATTGGAAAAAGTTGAACTTACTTTTCCTTCTCCAATTCCACTGTCCCTGTAGTTTTTGGTTTTGACAAAATGCTCATTAACAATTGTTGAACAGCTTTACTTGCCTTTTGTGAACATCTACTTACAGTCTCCACTTCCATGTGGAGGCAACTCCCCCTTGATCTCAGCTGCCCTCCTGCCCCATGATCCCACAGCCCAGTCACACATGCTGGGGCTGTACCAGAAGCGATGATGGGAGTCCAAATTTAGCAAAGATTATGCTTTTGTTGAGGGTAGGTAAATTTTCTGCTGTCAGTGATTTATTTTCTATTTATAAGCAGCATGGGACTAGCTGCCTGCTGGAGGGTACACACAGTCCCTGCTGGCCATGACGTACCAGGCATTTCTAGAGATCACTTTGGATGTCTTCAGGAAGCCCCTCCAGAATGGGAAGAATGGGAAATAGTCATTGTGGGAGGCATTCAAACCACTTCTTAAATACACACTAGATGGCCACTACCTGTGGAGGTAGTTACTGATAAAGCACATTTTCTCATAAATGGGGAGTGCAGGAACACTCGGGAACAACTTCCTCATTATTTATGTTAAAATTTCTTTATCCAAGTCTCTCCATACTCTCGCCCTCTACTCACCATTTGAGTTAAGCTTCAAATTCTGGCTGCGCTCAAGCTACCATCATGAACCAATTGTGAACAGTTTTCAAGAATTGTAATGCCATCAGGAATTTGTCCTTATCACAGCGCATAGCTTCTTGCTTGTGGAAACATTTTGGAATTTGGTTGTGAAGATATTAAAAACCAAAGCAGAAGACGGGGATAACGTAATTACACATCTGGAAAAGGTGTTAATGGTTTAGCCCTCCTCTGTGTGAAAGTTATAGCACCGTATGTGGAAAGCAATTGGTGGGAGGCAAGACTGTAGCCCATACTACTGGAAAATTATTCAAAGGCACTTCACGGATAGAAAATTTTGCCAAATACATATATTTAAAAATAAGATGGACTTAAAAAAATGATAGTTTGCTCCTTCGATTACTGAAAAGCTGAAGTGTGAACCCCAGCATGCTCATTAAAAGCTTGCAGTTTTACTCAATGCACCAAATTTGAGTTTTAAGCAGGTGTGGTTAAAAAACACCAACTTTCTTGGACCAATGTTCAAGCCATAAATTTTGAAATTATGGAAATTAAAGGGCCCAGCATTTTCTCAGTGTGCTCCCGTTTCAGACATGGTTTGAATAACACAGTATTAGGCAAAAGCAGCTTTGTGAGTGAACTGTTCATCACTTCGGCCTACCCAGGTTATAAAACGATTCCCTTTCAAACTTCAGCTTCCTTCTCGAGGATATTGGTCTTTCAAATGCAAGATCACATTCATGTTCAGTAAATTCGTATGAATAATCTGAAAATGTGTAATCCATGCAGCATCGTATGGAAATTACAGCAGCCGAAGGGGTAGAGGCATTCATGGCTCATTCAGAGCAGTCACTTGGTGGTGGCAGTAACAGCAGCAAGAGTCTCTTTTCAAAGACATCGCCATACAAATACACTACAAAGAAATTAAACGAGAGCATAGTTATTTTACTGAGTAACTTAGTATGATTGGCTGAAGTTTGTCACCCAGAGAGACAGGCTCCATTAAATAAATATAGATTTATAAATGTAGATCTATAAATGTAGATTTACCAGCAAGATGCCAGGCAAAGCAACATTAAGCCCTGGAGTTACTTGACAAATACTGGCACTCAAATGCACCTCCTTTTCTCACAAGAGAGTTAAAGCATTCTAACTAGTGTGTGTTGGTTTTAAGTGAAGGCCTAGAGGTCAGGAATGCTATTATTGTACTCTCTATAGTTACAATTTAAATCAAGAAATCATAACTATACTGTCAAAATTAAGGCAGCTGATAAGCTTTTCTGAGTTTATATAACTCCATCCACCAGGTTGAGAACTGAGGTATATGCAGCCTTTGTTCCTATGCAGCTGCTTTATGATCTGACAGAGCTTTCTGCTCTCCATTGTGCAACCCCTTTTTCAAAGACAAACACTTCCTTTTTCCCTGCCTTTGTTCCACCAACCCCCCCCACACAAACTGGAAAATGAAAACATCTGGGGGGGTGGGGCTAAATTTGAAGAAGAGCTGGTCTCATGCAATGGGAGGAGAATTAAACTGACTGCAGCATGGTGAACAAGCGGACTGTCACACCAGCAGCTGCCGCAGGCAGTGCTGGCTTACCAAGGGGGGCCCAGTGTCATGAAACACACATCAGTATTTAGTTTTCTGCTTCTCTAAGAAATGTGCAGTCTCATTCACTGACAAAAACGACTCAAATCTTACAGCCTCTGGGCTTGTATTCTTCCTGCAGAGTAAGCAGTTATAAATCCCTGGTTCTTGACTGCAGCTTCCTGATACTTGCTCCTCTCAGAATTTGTGCCCTTTCATTTCCTACTTTGTTGCTTTTCAGTTTTTCTAGTTCTATGCTTTGCTGTTTAAAAAGTCTCTTACAGTTTGTGTTTAACCACATTTTACTTCCTCACCTTTCTGCTCCCTGTTTTGCTTGAATATAGTCTCCTCTCTGAGCAGTCCTGGAAGCTCAAATAGACTTGAGTGGTGATCCAGCAGGAATCACACGTGTGTGTGTGCACTCACACACTGGCTGTCCTTTTGTAATTTTTTTGGGGGGGCAGGGGATCACAAAAACACCCCAACACAAACTTAAAGCACCTTTTGAGAAGCCTCCTGTTATTTGAAATGTCTTTCTAAATCTGTCTTATCCTGTTCAGCCAGAATTCCTGTCCTACCCTTTGCTGGGCTGGAGCTGTTCAGTTATTTTTGTGTGACTGACACCCTCACCAGCTGTCTTTGTCCGATCTAAATGTTCTTTAGACACACGAGTGGTTCCTGTGCCAGCAGCCGGGGCTCCTTCAGCTGCCTCTTGGCGCCCGCTGTGTCGGAGGTGGGTGCTGGCCCCTCCTGCGACAGGTAATGCCTGCCGGGCCGGCCTCTCACAGGGAGGAAGGCCAGCCGAGGAGCTGGGAGCTCCTTGTACTCCTGCGAGCTCCAGCCGTGTACTCTGCTGACACAGAAACCCAAATGCAAGATGTTTTACCCAGTAGACATGACCTTGCGAATGGTGCCAAGGTGGCAGGGGCGAATCGGGTGCAAATGACCATAAAAGATAGGAATTCCACAGTAAGAAAAACAAGCTAAAATTACCACGCATCAGCAGGCTTCAATGAATGCCGCGTGGGCCGAGAAAGGTGGTAAATGCACTGCTGTGGGTTTGGTGTAGAAGGGTGCAAAGTTTTTGATTGTCAAAAATAAATAAGCGGTTACCTGCAGTCATCTCCTCCTGTACTTATAACGTACTTGTCGTCATGAGAAAAACGTATGTTGGTGACGTGTGCGGAGTGCCCAAAATACCGCTTGTGTTTGGCCTGTTGGAAGAAGACCAGAAGTTCAGGAATTAGTACAGCAGCGTGGCGTTACAGAGTGGCAGAGTTGCCTTGCGAGTGGAGACAAAGTCACAGCCCCAGCAGTGCTGGTTCCTTCAAGCCCACCGTAATCCCAGCTCAGCACCTGATCCCGTGCCTTGCCTCCTGCCGGGCGGCTGGACAGGGGCTACGCGGCCACCTCGAGCTGCTCCCCTGGGGACGGCCCTTCTGCCGCCCAACTGACTCCCACGCCCCTGCAGCCAGCGCTGGCTGGGAGCAGCCTGGAGATGACCTGTTGGACCATGCCATTTGCATGCCCTAAATTCATATGCTAATGAGTTTGAACATGGATAAAAGCAAACTGTTTAGGTTAACATAAAATACCCACTTACAAATTTTTCTGTGCACGGGAAATCGAACAGTTTCACCAGACCAAAGTCATCTCCTGTGACTATATTTAGGCCAGCGTGGGTCACACATGCACAATTGACATCTGCCTTTTCTGCATTTCGCGGCCAAATTCCAATGACTTCGTCTCCAAGAATGCTGTTCCAAAACCAAGTAAAACAAAGAGCATTAAGACCGTAAGATTTACTTGCCGTTGCTCCCTTCAAGAGCATGGTGAGGCAACACAGCCTGGTAATAAAAAACCCACCACCTTTAAAAGAAGTCTCTTCCCTCTAAATCATTGCACTGAATGTGATCTCATGATAGAAAGCACCAGAGGAACACACCTTTCTTTGTGTGACTCAGACCATCTCTACACATCAGTCCTGACGTTTATCTCCTGTGAAACCACCTGCATCGTTTTATACAAGCAGCTTGTGCAGCTGTGGTCTCCTTTCCTTATGGACACGGACGTACCCTCCCACAGGAATTTTGACAGCAGTGGTCTCTTCTCTTAGCCACAAGTTCTTGAATGAGGGGATTCTTGTTTGGATGTAGAGTATTACTTAAAATAGCTGTTCTTTCCCTAGTTTAAGTTCCTTTATAATAATATCTATTTACCTGCATTTTACTGTCAGATGTGTCTGCCCCACTCCCACAATCTGTCAAGAGTCCTTAGAATTTGGGGCAGATTTTTATGCTTGCTTGATAGCACAGCAGGAAGAGTAGGAGGATTCTCACTTACTGTCTCCCAAAACCTGCCTATATCATCACCCGCTGTTTACTGTCAGATCTGCTTTTGGCCGGTTCCACTTTCTACCGTTAAGAGCACAGCCCTAGTTTTGCAATTGTGTTGGGAGGGTCCTACGTACCTCCATGTCAGTAAATATATTTTAATGATACCCACAACTCCTTCCTCAAGATAATTACCTCACGCTTGCACTCCTCCTTTGCTGCTTGTGTTTGGGGATGGGGGCAGCCCCTATGCCAGCGTGTCAATAGCGAAGCTCTACGTGGTACAGAGAGCCACGCGCGGGGCCGTGCTCCTCACCGTTGGGCAGCCTGGGAGGAATGGCAGCCAGCCACTGCGGGTATGCGGCAGACAGCCCTCGGTATTACTGCAGTAATAATTACTACTGACACCGGCCAGCTCCAAACGTGTGTAAAAAGAAAAAATAATTGGTGTGTAAAGTAGAGCTTTGAGGAAGGGGAGTGTTTGTGTGCTCTCTCGCAGGTTTGCCAAACCCTGGGGATGTTTCAAACATTTAACAATGTGATCCTGTGGTCTGATCTTAGTTCTGTATTACACCCGTCCCCAATCAGGCAGAACATTGTCCTTCAGTTTTTCACCTTGTCCACGTGGCCCATGTGATCTTCTCGATTAATGCAGGATCTGTTATTTGCTTTCCTAGAGGTACCTCGTGAACTTGACGCTTATAGGCACCTGTTGATACCTGAAACCAGGAAATAAACATCTAGGATAAAATTTCTCTATTCCTAATTAGCTAGAATTCATTATATACAATATGAAGTAATAAGAATGTTACTGGATGATAATTGAATGAGCTGTTCATATGCATACTGCATAGCTGATCAATTTCCTTTTTTTTTAGCTCTATGGTTTATCTCAATCCAATTTTACTAAATTGGGAAAAATGCAGAGGGAAACATATTAAACATATTAATTCAGCTCTCACATGCGTCCCATCCTAGGCAAAAGGAGCAGGAGAACTGTTTATATATTGTCATACTCCACAATTGCTTTCTCTGGGTTACGCTCATTCCCTTGAAATGAGAGCGCACTGTGCCTTGAGCACGCTACTCATCTTGTAAGGGACCTGAGCTGCGTTGCTTCGGTCGGAGATGCAGCGCGCAGGGGAAGACCAGAGTATTTACGAAGAAAGAGAGAACTTTCAGTAAAGCTCTGTGAATATCCTAAAGGCGCTCCAAGTTGTCTGGCCTACCTCAGGAGATTTAGAGGCACCTTGAAATTCAGAGTAACTTTGGAAAGCCTCCCTCACCCTTTCTTACCTCCATCTTGTTATTATGTCCGGTTAGGGGTTAAGTCGCAATAAACACAAACGGACATGGATCTACCCGAGACGTACCTGAATATACCTGCTGTCTGCAGAAAAATCCATCTGTATGACAAAACTTGCAATGTCTTTGCAGTAGCCTATTCGGTTCAGGGTTGTACCTTGAGTGAGATCATAAAAATCTACAGTATGTTCTTGTGAACCCACTGCCAAAAACTTGTTATCTGGGCTGATCCTAGACAATAGAACATGGAATGAGGATATGATTTAGTGTTTCTGTGCCAGATTTTCTTTTGCTTCTTGTATTAACACAGGAGAACGATTTTCTTTTACTGGAAAACAAGAAAAACCTTCTATCAACAGCAAGACTGAATCCAAGCCAAGCCTTGATGCTCAATAGATGAGGAAGATTGAAGGCATTGTATGTAGTTCACTGATTTTAATACCGCACAATACACAACGTGCAGCCTAACACTAATCCTCTATGAGAAAGCAACAGGAATTGCAATTTTAAAATGTACTACAATATTAATGCCCATAATCACAGCTCCACAGTGTACAAATTACTAGCTATATTCAAGTGGATATAACTGAATGAATCACAGGGGAAAAAAGTGTGCTGTACGTAAGATACATAAGCTTTAGGTATACATAAATATAACCTTTAGGCATACATAAATATAAGCTGTAGGTGTATGTAAAACCACCAATCAGCCAGTAAATGTATTTCATGGTTTCATATAGGTTTCAACAAATATGAGAGTTACAAAAAAATCTGGAAATCAACTTGGAACTTGATGGACATTTTCTTGAGTAAGGGCTGCTTATTTAGAGAACTTCAACTGAAATTTCTGACATACCTGATATCCTGGATTGCAGACTTCCTGTCTCGCTTTTTGCCCCAAACCTTAAGGCTGTTTACAAGTAAAATAACGAATTCTCCGTTCTTCATGCCAATTGCAACCATTTCACCATCAGGACTATAGGCGGCACATCTTGCCGGATGACCTAGATTCACTTTGTTCAGCAGTTTCTGTATTAACAAAAGCAACAGGCTCATACCTCCCCTGGAGAGAACTCACAAGCAAATGGAAAGCTTCCAAACACAAAGTATAAAACTCACTTATTAAAAACAAATTGTCTATAGTTTCCTCTTAAATATAAATCTGAAATTTCACATAAAAAACCCCACATCCCACTGGGCATATGTCGTGAAACAGACTTCAAAATATAGCTGTAATTCAAATGGAATTTTTATGTTTGCATCTCTCTTGTTCCAGGGTGACTTCAAGTTTTATATCAGAAAGAATACTATTTAGCATGAAAGTCTGAAAAATCAATTTCCTATTTTGTTGGAAAGGCCATTTTGACAGCTTCTGCAACTGCTGATCAGTAGGACTTTTCCATTTGATTTGCTATGTGAAAACATAGTAGAATGCTCTGGTGTTTTCACTTACCTGATTGCATTGATAATATATTCATTTTACATATTTAAAATTATCACTGTTAGCTCAGATTTTGAAAAGGTTTATGTAGGCTAGCTTAAGCAGAAACCTTTTTGGTATTCTTTAAAATGTTTTATTTGTTTTATTTTTTTTTAAATAGTTGTTGTTATGCAATTTAATTGGAAAAAAAATCCCAGAGTACACATATGCAACATGATTGGTTTAAAGAAAGGCTCTAAAAAAGGAGGCATCCATCCTTGCCAGTACTGCAGGCTTATTGTCAGCGTCTGCATATTAGTCAGTGACAGGACAATCTGTGTCACCCAGTCTGTCAGCATGGAATTAAAATGCTTTCTTAATCCACGCCAGGCAGTACTTTTAGGTCAAAATAAGCAACACACAACAAAAGTAAGTCCATCAGGATGAGCGCTTTTAAATAACTGCATTTCTCTGCAAGTTGCTGGCTTTTGGAAAGAGCAGCAGGGTACCTCACCAAGGACTTAGCTTTTCTCATTGCCACATTGCAGGAAAAAAAAGAACTGTACCAAAACATAAGAACAAAACTGCTGTCTTTACACGGCTGCTCAAAGGTGCGTACGTATGTAGCCAGCACGTCGTACAGTTGGAAAAATGCACAGCAGTATAAAATGATCATTTCTAATCATATACTTTTCAATTTAGCGATACTCACTTTGTCAGACAGGTCCCAGATTCTTGCTGTTCCATCATTACTTGCAGAGATAAATATGTCTTTTGAGGGGTGAGTTGCTAAACCCCAGATTTCCCCTTCCATGTGACAGTCAATCAACAAGTTTGAAGCAGCATTTTTTTCTCCTACTTCAAGGATTTCTCCGTCTTTTGTTCCCACTAAAATTTTCCCCTGTTTGTAGCCGAAAGAAAGAATGAGAGAGGGGTTGTCAGTCTAACAGACAGAATATACCAACAGCAGTAAAATACCGACGTACTACGGAAATATCTGTGATAACTCATCCCAATTTATACTGCTTGTTCATGCAGCATCTTAAAAATAGGTGGGTAAAAGACTGACACTTTCACATTTTGAGATCTGATACCATGCATTTCCATCTTGCCATTAAGGATTTTCATTCAGATTGAAGTGTTTACATACAAGTTGGCAAAGCATGATTCTCATACCTCTGAGTAACTAAAAATAATACTTGGACAATAATAAAAAAATCAAAACGGGGTTTTAGGCTCAGTTAGACTATTTAAGAACACCCTGCATCTACTCTAGCCATACTGTCATTGTCGTAACTGCAAGAGCTTTCTTGGCAAATACTTGGAAAGAGCATAAATAGACACAGTTTGGAATTGGTTAAAGGCTACTTGATTAGAAATAAAACAACATTACTCAGTGTTGTTGTTATCAAAGAGCATGTCAAATTCCTAAGACTTGATATATGAAGTTAAATAGAGATCATTTCATGAAGTGTAGGTCGGACCGTTACCCATCATAGGAAGTAACACTCCCGCACCATCCCACACTCCTTTCACAACATTTACAAGTACAATTTAAACACGTGCAAGAGCAATTTTAGCATCCCAAATTACTCAGTTATTTCTATTGTTTTCTACTTTACCAAAACTTAAAGTCAATCAGTAATTCTCAGTGGTGACTTATTTTATTTGTGACTTTAGAGAAAAAGCTAGGATCGTTCTGCCTAACTGGAGCACCCGAGCTGCACCTACGTTCCATGGGAAGCAAACCCTGTAAAGTAGGTACGTATGTCCCTTTTGTCAGTCAAAAAGAAAGGCATGAGACAAGGTCCCACCCTGGGGAAATACGTTCCTACACTTGGCACTGCCCTTCAGAGGCCTGCAAAGGCCTTTCCCTCTCCTCACTGACCACGCCAGAAATGCCATCCTCCTGCAGGTTAAAGCCCATCAATGAGCTCAGGAAGACAAATATGGAATTGCCACTAAGTAGGCAGACAAAGCCTCTTCCCATAACTTCTGTAAAGTCTTCTCCCATGTGTCTCACATCCGGCCTCCACCAAGAGCAACGTGCAGTGATGCGTGCCGAGGTGCGACATCTGCCACGTGAGCTCACTTACTTTTCCCCTGCAGACAGAGCGCACACACTCAATGAGCTGGCCTGTCTCAAGCTGAAATGCTCGGCACCGTTTCATCTCTTGATCCCACAGCTTTACAGCTCCCCCTTCTTTGGTGCTGAAAAGAAGTGCGTTGTGTTACCCAGATGTCTCCTTCTGCATAGGCTACAACAAATCCCATGAGTAAATCCACTCAGTATTTTCTCGATTAAATAATAAAACATGCATTGAATCGCCTTCTACTGCATTTAAAGACACCTCACTATTGTGCAACGGAAAGTAAATAATAAAAATTTGAATGCTGTCGCACTTTATGTTTTGAACAGTATTGTGCCTAATTTGTTCTCTTGTCATTTAATCTCAAACGTCTCACCAAAATAAGCCCGGCAAATATGTTACTTCTACCAAAATGAAGAACTTACTAATCGCAGAGCTTCCACTGGGAGAGGTTGTCTGTAGTTTGACAGAATTAAAAAATTCAGAAAAACCCACTTACGCCAGCTGGAAGGAGCTCACATCGCAGGGAGCTTATACAGGTGTTCACATCAATTGCGAACTTAAGGTTTAGTGTGTCCTTTGTGCATAACTTTGTGCATTACTGTGACCCTTGAGTGCCCTACTTATTAGTCCTTATGAAGACACCTGGGCACATTATGTAAAATTTAGATTGAAACTGCTACAGTACAGATACCATTTATCTCTGGGAAGCATTATGTACATCTAGGATACTGGGTTAATAATCATCATCATCATCATCATCATATGAGAAAGACAAAAGTTGTGGACATTAGAAAGATCGTATGTCTTACGGTCTCTCCTTCCCTCCTGTAACAATGAGTCCATCTCGAAGAGTCGTGTACATTGTGAACACTGGCCCTGTGTGAGCTTTTGCTACAAGTCTAACCAGAAAATGATCCTTCCAGACGTAGACATCTCCATTTATGGCACCAGTAAACGTAAGGTTATTCTGCAACAAATAGCAATGATCTCTGATATAACAAATACTTTAGCAGTTCTGTTCAGCTTGAATTAAAATTCTTAATTAAAAAACTGAATTTCCTGAGAAAAGTCAACTATGCTACGAATATAGGTATTAAAAGCATCTGCATTGAGAGAATGAGTCTAATGAATTTAATGATTGCACTCTAACAGTGTTTCTTTGAGATGTTATAAATCATAGGTGTAGGGCACATTCACCTCATGCATCTCATCCTGAGATCTTTCGGATGCACGTACTTCTTTTGCTGTGCATGTGCTATGTCATGTCTCCTGCTGGCGAGATGGACGGCAGGTCACCACTACTGAATTTGAAGTGACATTTCTTTCTTCTTTTGAGTATGTGTCAGTGAGAATCCCAGTATAGGTGACTGGCAAGCAGTATCTTGAAGATGTTGAAAATAAAGTGTGTAAACTTAAATGCAGAGCTAACTCAACCTGCTACCTACTTGAGGCATCACAGCAATGGCGTAATTTCTCATAAAAGCCATGAAACCCCTCCATGGTGCAAACTGGTCCCAGGTCTGGGACTCCCTGAGAAATGGGAAAAAGTAGCAAGTGTTATGCATTGCAAGCACTCTTTTGGAATGCCCTCTGGTAAATGGAAGAGCTTGCCTCAAGAACTAAAGATGGTCTGACCTTGAACTCCACTGGCTGTGAAATAATGGGTATCAGGAAAAATCGTAAGGGAACCCTTTTGACAGGGGTTCAAAGGAAAGTCTCAGGTTCCGCAATGAACAGCAATGGTGTCTGTTGAAGGAACTGGGGGAAAGAAGCCCCAGAATGACTTTCCACCATTTGAGACAAAAGTTTAATATGGCTGTATCCCATCATGACCTGTTGACTTTGGTATTAGACGGACCTGGATGAAAGAGTGAGGTCCATGGATACCTGGAGAAGCAGAGGGTACGTGCACAGCCCCATCTCTAATAAGAGCAATTTACTCATGCTCCTGTGACGTGGACTCGTATTTCCAGTGGGATTCAATGATACATACTTGAGGAAGAAAAAAACATCCTGCCTGAATGACATATGCTAATGGATTAGAGTTCACCTGCTGGTTTGGAATGTGCCCCTTACAAGACATTAGTTTTATTATTTTAGAACAGAAAATGTCTGTTGGACTGTTTCTACTGTACTACTGTACAGACGAGCAATTTGTTTGTTCTAATATTACATTCTGCTTCTTTTTTAAAATCACTTTGGGGATCATTAGTGTCCATTACATTACTCCTATTTTGTACTGGAATAATGCTATTGGAATAGAAAGAAATGTTTAGTATTAAACAATTTTTGACAACAAAGTCACTTGTTTTGGGCACAGGGATGAAGATTTGCGAGCCTAATTTTATACATTCACATTTCACACATTTGTACCATTGTCCAGGGCAATTGATTAGAAGCAAGAAGGGTTTTTTAACTGGTGATTTGTATAATTTATGCTTAACCTTTGCAAAGGTAATTTCTGTGGGGTTCCTGGATAAAGCAGAAGCTATTTCAGACCTTAATATCATAGTAGCACTGCTTTTTCACCATTAATATGCATTTTTTTCCTTAGCTATGAAATCTAAAGCACAGTGCTATGGTTCCTTAATGCTTACAAGAGAGTAGTACATACTGTCACCATTTGTTGGATCACTAGCATATGTCATACTAAATACTGTCAGCAGAAAAAAAGGTTGCAGAGCCCATACACAAAATAACAGTATTACATTTTTTCAAGTTAACCACTGAAATGCTAAAGAAATAGCAAGTAAAAAAGTAAAAGCTATGGCAGCTGATGCTGTAGGTATGCACAGACATAAATAAAAAATGTTCCGACAGATAGACCCAACCCTGTTCAGAAAACTTATGCGAGGATCTAAAGGCATACAAGTTTCAAATTAAATGTTTAACCAATAAGCAAGAGCTCCACGGTCTTGCACTGACCACACTGTACTGGATTTCAACACAGGAAATTGACACTTGCAGTTTTAATAAAAATGTATTATAAAATTCTGTAGCAAGTAATTTGAACTCACTGCTCCGAAGGCAACAGAAAGCATGGTTTGCATTTTGGCATCTTCCATGGAACCAATGACTCCTTTCTTATAAAGCAAAGCACTGCCAGCTAATGTCCAGAACTTCATGTGTTTTACCCCAACAGACACAAACTGAGTGTCTGAATCTGGGCGGAACTCTACAACGAATATCCTCTCCAGGTGTCCTCCCCTGCTAGCAACTTTAGCCCCTGTTTTAATTAGGAAAGGATAAAAATAAAGTTAAATTTACCTGCAAAATTAAGCTCTGATATGACTTTATAAAATAAATCGACCTGGTATTGGATTAGAGAACTGCGTACCAGATGCTGAAAACTAAGCAAATCCCAACATTATTTAGTGTATCAAATATCTTAATTCATGCAACCTGCAAGGTCCCTGGTTATTCCATTGCGTCTGAGGGCTCTAGGAAATGCAGATTCAGGTCTTCATACCATGATTTGTCTGCTGGGTCAGTGAAATAACAACAAAGACATTCTGAATATCATCAACGAGTTACCATCCAGTGAAACGCACAGAGAAACATCTAGTGAGCTGAGACACTTCCCTCCAACATTTCTGAAGATGATAATTCTTTTCTGGAAACGACATCCCAAAGGCCTATCTACAGCAGAGAATTTCAAGTTCAAGTATTTTAGGAAGAAAAAGAAAATATTTTCCTTAATTTAATGGAATTTCATATCACACAACATTCTTTCCTTCTATTTAAAATAGAAGTTTAAAACTTATTTTCTTATTCATATTTTCTAGTACTTTGCTATCTTCTTTAACTGATTTTAGGGACTGAAATCAGTCCCTTTAACTGATTTTAGGGACTGATTAACTGACTTGGGGAGCCACGATACTCAGAGTAAGAACACAAATCTATTTCAAAGACTTAAAAAAGCAAATAACACTAACAGTCTGTTAGGCTGAAGGAACACGATTTTTCCAGTTACCTTCTTGCCACCTCCACACTGTGATAGTATGTTCTGGATCAACTCCCACTGAAACCAGAAGTTTGCCAGTTGCACTGAAGTTAACATAGTTGACCCCTTTGGTATGGAAGCAACGCAGCATTGAAATCGTCTGCTTACTCATAGCATCCCATATATGAATTGTAGGAGTTGTACCTATGTGCAAAAAGACGTATTAAGAAGAGAATTAATTCAGCATCTGGAAAGCTTCAGCACAAAACAGGCATTTTTCAAGAACATTTAACCTAAACAGACACTTATAAGTTGTGGGTTTTTGTTTTGTTTCGTTTGAAGATTAACACCACTCAAAAAAAACCAAAACGGCTTGCAAAACACAGGGGGAAATCATTGTATTTCATGAAGTAAGACAAATTCTAAAAGAACAACGTAACATTTATGAAGAACCTCATGCAAAAGAAACTGTCTGTAGATGTTCACTTGTATCCGCGATTCACACAGATACAACGAGGTTACATGAAACTTTTACATAACTCTGCTGACTAAAATTCACAAACGAATCAGCCTTACCTGGAAATTCTGTCATATCACCTGCATTGTGAGAGCAATGGCAAATGAGGAAGCACCAAGGGAAAACAATAGGTGAAATAAGTCATGTTTCTAATGCTGAAGTGCCAGCATCAGAAGGAAACAAAAATAAATTAAGAATTTGGAAATGGATATGGATTAAATCAACGAAACAAATAAGCAGGAATATTGTTGAACTTTTTGGGGTATATTGTTTTTTATACACAAATATTGCAACAATATTTAGTACTTTTGAGTTTTAAAAATAGTATTTGAAAGAAATGCTAGACACATGCAGTTTTTAAAAAGTAAATGAATCTGTAGTTATACAGAATATCAACCAAAATCGGAAACACTGATTTCATGGGCTCTTATTGACAGACTAGAAAAAGGGCCTTAACAATCACCTTTTCCGTGTCATAGAAACCAGTATTTTGAACTGGAGCTCTGACAATATGTACAGGTTTTTGTGTTCACTCAACATGCAAATTGGAATGACAGTGCTCGGTACAGGCAGCAAAGGTGGTTTGTCAAGGTGTTCATATACTACCATTTCTCTGTCCCCTGTTAAGTTACTTATTACAGAAGTTACAGACTTGAGACTCCTCCTAGAATGATATGAATTAGAATGAGACCATTCTTTTTCATTAAGTTAGTTATTTCAGTATTCAGCTGTCTTAAGTGAAAAGCAACAGTTCCTTCTCAAGGCTTGGGACAAATGATCCTGCATTTCCCATACAATGTTTACTCCTGCAAAAGGTGCTGTGGAATCTTAACAGGACTCTGCGTGTAAATAATACATAAATATATATGATTTCACAACTGGGACGTGTCGCAACTTCTGTTGAGATTTCACTCTATTTCTTTCCTTTTCCATATCACCTTTGTACTTCTAGATAGATTTTCATTATTGTATTTTCACTGCTAAGCATGTTACTGCTAAACAGTGCCTTGTATACAGGAAGGAAAGAGGGAATTCTATAAATCTTATGATTACAGATTAATGAGATGATTTTGTGCAGTTTATCAAAGCTTGCTTTCAAAAAATACAATTATACTACAATTAACTCTAAAATACATTGACTCACGATCAGAGATGAAATTGAAATCATAAGAAAATCCTGAAGCTTGATTACCTCTTTAAAACGAAAGAAAAAGTTTGTGGACAGTAACACTGGTGTGTCCTGGTAAAATTCCTACGCAGAAAAGCCCAAAATAAATCAGCGCCCCCGATAATTTTGCGTCTAACTTTGTTATATGGAGAGTCACCTACCGATCTGGCTAGTAGCCACAATGTTTTTGTACTTCGGGTGCTGATTCACAGTCAGGCAGAGAATGTCATCAGTGTGCTCCAGGTAGAAACTCTGGCTGCCTAACGGAGTTCAAACACATTTTTATGCACAGCAGTATCGAAGCAAAACCCACTACTGAAGCAAAGATGCTGGAAGCAGCTCGTTGCTACATCTGTGCTGCGCTCTCCAGGGACAGAATGGGGGTAGGGCAATAACTGTGCTGACAGCTGCTCCGCTTTCATTCCCAGGCACCCTTACCAGCTGCGTATGAACATAACCCTTAACATCTATATATAAAAGCAATATTTGGTAAACTAGATTTGTCCAGGGAACCATCCTGTAACCTCCAGGTTTTCTGGTAAACCGAAGCAGTCATCGGGAAGCAAAGCCCCGTGAAGTTTATGCTTTGCAATCTCCTCCCAAGGGAAAGGGCCCAAAAGGAACAGATGGGACCGTGCTTCCCAGCTGCACGTGTCAGAGGCCGTGCTAAGACTGGGGTCCCCAAAGGTCACCAGATGTGACAGCCTTGCTGCCTCTGCCCCTTCTCAGCAGCAACGCTGCTGAGCGCACCGGTTCACTGTTGCACCGAGAGGGAATAAAATAAAGCCAAAATTCCTTTTATTTCTGTTTTTGTTTCTTGAGATATATGGAGAATATGGAGATGCTGGTGCTACAACTTTGGGACAGATACATTTTTGGTGTTTTTCCTCCTCTTCATTACCCAAAAGGCAGGGAATATTTCTACCCCTTCCAAAGAGCATCCTGCTAACAGCACATTGCAACAAAATGTACCCTTCCCTGGAGTATGACTTTGCTAAAACAATTCCAAACGAAACAACGGATGTTACTGCTCCTAACATTTTTGGGGGTACTAGTCATTTCATAACCGCGGCGCTCTCCTCCAAGAAAGCCATTCCTGTGTCTTCAGCGGGGAATTTAGTACGAGACAACTGCAGAAATAGAACCGGTTTCTATTACACTTCCCAGCAGAATCTCCTGCCTGCCAAAAGGAACAGGATGGCTCTAGGGGATAACCTGAACAGGAGAAACCGTCAATCTGATACAATAGCCATATAAATTCTTTTTGCATCATTTATCAAGACGCAAAATGTGAGAAAGTAACAGGAATGTTAAAAAGTTAAGACTTTCAATCAGAGTATTTTACTTGTACTGCATTTTTTATCTCAGAATATTGTTTCAAGTTGAATTACCAGTCGAAAGATTTTGAACTATGCCTGCTGCAGCTGTGTGGAAAATAATATCAGCACCATCATTTAGGTAATGAAGGTTGTTGCGACAATCAAATCCTCTGTATCCAAAAACATGGTCTAAAGCCAGCTCCTGGTCAAGTTAAAAAAAGAAAAAAAAAGAAAAGAAAGAAAAAGGGTGAAATGAAAGAAGGAACGAGAAGACTACAGAGTTCAGATCACATGAACACAGTTTTAAAATAATTACACAAGCTACAAATATCTTGTAGAGGCAATTGAATAATGAAACAATAATTAGTCAGTTATCCCTGGTCTTCTGCTACTTCATTGAGGCACGACATTCTCACAGACTATCTACAATGCTTTGATCAGTCAACTAAGGCACCGCATTTATAGTATTATTTCTTCAATAATTCAGCGGGCTGTAAATGTTTTGTTTCTGTAAATTTCCATTCAAAATATATAAAACGTACAAAAAAGGTCCAATTTTATTAATCATCCCATTGCAGTTTAATAGCTATATAGGGTATCAGCTATTTGCAAATATCTCTACTTCTACTTTAAGAGTCTTCAAAAAATCATTCTCATAAACTACTAAATTTTAACACACCAAATTCTGACCTCTAAGTCCTTATAAGAAGCAAAGGCAGGCTATAAAGCAACTCTACAATTAAAACATTAATCAGAGGTGTAATTTCAGCTTACAATAAACAATTGCCAAGGAAATTTCCTCCAGAAAAACAGTGATGGTTAATGGATTATTGTTGAAGTTCCTTTTTAGCCCAGAAGACAGACTTAATGAATCTGTCCCAAACTTAATTACAGCTTCCTTGGAACAACTTGAATTGACAGACCAAGCAATTGTTGCAAATTGTCCACAGAGACCACAGAATAATCCTTGTGCAGCATACTATGTGGAAATTCAAAAAAGTTGCTTGGGAGGCCCTGCAGTTTGGGGAAGAAGTTATGTTTCCAAAGTAAATGAGCAAATTTCATAACTCAAAATCATGCACGTGGTTTTTCATGTGTGAAAGTGCAGTTTCTGACTATTTCCTTTGGGGTTATATAGTGAGTGTGGGCTCTGCTGTGGATGCACACACACTTTGGCTCTACCTCCCCTTCAAACTGAAAGACAAATTTGGGGTTTGGAGAGATCTGATAGTATAGGTAACCTTTAACACCCTGAATCTGAGGTTCTTTCCGACAGAGGTTGCTGTCTATCACGTCTTCTGGTGTTTGCAGCCAGAGCAGAAAGCACTCTCTAGAAATGTCTTTCTCTTCTTTTTTACCTGTATGTGACTTTAGCTGCCCTCAAAATAGGGATGAATTTCACCCAGCACTTAGTACTTCTAAAGCAAATGAAAAAGTATTAAGCCTGACCTCAACCAGTTTCTTTTTTTTGTTGATATTGTTCTTTTGCAGTTTTTCAGGTTGAGGAGCAGCTCTGCTAACTGGTGGCCTGAAACAGACATTTAAGAAAGATGACAATCAATACATTGAAGAGCAAAACAAAACCTCCAAAACCATAGCACATGTCTTGTATGTGAACAGGAAATGGCCAATTGCAACTATCTGATCTTAATGCCTAGCTTTTTTTTAGAATTGTACAATAAACTGAGAAAAATCATAAGCATTTTGATGGAAAGAGCAAAAATAACATTGATGTAGATTTTATGAATGAGTGGCAGAACATACCACTGTATAGCAATTTTATTTTTTAAATGATAATGATTTAAATGCATGGGAGAATCCTTGGATACTAAATGATAGTAAATTGTTGCTTTCAGAAATGATCTAAAAGATTTTCTACGGCTGGCAGTTGACCTTTCCCTAATCTTGCTGCTTCTGAGAAACTCCACCACAAAACCTTGACAAGACTTTGTTAAATCTTCTCAAAATCGTATTAGAGATAAAATTATTACATTCTGAAATGCACAAGTCATTAATCCGTGTGAATTTAACAGAGGCTAAGGCTAGCAGAGCATTTTTGTATAACTACAGTTGCTAAAAGTAGCTAAAAAGACAACTGTAAAACATAGAAACAAGATTTGATTTGTGCAAATGGTCTTTACAGACAGATAACCTTTACTACTACTATTGATCCTTCCAAGAAAAAGAGAAGAGGCACAAACCTAAAAGGAATAGAGGGAGCTCAGCCCCTAAAGCTCATGGCCTTAAAAAACCAAATGCCTGCTGCACAGGCTCCACTTTGGATGACTATTGTATTAATTTAAGCATAACGATTCTCCCTTTCTGTTAACAGAAATTCCTTAGAGCTAATTCTCACCCTGTCAACAGCAGAACAGAGCCATAAAAATTGCACTGGATTACTGGATAAATTAGTCCATAGAAAGCTGGCCTAGATTCTTTATCATGTTTGATCATCTTTTACTTAGAAAATAGGTCTTGCTGGAAGGTTGGGGTAGAAGTGATGGCTAAAGAATAAAACCAGATGTTATGGTTAAACGTGTGCCCCAAACCCATCACTTGACGGCTGCTGTTAATAATACAAACCCCACCCCACCGCATGCCTTTAAACTCCAGGTGCAGATTCTGGAGGTGGGGTTAAACAACAGTGGGGTTTGCAAGTAAAAAACCAAAATGCCTGGCCTCAATTTATTTCATAAACACTCAAATTTGGAAAGCATTTTCACAGTTCAAAGGTTTCAAAAAGGTGCGAACTTGATATACATTATATTGCTGTGAAAATTAGACTGTTCTTGTCCTTATACCATAACTACCATCAATTCTCATTTTGCAAAAATTAATTGTGGAAGAATGAAATGCCTTTTGCTTAGAGGGAGCTAATTTTTCTGGAACTTTTTTTTTTTATGGAAGGTATTAAAGGCAACATTCGACAAAATGCACAGCTAGAACACTTACTGCTACACAGCTAGTGTAACAGTAAAACTCACAAAGTACATTAGCAGGTGATCTTGTGACATTAAAAGAGTGAAAGAGTTACCTTGATCCCCTTGTAAGCAGCAAACAAAGCCAAGTAAGAAACTTAATACAGTTTAGGTGTACTTCTGACCACTTTACTCATGCACAAGCATTTTTAGAGTTGATCAGTCATTCCTTTGTGGCACAAAACATGCTATTCAAGCATGCCAGCAAGAACTAAAACAGAAATTAAAGAGTGCACCAGTCTACAAATTCAGAAACATCATACCCTGGCATCCCTGGGCATACTCTGAACTAAAGATCCTACAGGACGGAGGGAAAAAGGAAGCTACATCCATGCTTCCTGCACAATTTATACTGGAGGAGAACGTGATTCCATGTGTTTGTTTATTTTCAGGTGCCTGACAGGGATGGAAACTGGTAGAAACTTAACAGTCTCATAAGCACTGTTGAGAATTTCACACAATGGATGCTTGTTTTCTATCCTAGTTCAGCCTGCAATTTAGCCTCATAATTGTTCATTGGTAGGCCAACTTACTTACAGGGACAGCTTGTACTTTTTTGTTCGCAGGGAAACAAGTACCTTTATTTTCTCTGAAAGTGGTCAATCAAGTCACGTTACATAACCAGCAGTGGTAATTGGACCGAATAGCAGCGCAGTCACCAGTAGAGAAGAGGTGGAGGAAATTATTACAAAACGTAATTCTCTTGCAAAGTAAAATCATTATGTGACGCTAGAATAGCAAAAGCCATGTCAGCCCAGATTTACTAGGGCCTCTGAAACAGCACTTATGAAAATAGTATTTTTTTTGTATGCTTCCTGCTCTTTTTTCTGTTTTAGTGTAATTTCAAAATGGATCACTTTTACATTTCTTTACCTAGGAATATTAGTTAAATTTTACGACAAGAGCAAGCCAAAATTTTTTATGAAAGCAAGAGAAAACTACAACTATGACATGAGTGATAATCACTAGATTGTAAGCATGAGATTTAATTTGGAAACATACACATACACACATATACTTTTTTATATATCTAGTCACACTACACAGACACAAATGTTGTGTGCATTCATATATACATGTACATGTATATATACACACACGTGTATGCATTCATTGCCTTATTATCATCTTAATAAACAAATGTAAAGCAGCATCAAATTCACTTTCATTTTAACAAGTCTGTGACTACACCTAATTTATTTTGAGACATAGGATGGCAGTGTCAAGACAAGAAACTTGCACTGTAGCAAATTACATATATTTACCCTTTTTGACCTATGCAATCTGCATTGTACATTCACAGCGATCTGAGCTTTTTCTGTGCTGTGTGTTGTTCGTACTTACTTGACAATTCCCTGCCTCCAAAGGAAAGCAAGTTAAAACATAATACAAGCATTAACGGTTTCTTTCCAGCGATTTAAAATAAATGTGCTTATATTACGTTATGGGATGAATGAGTTCCAGGAAAGATAAGACACAGTCAGACATTAAAGGGCTTTCAGTTCTTTAGATACTGTGAGCACAGCAAATAAAATTTCTGTTACTAATGATTATCTTGATGATATGCTTACACAAGTGTGCCCGGTCGTCAATCACTGAGCTAACTCCAGATTTAAACAGACAAAATCTCACCCTCTGTCTTCACAGGTCTTCACGCAGAATTGTAAAAAGTGCAAGTGACAACTCATTCTCTCTCACCTAAGCAAGAAGGCTATCTAAACAGCCAAGGTGAGTGGAAAGAGGAACCTAAATCATGGATGGAGTGAACAGGCAGCACCAGGACAGAGAATAACAGACAGACATACTGAGCACCAGGCAGGGGGGAAGAGAGAATAAGGTCTTGGAAGAGTTGGGCGCATTGAGGGACAAAAGAGATGTGATCTTAGAGAACAGGGCTAAAGTAAGGCAAAACCAAAGTTAGATCCATTTAGACTGAAAATAAAGGAGAGAAAAAGCAGACCAAAAATTGTTATGATGAATTCTATGGGACAGGTCACAACTGTTTTTGGAGCTCATGGCAGAATTGCTCCCCGATGAGAGACGCTCTCTGCATCAATAAGTAATAAATTGGAGAGACACAAATATTCTCTTCTGAGGCCAAAGAAAA
Source organism: Chionis minor (assembly GCA_013398295.1). NCBI lineage: Eukaryota > Metazoa > Chordata > Aves > Charadriiformes > Chionidae > Chionis > Chionis minor. The sequence continues at coordinate 1,031,745 of VZSF01006551.1, forward strand.
CTGAATTGGATCTTCAGAAACAATGTTGCATGAAAGCAACAATGAGTTTTGGAGTAGGTACAGATGGACAAAAATGTTCTCCTGACACTGAGAAGGTGATGGGTTGGGCCCAGCAGAAATGGGTAGAGAAGAAGCCAGAGAGAGTCCAAAAGGGAGACTAATGTGTGCACTTAGATGGCTGCTGACTGGAGGGGGAAAATACTTGGTTGCTACACAAAAATAAAAACGAGCAGGACTTCTCTCAACAACAGAAAACAAGGTTCACAGAGAGGCAAGATGATCCACTACTGGTAGGTTTGTTTGACAACAGAACAAAAACCCCAACATTAAAAAAAACACCTGTTAATTTCAGAAAAAATGCAAAAGCAGCTGTCCACTACTTGACAGGAGGGGGACTCCCAAGTGCCCTAAAACTGCTGCAAAACTAGAGCTTTAAGAAGTGATTAAAGGATTTTGTGAATTCTAAGCCCTTGGATATTCCCATCCCAACAACCATAGCAGTTTTACATACAACTTTTCCTGCTGTTACTTTTTCTTTACATTTTGGAGATAACACAAGACAACAAAAAAGAACAGTATTTAATATGAAAATAACCTATTCTCTATTACAGTGGACCAAAACAAAGCTGAAACAAAACTAGAGGGAAACATCAATTGTAATCTAAGTTATTTTTTAAAAGCATAGCACTGAAAAAGCCTTAGTACACTTACAATATTTATGATTTCACATGTACGCTGATGCACTCTTTAAAAAAAAAAGAAGCAAAAAAGAAAAGGTATTGCCGAATGGATGGTAGTGAGAGCCGGTTTTGTGTTCTGTAAGGGAAGCTAGTCATTGCATTCACATGTCATTCTAGTTCAGTCTCCAAATGTGAAACAAGCAGAGAAGCAGATTAATAAGAAGGGTAATCAGTTCTGAATGAAATCCAAAGGCCTTTATTTAACAAGTTCATTGTTCTAAGTATCTTGTAAAGCTGTTAAACTGAACAACTACTGTGAGTAGGCTGGCCCTATTGCATAGAGATCTGCCACATACCATACACTGGACAGACAGGGCTGTCTGGAAGATCCCTCAACCCCCTTTGCCAAAAACAGCTCCAACGAACATACTGTAACATGCCTTCAGCAAAACCTAAATTTCTGTCTTTGAGCTAAAAAGGTTTGAATACCTCAGGTAATCAGTCTTCAGTATAACTCTCCATATACTACCAGGGCATCAGAATCAACCCAACTTTAGCATATTCTGGAAGGTCTATCTCTTTCCTTGAGTGTCTCTCGGGGTTTGTGATCACGTTTGAGAGGAAGAGCCTTTTCCATTTGTTTTGTTATTCCTTACATAAACTCTGACATATTTTGAAGCTGTGCTTATTGTACAAATAAAAATATGGCGACCTTTTGGGCTGGAGGTAAAACAAAACGGACAGATAAAATACCATCCTTCCCCTGCACAACAAAACATATCAGAAACAACGCCTTTGTGATCCTCCCTGGACTACAACCTACACAACAACCCTCAAAAAAGGCAGAATATTTCGCATCAGCCTCAGTGCAGAGAGCGCTCAAGTTCAGAGAGAGAAATGTTGGTAACACGCTGTGTGTTGTGACAGTATTGGCATCCCTCAATTCCGCACCCACTGTCACACAAATGGAAAAGACCTTTGGGCCAGCCTTGTGCTGACCTGTGGGAGAAGCGAGATTGACTCCAAGTTCAGAAGGTTGACAGGGACTGTAAAACTACCAGTCACAACATGTTCAAGCCTTGGGGACAACTGTGATGAAACCAGCACGCTGCCAAATACATTTAGGATGCATTAACTTGACATAATGCTGTTGAGAAAGTAAAAAGTGAATATTCCAAAGGATGCTACCCATTCTCAAAGAGCAGGTTTCTGCTGAAATAATCCCTAGGTTATTTTCTCCACCCCAGATATATTTTTCCAGGTACATTTTGAATAGTTCCCACCTACACATAAATACAACACAGATTCACATTCAAAGCTTTTACACTGCACCCACAGAAGTGTGCACGTAAAAGTGCATGAACAAATTTTGTAACCATATGTCTAATCATGCAGTTTATGGCTCAAAGGCTTGTACATGCCACATGTGGGGGCTATTTTGAAAACTTATATAATTCAGCCCATGTTGTTGTAAAGAAATAATCAAAAGAATAATTGAAGAGAGAAAATCCAACTTGTTAACTTTCTCTAACTTCCTCTCTTTATCAGAACATATGATTACAAGGGATGCATAATAACACAGTTGAGAACAGGCTCCGAGACAGGTAATTTGAGGGAAGTGAGACAAGCCGGTGTGTTAAGAAAACAGAAAACTAGACAAACATGCTAATGCTGCTTTTTGTTTTCTACGCATTCAACCTGCTTTAAAGGGTTTCCCATCACCAGGTATATTACAAGAGTTTTCAGTTTATGTAGAGTCATGCAAATCAAACTAAATGAAAGCTGCAAACACAGGATATATGTTAGCGGTTAGTAGAATGCAAAATGCAAATATATCTTTGCCCTTCATATTAGTAACATAAATACAGTCTTCACGCAAGCTTATTTTACTTGTTATTATACAAATTCTTTGCCAGTTAAAATGGTCCCAGTTCAAAAATTAGCCCTTTTCTGAAATGAAGCACAATCCCTACATAACACACAGTATAGCTTACAATTGTCCTGGATTGTCTGGGACAGTCCCAACAGTGACCAAGTGGTCCCGTGGTGTGGGAGCGCTGCCCTTGGAGCTCCCGCACCGCGAGACCGCTCCTGCAGCACCTCTCATTGGCACCCCACTTCTGTATCGCACAGGCAGAGCAAAGAAGAGGATGCCAATCAGAGGAGCAAAAAAGAAAGAAAAAAAAAAATAAGGGCAGGTGGGGGGGATAGGAGGACAGACATGGAAAGGGAAGAAGAAGAAAAACAGGAAGGTTGGGGAGAGGAGAGAGAAACAATCAATTAATTATCTTAACCAAATGCACCAACTAAGACAACCGCAAGATATTTAAAAACTGTTCCTCAGTCTCATCTCTCCTGTTATTTTTCCATCCAAAAGCTGTAACTGCTGACAGAGACAGTAATTCGTGGGCCCCCCACAAAAATACCAGACCATGTTTTATTTCAAATCCTGCAAGTAAAATCTATCATGTAACAAGATATTTGCAGAATCATCATTATTTTCATTGTGTAAATAAATGAGACAGGAAAAGTACATTTGATGACGGGTTTTAATTCTATTTTCCAAGGAAAAAAACCTTCATATTATCCTTAAGTTCTTCATATATAAGTTGGGGTTTTTTTCCCTTTGGAATCATGGAAGTTCTCTGCCCAGTTTGCTTAGGGGCCCGATACTCTGCAGATCTGGAGAAGGCCAGTGTAATACAGGCTTCCTTTTGATCTTGCTGGATTATGCTAAGCACAAAGCATATGCTATGTGGTAATAGAGGATGCACAGCAGCTGCTCAAAGTCACAGTTACTTTGCATTGAGTATTAGGTCAAATCTGTCCTCCTCTCTTTCCCATGATGGGGGAGAGAAGGGACAAAAATTGCTTGCTTGTATCTTTTGACAAAGAGACAGTAGAGTAAATCTTTGTATTAATTTGAGGGGAGTCATTTGTGAATTGTTGACCCCTTTCCGGAAGGGTGGTGTTTGTTGCAAAGCTTTCCCCTCACAAACTGGCACTGCCTGTATCGGCTCTCAACCATGTACTTGTAATCTTTGCAGGAGACACATCACAGTTCCTGAGATCAAACTCCTTCTGAATTGTACAACGATTTGTTATTTCTAGAGATATAATGCACTTTGGAGTTTTTCAGATTCACCACTCAATATTACAGAAGCATGGTGTCCTGCAAGCTTATTCTACCAAACACAAAGGTTAAAAAGTTGGAAATGTGGCTGTAATAAATGGAAAAATAAAATGGCCATCTTCTTGAACCAAAACGGTCTCCTAGGTGTCACATAGTATCTTTGAAGTGTATTTGTAATGTATAAGCAGGGAAATAACTTTTTAAGCAAAAATTCATTTTATAAATATTACTATTTAAAGAAAAAAACATAGTCCTTGCAGCCAAGAAGCAGCTCAGAACAACAGCCCCAGCTAATCCCATCTCTTGCTTGAGCTGGAAGGTTGTTTTTATCTCTTTTTTTCTTTTCTTAATTTAAACTTACTTTGTTTAGTTCTGGGTTTCTACCCACTATGCCTATGAATAACTCACTATTCTTCCTTTCTCAGGCACCCAATGAAAATGCAGTAAGGAGGACATTTCTTCTTAGATCCTCATCGCATTTTTCAGTGAAGTGGACCAGCAGTTTTTCAGGTCTTGTGATTTACTCACTGCCGCGAACCTAAACGATTTTCCAGCTTGTAACATAATTTTCAAAATTTACACAGTATGTAATCAAACTCCGAGTATTCACACTATGCACATCTCATGAGATGCACAATCCTTGGGGTTTTCATAGAGATGTAATTACAAAGAGGAAAGATCTGGGATTTGGAATATTTTCTCCAGACAGTCTTCCCCCTCAAATGACTACCAGCTTTTCCCACGTACCTGCCTGAAAGAGAATGGAATACATCCTCTTGGTTCCCTTCTTCATATCTGAAGGGACTGCGAGAGGCTACTTCAGCTGTGCCTTGTGCAGAAAACATGAAGCTTTGTGACCTGGCTTCAGTGTTACTTCTTGCCATCTCACTCAACCCTGTGCACAGAGATTTCAAGACTCCAACATCCTAAAGATGAAATGATTTAGAACTTCGTTTTTCTCAACACTGACAGTTGAGTGCTTGTAAGCTTTTAATTTTGTCTGGCTTGATCAGCCGTCACTTTGGAGCCTTGCAGGTGCGGAGAAAAGTCAGCCTAGTGCTTTCAGGAAGCTTTTAGAATACAGTCAGACACATCCTGCATTAGCTGTTACATTCTTTTGTATTCCAGAAAAGCTGAAATCTGCCACAGCTATGAAGCTTGCTTCACAACTCACACGTCTTTGAGAGAAGTCAGCTTCACCTTGAAGCACTCATAATTGGGAATGTCGAGATTCTGCCTAAATCGTGTATGTATTGGTACAACTGTGTCCAAAAACTGAAGTCTTTGACAATTGCAGTAGGCAACACATTAATCTCATTTTACTGCATCCAAAACCCAGTAACTTTCATGGCTTAAGATCTTATCGCAGCACGATACCCTCAGAAACTGCATTTTGGCCTACATTTCACCATAAAATTTCCACTTGTAATTGTTTGACTATAAATTCTGTTAATTTATATTAATCCAGTGAAGAAAGGGAAATGAATATATCTTTGCCTAACAAGCTATATATGAAAAGTATGGGATCTGTTGACAAACATATCAGAACACAAATTCCAAATACCAAAGATGTGATTATATTGAAGTAGGTGTAATTGAAAGAGGACGTATAAAAAACGTGAAGAATACCTGTGACTCTTTAGCAGAAAAGATGGAAAGGACAGTTACAAGGGTTTATTTTAAAGCTATTTTAAAATGAAGTACCAAACAGTTGATTGCATAGAGAGAGGAAGAAGAAAAAAATACGGAGAAAGTGAAAACCTTCCTTTTTGTTCTCTTCAGTCTGCTTGTTATGGGATAGATTATTCCTTCAGATAGGCTACAGTATGTAATTTTCACGCACAGTCATTATGAAGAGACTATTATGGAAATCAGAGGCAACCTCACTGCAGAGGAGGTGCCTACCCATTTAATTAGGCCCACCAGCTATAAACAGAGCGGGTAGTGTGGAAACACTTGGACAGACTAAGGGAGGTGCCAGTTTCCGTGTTGCTTTGTGGTGTTGGCTAGCACAAAGCTCGTTTTCCCAGCATTATCGATTTATCAGTGTTAGTGAGACAAAAAGTAAGCCTGCTTCATTTGTCTCGTTATGTGCTGCTTTGCAGGTACTATATGTTTTGTTAAAAAGGTTGTAAAAGGCAAACTGCCTGTTCATTTCAGGCGGTGCCTTCCTCCACAGCGACACTGCAGGTTCAGCTGAATCAGCTGATGCAGCGTAGAGCTGTGAACGTGGACAGATTCAAAAGTCAGGGAGCCTGAAGTGCACGTGGCAGAGCAAGACACTCCTCTGAGAAGCAGGGTACTTGCTTGCATCAGACACCAGACCCACGGCCAGGTTTCAGAGAAGGAAAGCTTCCTAGGGACCGGACCCAAAGGGACTGTGGCGATTTTCACTCTTGGACTGAAAATAGTGCTGAAAAGCTGCAGAAGAGGCTTATGCTTATGCTCGTATTGTTGGTTATTCCCTAGTACAAAACAGTTGTAAGCCCAGCTTAACCGGTCAATTAAACTCTCTCTACAGTTGCTTTTGCATCATCAAAGCAGAATAAAGCAGCTGGAAGTTACAAGGGTTTCTGGTGTGAAACATCTGGCCATTGTACCATTGGCATTTGTTATTTCATGTGTAATAACAATTTAGCGCTATCCACCCACAGTAATTTTTCTCCTTTTTTAACTCAATCTCAAAACATTCCTGTTTACTAGACAATATATTATGCCTTTTCATGGAAAAATGAAGGAACAAAGACTTTATAAGAGTAAATGGAAAGAAGTAATCTTAAAAGAAGGAGAAAATAAATGGTTATGGGCCAACATTTTATTGAAAAAACCCACTAATCCTCCTGCTGCATGTTTTTGTTATGATGAAAAAAAAAAAGGGTTGCAACATTTTTATTCTCATTTTTCACACCCAACATTTGTTCTCCTATTCAAATACCAAGTGAAAAATTATTAATTATTAATTTCTGCCCGTGATGTTCAGCATTGCATCCTTTGAGAGCTTTAAAAACATAAACTGATTTATTTTTCAAAGGTCTGCATGAGTTTAGGAAGTGTTACTAACTCCATTTTGTATCTTGTAAATCAGGACACCAAAGAGGTTTGAAGCCAACAATCTCCAAACTTGCCACTAGTTTTCAGCAGTCAAGTAAGAGAACCTTAGACCTTAATCTGTTCAGTGCAATTATGTGTTAAAGAACTGCTTAAACGATCTACTTAAAACTCCACTTGCAGCTATGAGAGTGAAGTTTTTCTGCAAGTGCAGCTATTCTCTCTGCTGACAGCAGGAAAGGAGGTACACAGAGTTAGAGGCTGCTTGTAAAAGTGTTCTATTTGCCAACCATCACCAAGAAACTCTGTGACAGAAGCAGGAACAGCAAGAAGGCAGCTCTCCACAGGCTCCAGAGCACTCTCTTCTTGCCATCCCAGCCTCTTTCTACACACAGATCTCTCATCTGTTGCAATACCCCAGTGGGGATCCACTAGCACTTACTTCTGCACCCACTGCATTCCCTGAGGACTTTTTATCCTGTTCTCTAACTAGGGCAGGATCCCTGTGGGGAGAATAATATGCCATCACACTACTGGTATTGTTACTAGTCATGTGTTCTGGATAAACTGAGGGGAAACAACTAAGCTTAAATTCTTTCTGTGGGTTAACCCACAGCAGTCCTTTTTGTCAGTGCCCAACATTGGGCAAGAGCAAGAAAACCCATGGTGAAAGAATCACCACTTATAACAAGAAATGTTATCAAAAGAGACTACATGGATTCACAGTTGAGTCACCAACTGGGTTCACAGATGTAGATTTACTGTCCCAGATTACAAAGGGGACCGTACTTTACTGGGTATAGATACTCCTGTTCTGTCCCAGCAGTCCTGTTCCAGGCAGAGTTTTTACTCACCCATTCCCGTGCATTTCACTAGACCTCACCCTCTACACTTAGCTCTTACCTCTTCTCTTTACTCTTCTCTCCACTACTGTTCTCCTTCCAGCTTATTTTTTTCAGAATAATTCAGCCTAAGGCCAATGTGTGCCATGGGAAATTTCAGCTTTAACAGTAACAACCTGGCACAATTACAAGCAACTGAAATGAAAACATCACCAAAAGCCTTAACGACAAAGTATTGACAAGCTCACCCTATCACAAGCATCCTGCTGCAGACATATGTATAGCTACGCATACCAACTAGGAAAGAATAGAACTGCTTATGTGAACAGCAGAAGAGAACACAACATTCACAGGTGGTTTACTTACATATACATGTTTTTCTCCATCACATTAACACATTGTGTCCTATGAACACCATTTTAAATGTTATCTTGTGAACTTTTAAAATTCCTGCCTTATTTCTAAGGACTAATTTTAGTTGAATGAAAAGAGATTCAAAAGAATGCAATGCACATTGGAAATGGATGCCTTTGTGTGACATACCTCTCTTCTACTGAAACTTCCTTCAGCTGTTGGTGTGGTTTTGTCCCTTCCATTTCTCGGATGCTTACTGCATAGATCTTAGTGGTATAGTCAATTGCTTTTTCTCTTGCAACATCACTATCATAACCTTAGAAAAATAAAACATACAATAAAACAAACTACCCTTGTTTCCCAGTGGAAGAGTAGAAAAAAAGATCTGCGCCAATAAAAGGAAGGAAACAAATCCTACCAAGCTCTCCCTACAAAGAACTTTAGCACATCAAAGTTTCTTGCCCACTTCAAATTAAACGCTTATGTGAGTCACTGTGGAACGAAGACTAAATTAAAGATGTGTTTTATACAATCCTTTTTACCTCCATCTTCTTCTGCATCTGTGTCTGATTCTTCACTATCAACCAGCTTACTCTCCTGAATTCCCAAAAATTCTCTGGTCCAGATCATCAAAGCTGTATCAGCACCACCTACAGTCAGCAGCACAGAATCATTGTGTAACCACCGCACATTGGTTACCTGTGCGCTGTGACCCACGTACTTCTTGAATTTTGCATGTTGGCCCTGTAGCAGAAAGAATCCGCATATTAGCAGTTTGACATATTGTGAAGAGTGTCCTCCTTCATTCCTTTTCTTGCAGTTTCTGATCACAGAAATAAATACACTTATTACCTTCACTGGATATGAAAAAAGCTTCACAAACCCAAAATCATCTCCTGTAGCCAATAGTGTCCCGTCTTTTGTAAGACTAGCCGCATTTACAACGGTGACGTCACTGTGCATGGGCCAAATTCCTTCGCAAGTAGGACCAAGAACACACGTCCAGGTGTCCCACTCAATCTTCTCTATCTGCAATCAAAATTTCCCCAAAAGAAGTCATCTTAATACATGGCCAATACACACTGGTTTCATGCATATATTTGTCTATATTTACTCTTAATTTTTTTAGTGTTTTTAGAAAGTGTTCACTGTTTCCAACTAGGTAATACAAATTGCACATCTTCATCAAAAGGCTTAAAACTTGAAACATTCCTGCTTTCCCAAAGTAGAGCATGATTTGGATACAAATCTCCTTAAAGATTTTCTGAGGTGCTAAACATAGGCAATTTTGTAGAAGAATTATGTGTCACAAATGGTCAACATCCTTAAAAGCCAGGTCATACTGTTTATAACCTGCATGTACACTGGTTACACAGAAAACAGGTGATATTTCAGGAAAGGGGATTATGGGAAATGACTGCTATTAAACAAACAACAATAAATTTAGAGATACAAACAGAAACTTGCACATTCTACTATTACAAATGCTAGGAAAGACACTATATAGAATGATAAATAATTCTAATTCTAACCACTGTAAATATAGTAGTTTAAAAGGAAACAATATACCACTTGAAGACAAACTATGCTAATTTTCTACAGTGCAGAAAAATAACTTTCACAGTAAAAAATCCAGTAAGCATAATTCGTACCTCAGCAATTCTTATAACATGCCTTTTCCCCCTTGGTGCTTCAAAAAATAGTTGTTCTTTGGCACCAGAATTGACTTGCAATAACTTTCCTGGATACAAAATAAGAGTTTATTATGAATCTTATTCGTTATTATGAATATTATGAACTTTCTTTTGATTAAATGAAGAGATTTCTGGGGGTAAGCTAAGAAATTATCCTGCAGAGAGTTACTCATAGCAAAAGTAAAACAGATGCTTAGAATCACTCTCAAAAATCCTGTACTCCTGATTCACTGCAGAAGTAACATTTTAAATATTACTTTTATTTAAATTATTTAAACATATTAAATATAAAAAAATCACTGTCTTGCAGCAAATCACTTTCTTCTGATTAGAGATATTTTGTGTTTTCATCACCATGATAATGGAAAGTAAAAATAAATAAATATGTGTATGCTACTGATTTTCATAACAATTTTGCAAGACAGCTCTGCCAAAAGTTAAAAACGTATGCTCCTCTCTATTTTGCACTGCCTAACTGACATACTGTCCAGCTACACACCAAATTGACCTTGGTGTTCAAGGCCAGGTTGGGTGGGGCTTTGAGCAACCTGGTTGCTCCAGCCAGGACTCCAACCAGGAAGGAGTCCCTGTCCATGGGAGGGAGGTTGGAACTAGATAATAAGGTCCCGTCCAACGTGTCCTATCCGCTCTACAATTCTATCAATAGGAAGTTTACTATACCCATCCAAATACTGCGATATTAGGAAGATAATCCTCTATACAACTGTATAGTATGTTAACAAGTATTTGTCCATGAAGAAGCAAAACATGCTTTCAAATTCAGTTTTACAATATAAGAAAATTAAAGGCATTTTCTGAATTTTTGAAATTATAACAACTACACTACTGTAAGAAAGCCTGTGGGGAGTTATTATCATAAAAGCAGTTCTACAATATCAAAACTGCACAACTGCCAGGGAAAGCACTCTTTTACTGAGAAACGCTGGATTAGATTATCAACTGATCTGAACTAGTGCAGTTCCAATGTGGCTATATTTTGACTGGGCATTTTGTCCTTTGTTACATGAGCTATATTCAGACTGCTGGAATCACTGACAACAAGAAATGCAAGATGGGACTCTAGTAGTATTATGCCCTTCCTATCTAACCTGTATAAGACAGGTTATACAATTTAGTGTATTAATCCTTTACACCTAGAAGTTCAGTTAGAGTTTCTAATAAGTACCGTTAAGGACACAAAGAATTTTCAGTTTTCTTATACTTCACGTCTGCACATGTAACACATCCAAGAACTGGCTGCTACAGATATACAGGTAGTATCAGACAAATTGCTAGTATTACATGTACGCTTATTAGCAGTCAGATTATCAGGGTTGTAAGCAAGCACACAGTGCCAGCTCAGCTGCAGCACGGTTTACTAGCCCGAGAATGGCACCCAGACCTGAACAGGTTCCGAAAGGAGTTTAGCTCCTGTTGTCAGTGAGATTGCACCACATTTTGGGATAGTGCAACAGGGGAAGCAGGGCTCAGACACACAGGTGGTTCCACACAGAATCATATTATGTCTGGGAAGGCTTATTTGCATGAGCTCATTAGCGATCCTGCTAGGCTTAATTAGTTGTGACAATAAGGCTCTCTAACTTCATTGCTGCAATTGCCATGTAATGCTCAGCAAAGACGAAAGGAAATTGGACATAAAAGGTGGAAGAGAAAAATATGCCACACGCTACAAAACTATAAAAAGCACAGGGCAAAGAAAAGCAATATTATGTTTGTAAGTGACATTTTAGTCATATATTGTCAGCAGTGAAGTACCATGTACTCTGGTACAAATGCTACAAGTGAGGATGAATTCCACCAACAAATGTAATTGCACGGAACCCATATAGTACTTGATGTTGAAAAATCATTTGCATTAGTAGTTACAGTTTATCTTAGTAACTGGTACAAGAACAGTTTTCTTATATTCCATTTTATAGGCATTTTAAATCTGTATCTCTGGTCAAACATTTTTACCTCTTGAGTCCCAGTCAATGTGTGTGATATAGCTAGATGCACCTTTACAAATGCCAACTCTTTTGCTGGTAAGTACATTGTAAATATCTACAAAATTATCATGGGAAGCCACAGCCAGGTACTTTCCTGATTCTGTAAAGAAGAGACACTGAGGTTATTAAAGGTGTACATGTTATAATTATTATTGTTATGCAATTTTACTACTGTAGTGCATCCAAATGCAGCAGTTAGGGGTGGGCCTCATTATACTAGGCTGCATACAACCATACAGAATTGTAAAGCATTTAAATGCACGGAGCTCATATAAAGCCAGTCTACCTTCTGAACATTCAATCTTTTGTCTAGAGGAGAAAAACAAACTCCAAGATAAACACTGCCCTTTCACCTTGTCATCTGATTATACCTCGTGAAAACTTTATATCTGAGATCATTTCCTTTCTGTGGTGAAAAGAGACCATATCTTCAACAGTGTCAGCATTTACCACCAGAAAACTCCCATCATTCAACCCTACAGCCAAGGCTTTTCCATCAGGAGAAAAGGCACAGCATCGTCCACCTACAAAAGAAAATGGAAAAGAGTATCTTGAGGTTTACAAACCTAGGATTGAGAAAACCATCAACAAACTGCAACTGAAAAGTTTTTACACTAAATATATACTTTAAAAATAGATTTGTCACTTATTAAAATAAATATATGACGCAATAGGAGGGCTATGAATAACATTTTACTAACTGGGAATGTGCCCTCTGTGTAGGCTGTTCTTGAATTCACAATGGTGATTTGGTTAAGTCTTGAAATGGGTTTAGGTGAAAATACCCCCTTCCAACTATGTTCTAAACACACCCATGACAGAAATAAAATTTAAAAAAAAAAAGAGAAAAGAAAATAAAACCAAAGAAAACATACAAAAAGGAAAGCCAATTGGAATATTCAAAGACTCATTATGGGCAGCATAACTACATGCCTTTCAGGGATGCTACACTTAAAAGCTTCTTCATTATATGACTGAATAATGGTTCTTTTCAGGTGGAGCACATTTAAAACAGAGATGTACTACACTTCATCCACTTACTTTTTCCCTCAACATTATTTCTGACCATACTCTCTCATACAGCTATTCTCATCCATCCCTGAGTTCACCTCTTCAAAACATTTGAGACTGTTTTCCCTCAGCCAGTTAGAGTTTCTGTGCTCCGGATCTGTCACTGAAAATGAAGCATGTTGAATTTACACTATAAAATTTCCTGAAGGAGATCACGAATAAATGAAATAAGCGTAATTTTGAAAAGGCAGAATTTCAACATAGCTCATCTAATTTTCTACAGAGGAGAGGGAGGGAAAACTGTTCATTTTCAGAGAAGTTAGTATAACATGTAAAGTTCATATTGCCACTGAAAGCTGACTGTGCTCAACATGCAGAAAATTTTACGCTTGTCTTTATAAAGAAACTTTTTAATGTCAGCAACAAATAGGCTGACCTTAAGCATTCTCAGGAAGGAAAATGATTCTGAGGTCAACTCATTGCCTTGGAATCAGAGGAAGATTAAAGTTCATTTTATTATTGTTCATTACAATAGATTATAATAGTTTTTCTTTCTACCCTTTTAATTGACTTGACACATGCCAAAGACAATTTACTTCCTATGCTTCCAATTACTTAATGACTGTGTCCTCTTCCTACCTAATTAATGCCTGTGATGTGCACTGAAAGCAAAGATGGAACTGTGACAGAAATAGAGTAGTACCATTACTATCACAGTGTATGGCCAAATGAGCGTTACCTTTTTTGAGTTTCCTCACTGCCAGCATGCGGTGCTGGGATGAAAGTTCCCAGATTCGTAGTGTTTTATCATCACTCACTGTCGCACAGACAGGCAAGAGAGGATGAGCTGCCAAGCCCCAGACTTCTCCTTCCATATGTCCCTAAAGGAAATAATTTAATTTAGAGAAAATAATGCACTTGGGTTTATGTAATAAGTTCTAGCACTTGCCTTGCCTCCTTTTACAAGTCTCAGGCAATGAAACTTTCACTGTCTTCTCTCAAAACTTTTCCACATTCAAACAGATCTGAATGTCTGGTCTGTTTCTTCTGATAACCATCTAAAATATACTTTTCCGTAGTCTCTTCTGCTATTACTAGCTGTAATTCCTGTTCTTCCAATGCTCTCTTTTCCAGACTTGAAATGAACAGGAAATAGTTATTTCCCAAACAGGACTTTATTCTGAAATCCTAATATAGGCTAACTTATCTTCAAGATTTATGTAATTTTTTTTAGATCCTGGAGAACTTGTTTGCCCAACACACACATACTTAGTTCTCTTAATCTTTTATAAGAACTCAGTTCTAAAACTTTTTAGTCTCTCTTCCTGCTTTTTCTAAGTTTCTTTCAATTTGTATACAGCTTTCTGGCACAGCATTTCAAGGTTAAATAATCTCTTACTATTTCTCAATCTGGATTTCAATTTGGTAACTGGCATTTTTGTTCAAATTGAAAAATACCATTAAAGGAAAAAGGGGAGGAACTGTCATGACATCTTGATTACACCTTATGAATTTTCTCTTTGGCTCAAGTTGATACATGCAAGCATGTAATTTAAAATGGATGACAATTATAACACTTCTCTATCAGAAAACCCACAGCAATCAGGTAATTTTACTATCTCGCAACCTTAGTATTCATGTGAAGGGAACTACATTAGGAAGAGATTGCAATTCCAAACTAGTGAATGAGTTACATAACTTATAAAATACAGCTTCGCACATCATTTATGTTAGTAAGGCTGTCATGCAGGCAATACAAATTTGGAAGATTACTTTATGTGGCCAGAACTAACTGGAAAGAAAAATATCAAGAAAATAATATTTTTGTAAAAAACAATGTTAATTTACTCAGTTATAGAAAACAAAAAGTAAAAAATTGACAAATTATAACTCAGTAAATGATATGTACAATTTTCTACATATAAGTGTTAGGGTTATTCAAGACACTAACCCAAAGCAACATCAAATACATCAATAGACATATACTTGAAAATTTTTTAACCAAACATTACAAAATACTTTGTCTTGCAAAGTCTCTCTATGCTTTGTAACTCATACAATGGCAACTGCATGTCACTGCAGAAAGCTGTCATAACCCTAAAACAATTTTTCACAAATTATAACATCCTTTAGAATACGCTATATTATTTCAGTAAAAGCAAATAAATGGAACCACACTGTCAAAAATTGTGTTAGCTCTACTCTTCATTTTCCATTTCTATGTTGGGTCCTAAACAAAAATGTCTAAAAAATTCATTAAAAGTCTCATCAGCCTTTGAACTTAATGAACTGTTTGTTTTACCTTCAGAATTCTGTAATATTCAGTGAATCTCAAAGTCATTTACATAAGAAAGCAACAAATTCTGCCTGAGCAAGGAAAGCAACGGTGGCCAACAGGATTAATGAAAACAGAGAGAAATGACTGGGAAAATCTTATAATGTTTTTGTATTTCTACAAGGAATATTTTGATATGGAAGATCCACACAGTACCTGAACGAGCAGAGTCATAGGGCCACTTTTATCAATTTCAAGTATCTCTCCATTTTTAGTTCCCACTAATATGTGCCCATGTCCAAGACTGATAGCTCGAATAGAAGGATTGTCTTCCAAAAGTAAACCTGAAGAATACAAAGATATTAATCTTAGGGGTTTATTGCAAAATCAAAAAGAGAATCATATCGCTTATAATTTATGCAGCTTATATAATCTATAATTAAAATCTGTTTAAAATAATGAAACATGAAATACACTTGCTTGATCAAACTACTAGATAATCCATGGATTTAATTAATAGTTCAGAGGAAGGAAGTTTGCGCTAGTCTATATTGTGGCAATATCAAGATTGATATCTTACTGCTTTAACAGTGACAGTGTATAAGGGGTTCAGATGCTCCAGCAACATGGACTTAAGTGATTATCTGTGAATACCACTTTACAGATTTCCACACTGATGTCTGGAGAAGTAAAATTTAACAGGCCTTTCCAACTCATAGGGACCCTGGTCTCACTACATGAAATTTGGCCACTTGAGGAAGCTGGCTGCTAAGCAGAACAGATTTTAGAATCATAGTATTGTCTAGGTTGGAAGGGAAGATCATCAAGTCCAATCATCAACCTAACACTGCCAAAACCACCACTGAGCCACGTCTCTAAGGACCACCTCTACAGGTCTTAAATACCTCCAGGGATGGCGATTCTACAGCCTCCCTGGGCAGCCTGTTCCAATGTTTGATAACCCTTTCTGTGAAGAACCGTTTCCCAATATCCAATCTAAAGCTTCACTGCCCTTCTCTGAACATGCTCCAGCACCTCAAGGTTTTTCTTGTAGCGAGGGGCCCAAAACTGAACACAGAATTCAAGGTGGGGCCTCACCAGTGCCGAGTGCAGGGGAATGATCACTTCCCCAGTCATGCCCTCCACACTGTTCCTGATACTGGCCAGGATGCTGTTGGCCTTCTTGGCCACCTGGGCACACTGCTGGCTCGTGTTCAGCCAACTGTCAACCAACACCCCAAGGTCCTTTTCGGCCAGGCAGCTTTCCAGCCCCCCTTCCCCAAGTCCATAGCGCTGCCTGGGGTTGTTGTGACAAAAGTGCAGGACCCGGCACTTGGCCTTGTTAAACCTCATACCATTGGCCTTGGCCCATCAATCCAGCCTGTCCAGATCCCTCCATAGGGCCATCCTACCCTCAAGCAAGTCGACACTCCTGTCTAACTTGGTGTCATCTACAAATTTACTGAGGGTGCACTCGATCCCCTCATCCAGGTCATTGACAAAGATATTAAAGAGAACCGGCCCCAGTACCAAGCACTGGGGAACACCACTTGTGCCCAGAACACAAGTAAAACAGCCAAGACATTTCTTTTTAAAATCATTTCTTCAGTGAAAACAAAGCCAAATGTCACAGAACAGAGGACTAAATAGCGGAACAAGCTATAAATGGCAAAGATTGTGTGAAATAAAACTTAAATCAATCAAAACAGAAAATTCCAGCACAGAGCAGTAGGTAGTTTATTACTGTTCCCTTTGTGTTCTGGTAAGATTTGACACCCATTACTGCCATTTTACCAGCCTTTGTGCATATAGTCCTTATTAAAACACAATGAAAAATAATACCTTTAGAACTAGCAGATAGTGCTGCTCTTTTAATAGCATACGTCTTCAGACATCTTTCAAACATATCATCCCAAAGTGCCACAATTCCATCTTTTCCACCAGTTACAAAACCCTGTACGATCACAGTATGAAAACATACACAAATATCAGCGCTCATGTTAATATTTTAAAAGACGTGTCCAAAGGCAGTATAAATTATCCCCTGGATTTTATTCATGTGTTAAATTAAAAATACTGGAGCCTCTACCTAAGAAGAAAAAAAAAATTGTAAGGGGAGAAAATCTAGAGTTGCTTTTCTAGGGTTATAAAGACTTATAACCATACAGAACATTGTAAATAGTAATGACGGACCATAACATTTTTCTGTATGTGGAAATAAGTGATGGAAAAATATGTGCTTCATCCTTAGAAGAGGCAGTAGTTGGTAATAATAGCTTCTCGAGGTATTCCAAATTCAATCGACTTAACAGATGCTTCAAATTGCGTCCTAATAATGCATAGGGAACAATTCTTTGATTAATTCCCTTGGTAGATTCTCTTTATCTGTGCCAAGTAGTGCAAAACACAGCATACATAACTAACCAACAAAACGTAAGTGAAAAGGATGTTCAGAAGATGGAGTGCCAAGATCAAATAGAAAAATTGATGGGAAAGCTAGGAACAATCAATTAGGGCCAGAAAGGATTGAGCCACAGGGATCTTAACTGACCTCGATACATAAAAATGTTAATACGTACTATCTTCTGCTCATCCTATACTTCTAAAGCTGAAACTATAATCTCAAAAAGGATATTCCATTATCAACATCTTCAAATTGCCAGTGGATTTCCATCAGCAAAACTTTGCCCCAACCTCATTTATGTGATGTCAATAATATATTTTGCCATAGCTTCTTTTAAAAATTTATTGATGCAACTGAAGGAAAATACTTTTGACATCTGGAATAATTAACTCAGAAAAACAAAATCTTTGGATATTTGAAGTCATTGCTTAAGATACAGTGATAATATTATTAAAAGAATTATTGGTTTATATTTTGGAAAATAATAATACAAAAATACTTTAGGGATCATGTTGAAGAGGCAATGAATGTTACCTGTGACAAGTATGAAAATTACATGCGTGGCCACAGTGAGAAATAAATTCTGCATATTTAGGGGTCAGAAATCTATTGGTCAGGTAACGAACACATATAACATGGTGCTCACGAATACACATCTATCAAATAACACAACTCATTAATATTGGTTTTGTGACTCTAATCACATCCAGATTCATCCAATGCAACTTGTTTTCTGTTATGGTTTTGTTTATTAAAGCACCTTCAATTGCTTACACACACACATACAAAACCTGAGTAACTTTGTTGGAAGATATGTTAGTTATACACTTCTAAAATCCAGTATTGCAACAAAAATAATACAGATGAATGGATCACATAAGATGATGGATACCTTATCTAATGCATGCATGGCAAATACAGGTCCATCATGGGCTTTCACTGTCTTAAGCAATAGAGTTTCCTTCCAGATATAAATGTCTCCAGTAGCAGCGCCAGAGAAAACTAGATCTTCTATTCGCCCATATGAAACACTCATCATAGTTTCCAATTTTCCAGTAGTTCCAAATGTTCCTCGTTTTGATGTAAAGCCTCCACCTGCAATATGAACAAAAGTCTTTTTATATTTTGGTTTATAGCCATAGTGCTGTGAAGGACTAATGTCTTGACCCCATCATCTCTTGTGATTGGCTAAGACATAACAAGTAATAGAAATACTGAAAATATAGTGCACAAGGGAAAAACATAATAAAAGAAAGTCAATCTAGTAATGACAGTTTTGAAGCAGTACAGGTTCTATTTTTCGGACTGTTATTTCCAAGCAAATGATAAATTTTGTGAAAAGAATTAATACAATGGCTGGCAGAATATTTTTCACACAGAACAGCCTGCCAAGCTCCTGCCAAGGTTTTTTCTCTTTAGAGGTGACCATGACTACACATGAGATACTAGAGGTTTTAGTTGTTCACTAGCAACCTGACAATTTGACAGCAGTTTTGCAGAATAAATGGTAGGATTTGCTCCTCTTGTGATTGCCAGACAACCAAATTGCCACAGCTGTACTTTGATTCAGAAAGTATAGCCTAATGGATAAAATATAAATTATGATAACTGAACTTCTGCAAAATACCTGATTCTTTATTTCTTTTTCATTTTGCCCAGGCACGTGTTCTAAGGTCCATCCTAAAAACTATCTTTCCAGCCTGGCACCTTGAAACATGTGCTTCCATCTCTGGAAATCATCTCTGATGACTGAAAAACAGCTGTATCTTGAAACTGAAGTGTTACATCAGTACCTGAAGCGCAAACACTACCATTTTTAGCAGTGTGCCAGAGGCACCTAAGATTCTTAGCTACCAGCTGGCATTTTCACAACAAGGGTCATAATCTGCCTAAGTGAATTACAGGACTGCATGTTTTCTGAAAGCCAAGGATGCTTGTTCAGGAGAAATCCTTAATAGTATGACTTGAGTTAAAAACCAATTAACTGCAAATGACTTCCAAAGAGAAAGGAACGTTGTGACATATGCTGATTCAGAGATAGATTTTCACCCTTTTAGTATTGTGGTAACTAGAAAATTGCTTTACAAATAAAACAAACTGAGAACATGATGTTCCTGTATTAAAAATACACACATTCTCCAATAAATTAAAGATAAAATATTCCATACAGTACCTGTTTGCTGCCAAAATTTGATATGCTTCATCCCAACTGTGACTAGTTTGTCTACATGATGTGGATTACACTTCACTACAAATATTTTATCTTTATGACCCCTGCAATAAATATAAAAATTAAAAAACATGGTATGGGATGACTTAACATTTCAAACTAATTTGTTTTAAATAGGCATTTCTTTGTGTTGGACTAACCAGAGTAACAATGAGAGTCTAATCACCGTGACTGTCGTACTCTTGGTGCAAACACAACAGTATGGATCTGTAACACTATAAGGATTGTCAGACGAGTCACCGAGGCTATGACTGTATTATCTCTACCATCATCAGCCTATCTAACAAAAAGCAGAGCGCCATATTTCTAACCTGTAAGAGCTCAGCCTTGGAAGCTGACTCAAAGTTGGCAGAATGTATTTGAGCATACACTGTATGGGAATTAGACTACAGAAATGTGGTGAATAAAAATCGTCTGAATTTCACTTTAAGTCATAATGAAGAAGCAGACAACAAAGGTCAATGCAATTAAGAAAAGGTATAAAGGGCAGCATAAATATTTACATGGATGAGAACTCAATAAATATTTAAATCCTCTGTCAAGAAAAATGAGGGAGTCTTTAACCTACTGTACTACTAAATAAAATAACAAATTATAAAATTAAAATTTAGGAAACAGATCATTTAGCAGTGCATATACTTTCAAATTTAGTTCTCAGGTAACTGAATTTATTCTGTTGGAGCAGGTATTTATGGGAATTTGTAAGTTTAAGTTTCACCATTGCAAAAAATATTCTCAGATGCAAAGTAGAAATTATTTCTATTTCAAGTGTTTTATAAAAAGCAAAAATCACTAGCTTTTCAATATGAATTTTCAGGTTTTGTACTATGAGAATGTCACTTCCATCTGACAGGTTTAGTAGATCTGAAAAATCACATGGTTCTGATAACCCTCTTGGTTTCAGTATTTTCTGCAGGTGAATCAGTCTAGACAAAAATCAGTCCTTTACACCTTTGCCATCTGAAGTACATCGTCTTGCAATTCCTCCTTCTCCTGTTCCTCTACTTTGCTATAATGATGAACTGGCCTTTCAGTTCAGGTCAGTTACATTGCGTCTTCTGGAAGCATCTATCACACAGGCAAAACGTACCACCATGTGTCCAAAATCAAACTAATCGCATCCCACTGCGTGTGTCTCCTGTAAAATGACAAGAGTGCACCTGCCTGTGTGATACGATGAATAGTGCTGACACGGGAGATCTGGACTGCCTGGCCTATGTTTCCACCCCAAATTCCTGTAACGGTCAGACCAAACACATATACAAAGCCTGTATAGTTTTTGTGTCCTTGTGTTCCAAAGGACTGGCACAGACATTTGCTTTTACAGCATGAAGAAAGTAAAAAAGATGATGTTCACCGATTTAGACTGTAAATAGATCTGACAATGCCCCTCTCTTAGGGATTGCAGCCAACTAATAGAAAACAGTAGGATCAAACAGGACCAGCACTGCATCAGCATGTAAGGCACGAGAAGCCAGTGAAAGAAGCTCAGATGTGTTTTGGTTCTAAGAGCACGCGCCTGCTCAACAAGGATTTTAATGAAACTAGACAGATCATAGACCCAAGATAGGGAAACAAGCTGTATAATTTATCTAGTGAGCAATTAAAAGAAATAAATAAAGAGTATATTCTGAACTCTGTGAAAAGAAAACTGAGAAGTCATGCTGAAATAAATCATCCTAAGAAGATTAAGCAAAAAGAATATTCACAAAAAATAAATATAAAATAACTTCAGAATAAACATAATGAATGTTTGTACACAGTGAATGTACACTTCATTTTTCAGGTTTAGTCCTTTAGATTAATTCTTCTTGTGGGTCTACATGATTGTAAAGACATTTCCTTCTATTTTTCTTGTCCGCTAAGGCCACGTGAAGGTCATGTCTAAAATTGGGATGTAAACTCTCCTGCCTTGCTTTTTGTCTTTCTCTTTCTGTGTCCTACTGTGCCTATCAGAATGGGGGACTTGCCTTTAGGCACTGCTAAAATATAAACAGTAAGTTAAATTGGAACATTTTAGGTGATAAACTATTTTTTATGCTCTCTGTGAAGAGCCTGCGTATCTCCAAAATAATACATTAACAATAATAGTAGATGCATTTGGTACATACAGTGTTACACACTGAAAAGGATCTGAGTACTTAATCTTGTATCTCTCCCGTGAGCAACAAGAAACAGGTAGCTGTACAGCCCATCATTAGCTTAGAAGGTCTCTACGGGGATATATAAGGCATTTCTTCACTTGTGAGTCTGAAGTACAATGTGTCTGAAGACAGTAAAACTAGGATTGGAAAGCAAATGAAAATGTCACGTTTGACAACACAGACAACACTGTTGCTAAGCAAGCCCTACATGACAAATTTTAAACAGGATTTAAAATCTTGCTGCCAAATAAACTGGATGCCTGCAACAAATTTATACAGCTAATATAGATTATGGTACCCACACACTTGGATCAAAATGTTTATTTCTTCAGTAATGGTATACTACTAACAGATAATGCTGCCAGGAGAGAATCTTATCATTTCTTCTGGAACATACCACCCTATAATAATAGAAGTAAATTATCTTTCACAGGCACTTTTTTGCAGTTATACTAATAATGTCTACTGACCAATGCCAGGTGTTACATGGTTGCAGACAGCATATGAAATGAATTCCTTGCCTTTCCAGTACCTAAGTTCATGCTTAAAAAAGTATACACAATTCTAGTATCTAGCATATCATCTAATGCATAAAGGAAAATATGACAACTCTGATGACTTCTGCCATGAATCAGGAAATAAAATTGGGAGAAAACATTATCTTGAAAATCATTAAATGGCCTACGATATTGATGTAGCTATCCTAACAGAAAGGCTAGGGAACTCTTTAACTAAAATAGTTCACAAGATTTCCAAACACTAAGCTATAGATTTCAAGGTTTTTAGTCTGGATATATGGCTTTGAAACACCATTCTCTTTTCAGAGTTGTGTTGTGTTTTTTCGCATAAACAAAATAATACACATGGATGATATTATTCAGAAAAATGTAATCACAGGGCACATTTATAGCAAGATGTATTCTCACCTGGTTGTTGCTAGCTTTTCTCCTTTTTTCCAATCCCAAAACACAACGGCATGATTATCATCTAGCCCAACAGAAGCCAAACATTTTCCATCAGCTGTACAGAAGCAATACTTAATGTTAAAGGTGCTAAGGCTTTAGCTGAAAATATAACAGGCAATGAACACAACAAATATATTGTAAACTGAATTTCAAATAATGTATTATAAATGAAACAAAAAAAGGAACTAATACTTTGAGAGATCAGGGTTCAGATTCACTGATGGCCTTTAGTTCCTAAACTAGACTGCATAGAGAATTAGACAAATGAGCTGAGAGGGTGAATCAACCCACCCAACCTCTTAAGATGACTGAAGTCTATACCTGATGAAAGTTTTATACACAAGGAGGATTCATGTTGCAATACTGAGCACCAAAATGAATACCCACTGGCTGATGACACATCAGATTTCAGAGTTTTCACAGAGCACTCTCCTAATTCGACCTAGCCTTCCTCTTCTTAACAAAGATGATTTTAAATGGGGCAGCACCCTTATCAGAGACAAAGCAGGTTGTGTTATTGGTCACAACAAGATTTTTCTGCTTAACTTTTAACTGGATGATCGCAAGACATTCTTTTGACTTCATTATCTTCTACTATGTTTGTATGTCTGACCTATTTTAGCTTTTTTATATCTGTATTTCTTATCATTGATCTTTCCCAAAGACAGAAACAAAACATTCTTGTGTGTAAGTACAAGGAAGGTAGGTAGGATCAAACAAGACAAGGAAAGTCAATTTCATAAAGTCTAAGTAGTCCAAAATCACGTTACATTTGAAGTATTTCCGATCAGATTATGCTTCTTTTTATTTGCTTGAAGTGGTGACAAGAATTATTAGTGTACAATAAAACAGGTGGTTAAAAGTTAATAGGTAATGTAATGAAACTATAAATATGGTAGAAAATTTCAAGGCTAAAATTAACTGCTGGCTATCATCTCTTCTACTGCACGAAAGACACAGCACTACTGATAATGAGAGGAAGAAAAGCAAGAACAGAGTATCATACATAATTCAACAGTACCTAGTCATCCTTGCTACTTGTACGAAATAATGATAAACAAGAATACTGTTAACAAACTTCTAAAGACAAACTACTATCACAAAATTTTGAAAATTTTTTAAAAGCTAAACCATAATATATTATCTTACATAAGAGAATTGAACTTTGTAAGTTGTAGCAATTTAAACTTTAGTCACTTGGAACAGGAGATTTTATGCATTAATATGGGCTATACACTCTGATTAATATCCAAAATTATAGATGTTAAGTTAGCCACCAGAGGGCACAAGCAAACATTGCATGAATGCAATTATAATCTTCGAATCGTAATGTCCTTAGAACAGTCCTACAAAAGTGACCCAGTGCTGTACATTGTTTTCAGTAATGGCCAAGAGCAGATGCTTTAGGAAGTGAGTAAGGGCAGAGAGAACTGGTAGTACAGAGTCAGCTGCCAGATCAAGTACTGCCAAAAAAAGGTATCCTTAGAGTTTTAGGTTTCTTTCTTTAAGCTTCAAGTACTGTGACCTGAGCCTGTAGGAGCAGGTCCAGAGGAGGACCACAAAAATGATCTGAAGGATGGAACATCTCTGCTATGAGGATACGCTGAGAGTTGGGGTTATTCAGCCTGGAGAAGAGAAGGCTTCAAGGTGACCTTATTGCAGCCTTTCAGGACTTAAAGGGGGCTTATAAGAAAGAAGAGGACAAACTTTTTAGCAGGGCTTGTTCTGATAGGACAAGGTGTAATGGTTTTAACTAAAAGAGGAAAGATTTAGACTAGATAGAAGGAAGAAATTTCTTACAAAGAGGGACAAAGAGGATGGTGAAACACTGGAACAGGTTGCCCCGAGAGGTGGCAGATGCCCCATCCCTGGAACATTCAAGGCCAGGTTGAACCAACCCAGATGAGTTGAAGATGTTCTCGCTTATTGCAGGGACAAGGCGGGGGTGGACTAGGTGACCTTTTAAGGTCCTTTCCAACCCAAACTATTCTATGATTTAGAAATATCTATTACTAACACAATGAAAACTCCCTACAAAGTAGACCAAAGTAGCACTCTGATTCCGTATAGAGGTACTTACTTATACAGCTATCTGTTCCTCTCTATGGCAAGAACCTTAAATAAAGCCAGTTAGGAATGCAACATATGCACACTCAGGAGCAGGTCCTGAAGCAACACTGTAATGATGCAAGTATTTTAAAAAGAACTTTAATATTTTTGTACAGATGTGTATGTCAACAGAATATGTGGCCAGATTATTCTTTAGGCTTTTATAGAGGTACATAGAGTACCTCTATCTGTACAAGAACCTAAATTTTGTTTAAAAAAGTAAACCACAAAGTAAGTATTTTCTAAATTTATGAATGTTTGTTCAACTATTGAGAAGTTTTTTAACATCTATGCACAGTATGTCAATTAGATCATCCTTATCCATTTTCCTTTCTTTTGGTACCATACCTACTTCCACAGCTAGGTTACATGACACAGTGAATCAGCAATTTCACATTTGAATTCCAGCTCTTGGATGGACACCAAGGCTCTTTTTCTGATAATGGAATATAACATGGTTCCACAGACTTATCTTTGTGGCAGTAAAACCTCTTTCATATAGGCCTGCCTCATAAATGTGATCTATGTCCTAATGAATTCTTACCACATTTCTATAGAGGAGAATATGAAATAAATAACGTTTAATTAAAAAAAAAAAAACAAACCCACCCCAGATTAAAAAAAGGATAGTTCAGCTAAAGTAATCTCTCTTTTTTTTTTTTTTAAATAGAAAAAGAGAATGAATTTGTAAGCACTTTTATAAAGATGCAAAAGTATGTAAGTCACCACCATATGGAGGATGTTTTTCAACGCTGAATACAGGAATTACCCTGTGAGAACTGAGACAACTTAGGTCATCCATCTCAGAGACAAGTTGGAGAAACGGCAGACAACTGTGTGTCATATTTACTTCTGTAAACTCACTGAAAAATTTGGGAATTGTTAGCAAATTTGAACATTTGTATGAACCTACAGATCACGTTTCCATCTCATTTTTACACTTCAAGTCACCTTTCTGCCTGCTTTTAAGTTATTATACCACCATGTACACAGCGACCAGAGTCCTAGCTGTACACTTGGTATTATATGTTAGACATCACAAAAATTAATTATTGATCGGTTGACAAAAGGCCCATGACCAACTTTACCACATACACTATTTTTATCAAAACCTTCATCAGACATTTATGTAAAATTTTTATTGGTTGTAAAATTAGCTAGCTATTTAAATTAAGATTTAATCATGAGGATTGCTTTTTAATTAATCATTTAGATAAATGTAGGTTGTGGCTTACCTGAAAAATCCAGTGCACACACTCCTCTTTGATGCTGGCCTTTGAGCAACGATAAACACTTCAGTGTCTGTGTGTCCCAAACATGGATAGCAGCATCTCTTCCAACCTGAATCAGAGGGTTAATTGGAATATCTGCTCACAGAAGGTCAAAGCACACTGGTATCAGTAACTAGCATCATCTTCAAAACAATCCAGAGGTAGCTACTTTTCCACTTGCCCTGTTTTATCTTTTTCAAGATCTATTTTCTCTTTTAGAGAAGTATCAGTAATTATTCTCTAAAACATCAGTATCCAGTATCATATTAATGATACAATTTATAATGATATATGAATACATATAAATATACCAAATATATCATATTCAGTACCAGATATCATTAAATAGCCTTTATCTGAGGAAGGCTTTTCAATGATGCTACAGTACAAAAATAGAGACTGACTAATGAAAGCCCAAAACCTCCTAGGATGTAGATAAAATACAGCTCCTGCACTTACACAGATGAAAGCAAGAGGTTCAAAGTGAATATAAGCTATTTTACATGGCCACAACATAAGACTGGCAGGGTTTTTGTTATGCAGGAATGATTTAATAATCACCTCAAATAGTTTCCAGTCCAGTAACTCCCCTGCAGTTTGGTAGGGATATAGGAAACAATACGCAGCTTACCCATATGTAGGAGGAAACACTCTACTGAAGGACAAAAAGAACCACATTTTTCCTAATTATATATTGTAAAGGGAATTTATTTCTATGTTTTGCTAAGATCATCACTTCTAAATACCCACCTGTCCAGTAGCAACATAGTCTTTCACTGGGTGAATGCTTAGGCTGAGGATGTCATCATCGTGACCAAGATACAGCCTTTGAGTGTGTTGTTGCCTATTATACACAACAGCTACAGCAGCAATATGATACACCACTTCTCCAGTTTGTGTGTAGAACAAGTTATTTCGACAGTCATAGCCTCTATAACTGAAGTAAACACAAAACAAGTTGTATTCTTTTTCAAAATTCTTCTGGTACTTTGTGTAACAAATTGTACAAATAGTTTGTGCATTAACATGAAAAGAGTACATCTATATTGTGTACTTTAGCTCAAAAATATCACAGCACACAGGCAGAGAGAGACTATTCCCACCAGGAACATTCATGGATTCTCTCATGGTTTACTTTGCACTTAAATCCTATATATATAGGATTTATATCACATATTAGGATATATCACATATAGGCTATAAATCACATATAATATATAATATATAATTCACATAGAATTGTGTCCAGGTAAGTTTTACAGGGACTTGGGTTCAAGCAGAAATCTATCAGGCTTTTTTACAAATCACAGGTATCGTGATCAACTTGACAGAGAAACTTTGCTCCGTGAAACATAAGGTGTAGTCAACAGCTACTTTCAAACATATTTTTATAAAATGCATATTTGTTATATGGCTACAGTATTATAACCTTTTCTTGTTCCTCAACAAATACAAGGAAGGAAGAGAAAAATCTATGGCTAATATTCCAAAAATACCACAGTAGTAATGACAAACAAATTATTTGTGGGTAAGCGCTGAAAAATGCTTTGCTAAATGCTCTGACGTGAATTGATTAACATTGCTAAGATATTCTAAAAATCAGAAAAAACAATTATTATCTAATATTACTCTACCCATGTATAAATTGCAACTTTAAACTGTCCTCAGGCGCTCGCTCTCTTTTAACGAAGGGCACAGAATGGTTTTTCTCTTTACTTTGCTGTTTCAGCTGAGGTAGGTCTTCTTTGTAAACCTGAAGAATAATTGTTAGAGTTAATTGCACATCTCCAATTTTCTAAATATTTGTGTATATGAAAGTGACTTTCTTTTAAATATTAAATTTAATATATGTTAATGCGATGTTCAGTAGTTACAACACAGAGTAAGTCACTGTTGTTCCCTACAGAACTTCAGCTAATAATAAATGCTTTCCAGGTAGTGAAGTCCCCTGACATGTGAGTTGCTCAGAACACTAGTCTGGAGTAGCAGCAGCAGAGTATATTTTTTCTAGAAGATTCTAGTGTCACTTAGTGAAAAGGAATAGAAATATCGACTGGAACTCTCTAAGTGTCTTTTAACTTCTTATGTGCTTCAGCGTCCATACTCAAAGCTAAACATAAAAATTCATTCTGTCTAGGGATTATGGTGAAATATACAGTAACCAACAGCACTTAAGTGATTTGCCAATGTGTCCAGAATCTTGAAGCAGAATTACAGCTCTGTAAATACACTAAAGACACAGAACACTACGCATTTAAATCTTTCAGACATGCTGAAACTCTGTGGAGCTGCTAAAGATGTTTGAAGTGTCTGCAAAGCTGACCAAAGCGGCACCAAACAAAATCCATTTTAATGCTGAAATATAGCCTTATTGCTTGTTTTCTGTGCCAGCACTTCTTGGATTTTGCAAAAGGACAATGAAATTGCCATTCGACATAACTGCAAAGGTGGAATACTGGATTTTTACAAGAAAGGTGTTCACATAACAAGCTGAGCTTTTGAAATGGTAGGAAACAGAGCCTTTACAATATTGTGTCTGTCACTTGTATATATTGTACTTTATCCTGAGTGTTCTCATCCATTTACTCTTGCTCCTCAGTGAATGCTACCAATGAAAAAGAATACAGGATCATAATTTTCTAATGCATCTCAAAATCTAGAACCCTCTCTACTGTTTCATCCATAACATTAAATAAACCAAAACAAACCCAAACCCAATTCTCAAAATGAGATTAATTTTTTTGTTTCCACGTGCTTTTCTACATTATTTCCTTTAACAAACTGTAAAGTGCAGCTTAAGCTTGGAGTAGTCTCACACTTCTGTATAAGATTCTATTTTAAGTTGTTTCTAGCTTTTCCATGCATTAACCTGCCTGGAATATTGCTGTTTATCTGCCTACAACTATTTTTTCACTTTTAGTTTTTAAAAACAGACGTCCTTTTTGATGCATAGACAATGTGGGGGAGGATGCTGTCTGATTTCAATACAGAGAGAAAATCAGGTGGAGAAGAGGAGTAGGAGGATGGGACAAGCACTCCAGTGAAACTTGGAGTAAAAGAGATGGGAGAGAGAAAATTTCACAAAAACTCATTTCATTTAGCAAACCTGACTGATCTCCGTAATAAAGAGGTAAAACGAGCTGTTGTGAGAAGGACCTATGCACTTTATTGCAGAATCTAGAAAGTGAGGTGAAACGACAAAGGATGGTCCTTGGCTAAAGCATGGAACATTAGAGGTGATCCTTCCACATTCTAGAAAGCAGCTCTATGTCAGCCATTAAATCACTCAAACCCACTTGAACCAAGCTTATCGTTAGTACAAGATTCCAGTTCTGGTCTGAGGAAGTTCTGACCTTTCACCATTGCAACTGATAAGGTACCAGGACAAGGTAAAGGGAAAAGGACAAGGAAAATCATGTCCCAAGTACTTTTAAATAG
The DNA here is from genome assembly GCA_013398295.1 of Chionis minor. NCBI lineage: Eukaryota > Metazoa > Chordata > Aves > Charadriiformes > Chionidae > Chionis > Chionis minor. Next base: position 1,061,352 of record VZSF01006551.1, read on the forward strand.
AAGCGAAAGCCAGAAGACACACAGCAGAATTTGATGTTAATGTTTCCTTTCCTTCAAACCAAGGATAAATAGCACCCTTCCACATCACAGACTGGTATAAAGATGAGCGTTTGCAAAGCACTCAATGAATAATGAAGGGAATGGAAGGAACCACAAGGAAAATAATTCTGTCTTCAGAGACGTGTTTGAGCAATGTGCAATAAAGGCAGCCATGGAACAGCCTAATGAATGAAAAAGGATTGAATAGTTTCTTGTTAGGTAAGAAAGGGCAAAACTATGTTTTATTATGGCATTTTCTAAACTTCGTGTAACTTCGTGACTTCAGTAATGTTTTCTAATATAGCAGCCCAAGTGCAAATTGGTACGATGCAGGTGGGGTGAAACCTCATGTTAAGGAGCAGCACGGTAAAACTGCTTTGTAAAAGAAGAGGGGCCAAGAGCTGAGCACGATAACAAGGCCAGACATGACAGTGCCCTCGCAGAGAGGGGTGCAGTCCCACAGTGCCCGAGTGACAGGAGCACAGCACATGTGGTGACTGTAACCAAGTTCATGCAACAGTCCTGATCACCAGGCAAGCCCATAGTGACAAAGCATAAATCAACATTGAAAAACCAGGTTCAGGAGTGGAATGGCATACTATCATTCCTGAAAAAAATCAATGCAGTAAAGAATACTTATTGGATTTGTTTTCTTCTTGCATAGTATCAATCTATCTTAATTTATCTCAGAACAGAGTTGTACTGAAAATAGAAAAAAAAATTAAGTGTATTAAGTGATTATTAGAGACCAATTTTATTTGGTTCCCATAAACTAGGGCAATTTTAATTCTTGGGCATTGCCGTCCTTGGCAATAAAAAAGAAGCTGTCACAGATAAATGTATTATACAAGCTTTGTACTCATTAAGAGTATTCTGCTTTGAATATGCACAAGTGATACAAAAACTCTGTGAGCTGTATTCTACAAATTGGGATTCTAAATTGATAGGACTGAAAAGCCTTCTCTAACACCTATCAAGAGAACAGGAATAGCAGTAAGGTCTCATGTTCAAATTTGTGCTTTTTAAGAGAGATTCTTTATTCTAACATATAACTGTATATACACCAATGCTTTTTCTCCAAACCCTTTTAAATGCTCATCTCCAGCTGAAGTAAACTGTTTTTATCTATATAGGTTGTGTATTCAGCTGAATACTGCCAAAATAATCTTTCTAGAGTAGTCTGATGAATTAGCTGCAAACTTCGTTTGCTTATCTTTACTGAATAGTCACGATAAATTGTCAGGTAATTGGCATAGTGTGTTAGCTTTTACTCACCTGGCGATCATAGTTTATTTGAGCTTCCTGCTCAATGTCAGAATCTAACTCTGGCACATCAGATAAATCTGAATCTGATTCTTCGCTGTAGGAATCAATGCCACCCTCTGCATAAGAAAAAATAAAATCAACACATAACACATCTAATCACAAGAAATTAGCACGTGATGTTTTTTATATAATTTAGACTACATGCAAAGCAGTATTCAATGACTTTGGAAGCTTAAGCAGCTTGTAAAAATCATGTGGGCTGACTGAATGTGTCAGGTTTCGTTTCTGTTTCTCCTGTTTCACTGCCTGGGGCAGGAGGGTGGCAGAGGGAAGGAGAATAACCGAGTTACTAGTACTTTTCATCATCAGAGAGAATGTTGTTTTCTTCATGGCCTTTGAAGTGAAAACATACAGAAATGGTAAACAAAAACTTTCAGTGTGATCACTGTGTTTAAAAAGATTTAGCTGTAACATCGGTATTTTACCAAATAGTGCAGGTACGGAATGAATTTTTGCCCTTTTGCTGAAGGGATTCCAAATTTCAGCAGCTGACACTATGTAGTTCATAAGGTTTTTGTAGAATATTGTAAGTATCATGGATATAAGAAGAAAAAAATTCTAAATTACAGTTATCACATATATACGTGAATTTGTATTGAAAAGAAAATTAAACAATTCAACATGTGTAGTCAGACTTCTGAATGGAAGCCATTTCCAAATGGCTAATTTGGAAAATTTATTTTGAGCTAGCAATCTCCCTCTAAATATCTTTTTTCACATGTTTTGACAAATACTACTCATGGATTCCTAAACACGCAATATAGCAGACGGCAGAAGAGTTTTTAATGTACCTTGCCTGAAACCAATTGCTGTCTATGAAAATTAAAATGTCCCAAACATGCTGAGTATATGTAATTCCTGGGAATTATAACAAAAATATTTTCTGTTAATTCAATAAAAGCTTTTCCAACAGCGCTGCACTATCTGTTGATTTTATTTAATAAATAATTAAGAAGAGATAACTTTTACCTTGTGGAGATGTTTCAAGAATGCCATTTGTTATCCCTTCTGGAATAAATCGCCACTGAAAAACAGAGTGATCAGCACCTCCTGTACTTAAAACCCACTGAAAATCATGGGACCAACGGACATTGGTTACATGTGCTGAATGGCCAACATATTTTCTAAATTTAGCTCCTAAAAAACAAAAATAGAACTCTTATTATTTAAGAAGGGGAAAAAAATAGCCTTGTAACTAATAAAATTAGGCTTTTAATGGAAACACAATCTAAACACTCTTATGAAAACTGAAAACAAACAAAAAAATACTTAATTGCTTCTTGATATTTTCATCCTAACAGTAACTATAAAATAAAAATAAATAGTATAAAATAATATGAATGATATGTTCACTTCAGCTTTCCAAAAAGCACTTAAATCTTGGGAAGAAGTACCAGACACATGTAGGGTTAAATTTTCACCTTCATGGCCGTTACTGCTAATATGAATTAAACATGTGTGTTGTACTACACATGATATGATATCAGATTAAACACTGGAGATCATGGAAAGCCAAAATGTTTTATTTAGTTTTGTTGGCTTTACGCACAGCACAGTGCAAATACTGAGGAAACAATCTGTGTTAAAAGCCTGCTACAGATATGAAGCAACTAGCTCACACAGAGCTACACTGACACACGCTAACAGACAGTGAAACTCTCTTGAAGTTTCTGAAATTGCTACTGGCATAAATTTGGACAAATTATAGTAGTGCATCTGGTGTTGATACAATTCTATGTGATGCAAATTCTTACTGAATTAGTTTCTGAAAATGTAACATCAGAATAAGCACATTAAACTATACATTCTCAACAGTTCTAAAAACAAGTATATATACGTTGGCAGGAAAACGCTAGATAAATAGAGGGTTGAAGTCTCATCTTTATGTCCATTAATGCTAATATGAATTGTGCACACACTAATTTGAATTATACACAAGAATCAAAAGCCTCCATTAGAAAATATACTGGCATGATATTAAGGTAATATTGCATTCTTCAAATACACATAATACCGTCTTACCTTTCTTTAGGCATGGAAATCTGAATAATTTAACCAGTCCAAAATCATCTCCAGTTACTAGCACCGAGCTGTTGTAATTTCCATCCACAGAGTTGACGTCTGTAATGTTCGTATATTTTGGCCAAATTCCATTCACTTCAGATCCTATCACACAGGTCCACGAGGCCCAGTGAATTCCTTTGATCTCATCTTTGCTAGTTAGATGCTTCCCAGCTGAAAATATGCAAGTGAATAATCTGTTTAATCGTTTGTTTTTCAGTAAACTCCATTTCTTTTAATCACATTTATCTGTGTATTCTTCTTTGGATTAATCTTTTCAGCTGAATAAAGACTCACAATTTTACTTCATATTAGCATAATCTCACATTTGTGGTATTTGATGACATCACAGATCTTACAAGTTGTAATGCAGCTGCACATAAACTTGCTAAAAACATACAGAAGAGGAAAAGCGTTAGATATTCATGTAAGTTCCAGTCAAGAAACTCTGCTTGCAGATGCACTAACTATATCATATTTTTGTTATTTTCTTCAAATCAACGCTGAAGTTTACTTGTTCATAGCATGAGCCACTTGTAAACTTACATGGCATCTTGTAGAACAGTCTCTCTCCTGCACCATCATTGGTTTGCAAGAATTTACTATCCACAGACCAGTCAATATGAGTAATAAAACTAGAAGATTTGTTGCATTCTCCTATTTTTTTGTATCGCTGAGCAACCGCATAGATATCCACTGGGCCATCGTTAGAACCCACAGCAAGGTACGAGCCATCTGGTGAAAATTTCATTTCATGGATTACTTCTTTTCGGTCTTTAATATGAACTACCTCTGTCATATCTCTGCAAGAACCAAGAGTGAAAATGTGAACCGTAAACCTGTGAACATGCAATCCACAAATATTTAAGACAAATATGAAGATAGAGACACTACATAATTTGTACAACAAAAAACAGATTTCACTAAAAAAAAAAATAAATTTTTTTAAAAAAAAGTTCCTATTGCTTTCATTGATTATAAGCATGCTTTTAAAGCAAAACTTAGAAACAACTTTACCTATCAACGATACTCTTCATTCTATTCACCTAATTTTAACTGTAAAATAGTTAGCTGTCTAGTATAAACTAGAACAGAATTAAGATTTTTTATATTTTTTTTTTTTACACGGACAGTGGAAAATGAGTTCCATCTAAAGAGTAATTACCCTCTCTCTCACAAGACTGTGTTGAAACACTCTTTGGGAGATACCCATTTCTCCACATTGACTCTTTTGGGGAGACAGGCAAACAGTTTAGATTAGAGGCTAACAATTAGATGGGTAAAGTTAGATATGATTAATCCCGCATGCCATGACCAGTTAGCTACGGTTTCGGGGGTTCCAGCAGCAACACCACCACCCACCAGTGGAAAAACAGAAGAGACAGCACCTTGCATGTGCCTTTAGAAAAACAAAACAAAAATCAAGACAGCTATACAGTCCAATTTTCAAAAAAATGTTAAAGTCTTCCCAATCCAAATTACATTTGCTATAAATCCTTTTCCTATCCAATCAAGGAACCAAAAACTGCAGTGCTAGTGAATGCAGACAAAATTTTTGCAAGAAAGTTTCCCCAAATTCTTTGGCTATGAGGAAAGAATTAAAACTAAATTAAAAACAAATTTGTGAGTTGACTGAATCAGTAAAATTAATTTTGTATTTATAAATACAATCCATACCAGATTATACATTCGGGCTGTAAGGAACTTTTGTGAGGAAGAGTCTTCTGCAGACATCATGCTTCTGTTACTCTACATTTTAAGCTTTTATTTTTTGTGTGTGTGTGATTTCTGCTTTAATTAATTACTGCTAGTAGAATCAAATTTAAAGACTCAAATTTATTTTAAAAAACCCAATGAATGTTGTTAATATGTCTTAAAAATGCTGATGCATGGAATTGTAAAAGCAGAGTCCTGAAAGGAGAATCATCTCTAACTGAAGACAGAGATTTCTGGCAGAGACTGATATGAATGCAAAGGTTAGTATTACAGGATCTTAAAAAAACCCTAACAGAATGATTTTGTTAAAAATTTCTCTTAAAGTGGTGAAACACTAAAATGTCACTAACAGTAGAAATTTTGTTGGGAAAATTCTTATTTATTCATAGCTATTTTTTCCTTCAAAAAGCATTTGGGAAAAAAAAAAAAGAAAGAAATACTTAGCTCTGCCCTGTTACTGAAAATTGGTACCATAACTATTCCATAGCATTAAATACCGCTACTGAGAAGAGCAGCTAATTCCCTGGATTGCTTCATAGATCCAGATCTTTCATGGCCAAGAAAACTGAGAACAAAGATTCATGTTGCTTAGCATGTTTCAAGAAAATGCCAACAAAACACATTGCCGTCATCCAGTTTTCCTCGATCAGGGGCTGCAGATTTGTTACCCCATCAGAAGATCTGTCACAGAAAAGGGACAGAGGGAGAAGCAGTTGCATTCAGGGCCTTACATGAGGGGTTATCCCAAAAGAGTGGGGTTATTCCCACTCTTTTGGGAATAACGCTGTGTTTATTATTATCAGTCTCCACCAGCTGAATCATGAATAGTGGTAGGTATCAGGCAAATTAACAAAGACAAGATTACTGTGAGACAGAGAAGATCAACTTCTTTAGAAAAACACTAGTCTTTGAAAAAGATTTTAAATTAATATGAACAGATTGCTTAAGTTTTGTTAAAGTCATTAAAGCAGTACATTACAGGGGTTTTCATAGATCCTCCATTGATTACAGGCTCTTCCCTCCTATCAGCTAGTAGCTCAAAGTATTTTGGATATATGCTTACCAAACATATGGAGTAATGTTAAGGAATTGGTAAACATACAAGTATCAATTAAAATAACTTACGGGTTTTGAAATCACACTATTTTATTTGGCTGTTTCACTTTATGGTCAGTTTTATGGTTCACCTGATTTTGTGTGTCTCCCATAATAGCATTCCCCACAGAAAATGCCTACTGCATATGATGCATTCATGCAAAAAAAGGCTTGTCATCTGATACGAAAAGTAGAATTTGCACATATCTTGCAAATGCTTAAAAATGTCTTTCAATCACCGACTACTTTGCATAGTATCTGTTCTTGTATATGTCAGGAAATGAACCATATGATCAAGTAGATCCCTCTCAAAACTATTATTATCTCTGCTCTGCACATTTCTTTTCACAAAATATCCGTATAATTTCAGAATAAATAAAGAAAATAAGCCAAACTTGAAAATCTTAAATTTTGCAAACTTTATTACTAAGAGTTAATATTTTGAATTAAATAAAGCACAACTGACAAATTACCACCTTTTAAAATACCAAGTGATATTATGGAAGCATACTCTCAATTTTTACTCTTTGTTTCTGATAAAAAAACCCAATGATTTTTTTCTTTTTATAGGAATAAAAAAACTTTATAATATGGTCCTGTGTTACTCAGGGCAAAAAGGTAATAACGTGAGAAACTAACGTTAAGATTTTCTCACCGTACTCGAAGCACAATGAAGGAGCCATCCTTCATTCCAAGTGCTAACTGTGATCCATCAGGACTGAAAGACACACTCCGCACTGCTTCTTCCATATTGCAACGAGCTATCAAGGCATGGTCAGCAAGACTCCATAATCTGCATCAAAGGAAATTGATGGAGATTTTGCTTGACTGCACAATATTTCAATATCATCAAGAGTGAAAACAAAAAGTCTGACTCAGCTGGTAAAGGCCCATTTGCATGCACTCCTTATATCAAGATTTAATAATGTATTGAGTTCTTTCCAACCATGGAATGAAGACAGTTTCACTGAATTGAGCTTATAGACCTACAGAAATTCGGTTTTGAAAACTCAAAACTGCTTATCAATCTAGAAGAGAAAGGGTGCATACAACGACTGCCTGAATCATTACATGGACACAGAATTTTCCAACAATGGTGCTGAATGTCTTGGCACCAAGAAGTTCCAGGTTCAAATTTCTTTCAAAATAAAGGAGTCTTTACTGTTCCCAGTTCTAGCAGGGATGGCACCTCAGACCTGAACGCATATTTGTGATAGCAGAAGAGAAAACAGGGTGAAGCTAAATTACATAATTATTCAGTGTTATCTCCGGACTTTACTCATCTGATGTAAAAGAATTCCCCTAGATGAATAATTAAAAAAATGTAGTTTCTGTAGACAGAAAGGGTCAATGCAGATCAGACTGAAATTTTCACTGAAAGTGAAAATACTTGGAGAGCACAAACATTCCAACCATGGGGAAAATTTTCTTGTCATAACCCTGAATGAACTAGTAGACAAAACTGCAGGCTGATTCACTCATTTACATGTTTTTAATTAAAAAGAATCAACCAATAAATTATGCCATAAGACAGAGAACAGCAAATAATATACCTAATTTTTTAAGAAGGAATGGAGGGAGTTTCCCAGATCACTACAAGCTGGTTATTCAGATCTTAGTAGTATGTGAGACTCAGAAAAAAATTGAAAGAAAAGAATAATTAAAAGTAGGGAAGGAAAACGCACAAAAGAACTCTGAGGGTAGAAAAATGAAGTCAGCAATACCCAAATATCTTTATTTTGAGGACAGGGTTGTAAATTCAATGCATTTGTAAAAGATTTGTAAAATATTCAGTAAAATATTTGAATATTGGCATATGTAATTATTGGCTAAACTCAAGAAAATGACAATTTGTAGAAGAACTGCAATGTGATACTGGATGAAGTTTTATAGCAAGCTTTACAGAAAAACAATTAGGCTGGATGGAAGATACTACTGAGATTTCTAGGTACAAGCTTTGGAATAGCAACATTTAATATTTTCACTAAAGACACTGGCACAAAAAATGAGAATGCTAATGAGATTTGCTATGGACAGTAAGCTGGGAGGCACTGTGAACCCAGAGATGGATTTATCATATTGGAAGAAACAAAGATTTCTTGATGATGAAACAAATAGACACGGAATGAAATTTAACCAAAGCCCATAGTTTCAGAGCTTTATGTCGAGCACTATGCTGTAGGCTTGAAACACAAGTGAAACCAGCAAAAAGAGTAAGATCTCACACTATTTTTCAATTACAGAATAAATATGATCTGTAAGTGAGTCACAGAAAAGGAAATTTGATCGTAAAATATATCCTGGGTGCTGTTCCAGAAGGTACACAAAAGCAATAGCACACAACACAGTGACCTCATCTGCCATGTTCTGTACAAGTTATCTTGAGAAATCAGAATAAAAACAGGAACAGATGCAGTGAAGGATTATTAGGATGATTAAGAGAATGAAGACTGTATCACATTAAAAAAGACCAAAAGAGTTTAACTTTTATACCTTAGTGAAACAAAGGCTGGGAAGGGATAGTATTGCTTCCAAAAATACATCAGTAGGATAAACGTCAAAGAAGGAGAAAAAGTTATGTTGAAGGACCATGCTGGCACTAGAACAAATAGCATAAACAGAACATTGAGTATAGCCTGAAAAGAAGGAAGTTTCTGACCACCCCAGCAGTAATATTTAGAGACAGCCCTGAAGTTGAGTAACAGGAGGAAAAAAACAAAGATAGAGTTTGACAGATTTAGTGAAAGGACTATAGAATTTGACTGCCTGCATTTGAGTAAGAAACCCTTTGAGTCTTGCCAGGTCAATGTTATTAGGATCGGTCTAGAATCAACAGCCCTGAATGATACTGGTTTCCTCTTAGGCTGAGAGAATTCAAGGATGAGAAATAACTTGAAAAGGCTTCTCTCTGAAAAAATTATGAGTACCACTTCCTGGCAAAAAAAATTGGATGTGGGATGCTAAAACTGTTTTCAAAGACAAAACAGAAGTAGATAAGATGCAAGATTTTTAGCAGCCTTGCTAGGGAGAAGGTATGAACCCAATACAATAAAGAATGAACTAGAAAGGACTTGGAAAGGTTTCAAAGGAAACACCAGGATAAAATTTGCCTCCAAAATGTTGCTTTCACATGGATCACTTTGACCAATATGTTAGAAGTGTAATTGCAATGCATGGCAATGCAAGCAGAATAATTACATTTTCTTTAAAAAAAACCTTTTTCAATTAATGGAAGGGTAATTCCAAAGATAGGCTTTTTAATTTTATAACAGAAAAAAATACCATTTTGTACACACACAGGCATTTGTATACACAACTGACAAAATAAAAGCCTGGCCTTCTTTATGAAAATAGAAAAAGTATCTCTTCTGGGAAAATATTTCTGCATGTTGTTTTTGGAAAAGCCACTTAACTATTTTTTATATAAAAGTTGTATGTATTTGCAAATAAGGCAAAGACGTATTTTTACCATACTTTGGCAACTTTCCTATGCATTTGTTTAAATGACTGAGTTTAAAAAACCCAAAGAGGCTCATGAAACTCTGTTTTATCAGTCAATATTCTACTCTCTTCTGTCATATACCTGGCAGGTGAGTTTGTTTATTGGAGCACATACTGATTACGGCCTTCCACGAGGCTTACTAGCAACCACTGCATTTGCAGAAAAAGCCGTAGCTGATGACAGAAGCTTTACTGTTGCTTTTTTAAATTCAACTGGCAGAACAATGCCCCCCACACAAAAAAAAAAAAAAAAAAAAAANAAAAAAAAAAAAAATCAGAGATACAAATATTCAAATGGATTCATATAAAACCAGATTCTAATCAATCTTCTTATAAATGCAGGAATACAGAAAGAGATCACTCAAGAAGACAGACAGCGTAGCAGAGATGTTCTGCCAGAACAGCAGCTACTTGTGGTCCTGCAGCTAGACGTTCTAACATGACATTACAGAGAGACACGCGTGAGGTCCATTGAACAAATTTAATAAATAATTCTGCATGCCTCTCAGCATTCAGATGAGAATGATGGTTTTTTTCCTGTTCCTGTTGTAAGAGACAGGAAGCAGGTAGCTTTCTTAATTGACACACTTTTGAAGTTTAAAATATGGGAAACCTGCATTTGGCTGTAGCTTTCTCTCAGCTGTGCCAGGGAAAATCTACAGTAATTCCCTGTGACTCTACAGAGGTCCTTTTTATTTAGACATCTCACTTAGACATGAGAATATAATCTGGCCTACTAAACACTTCCATTTGTAAACCAATTCAGATTTATGCTATACAGCCACTCTTTTCAAAATAATGCAATAACCAAACACTAAGAAAAATTACACAGTGAACAGCAATATAGAAACATTCTTGTCAATGCAATTTTATTATTGAAAAAAATTGTAAGCCCCTTTTGTGTACTTTTTTATCTTAATGAAAATATTTATATATTTCACTGGAAATCCTCACATGAAGCATTGGTATATAAAAAAACCCCTACAGTCTGAACTAGAATTCAAATCCCACATTCTCTAGTGCCTAAACAGCTAAATGGATGTGTGATGTAGTGCAGTACAATACCTGCAAGGGTAGCAAATGCACATTTTATAGAATGGCAATGTTCAAAGGCATTAGTAATAGAATAATAACTATAAAAATGATAATGATCGTAAGAGCACCACTAATTAGGACTTTATGTGCATGAAGAGCATGCTTACAGTCTTTTCACAGAGGGGCCCAAGTTTATTTCACACATGCTTTGAGTCAGCAGTACGCTATTCAGCTCCATGCCAGACCTGAATTACCATGCTAACCAAGAGATGAGTCCAAGATAATAAATCCAAAGTCTTAGCGTGGCTTATTAGCTCGAGGGCAGTCCAATGCTAATCCCAGCTTTGCAGCTCTTGTTTCAGAACTGGTTTGCATCTTACCAGAATGCAGGCAGTGTCAATTTGTGCCTGTCCGTAAAACTGCACAGACAAACCCGAGCAGAAGAGACTATCCATGTGTTTTATAAACTGAAAGAACTGCTACTACTTACAATACTAATGTGTAGGAAACAGGGAGATAACATGACTGTAGTGAACAACTGGTAGTTTTGTTAGTTTCACAATTTGGGTTTTAATAAAGATAGAAAGAGATAAGGAATGGCAGGAATAAGAAATGCGTACAAGCGAAAAGAGAGAAAAGAAAGGGAAAAAGAAATTTCAACTGACCAGCAAGCTTCAAGGCAGAGGTGAATCATAATATGGAATCTGAGGTAACATAAATTAGAAGTTGTATGTATGGTAGGAGATTGGTTTGTCCCATTGAAATATGGCTAAATGGTAGAATCCACATGTACGTTTCTGAAATAAGTTGACTAGTAGTCCTGAAAAACTGGTTCGTAACTGCCTGGGGTTGAATTGAAAATATGCAATCAAATTATCGATATAAGATGAAAAGCAGTCATCACCCATCTGGCATAGGGTTGGAGAAAAACCTGGTGGGAGGGTTAGAAATTAGGACAGTAGGGTGAGGAGAAACTGCTAAAGGAGGACATTAGGGTAATCGGAGCCTGGGAAAACAAGCTGCCATGAACCCCGTTGTATGTGCTGTTCTGCAAAGAGCAGGACCTCAGGGCAAGGGTAGAACCACAATTTGAGGAAAGTCTCAGGAGACTGCCACAATAAACCCTGGTCTCCCAAAAATCTCTCCAGTCCCCATGGGTAGCTTTGGCAGTCAGGAAAATCTCAATCTCTTTAATCACAGCTAAATAATTAGTCACAATGGGCGGTATCCATGCCCAGTCGGGATAACACATAACAGCTGTGTGGGAGTACATCCACTACAGTGAGAATCTTAGCTTAACCTCCAAACTTTACAGTAAAGTCTTACTAAGCATATTAAAAACGCCTGGGGTTTTTTCAGATGCTTATTGATTTGCCAAATTTTAGCAGGGACAGGAAAAGAAAAATCCTTGGCTTTGTGACAACTTCAAATCTCTGCTGCAAAGTCTTGAGGCGCAACTGCACAACTAAACACCTGAAAGATCTTTTTCATCAGGGTAAACCAGTGCATTTTTGTTAATCTCATTTTCTGGCATTTTAATGGAATTGTTTTTAGATCAGATTTTCTAAACACTTATGGCTGAGTCAGACACCTGCTGTGTAAAACATTGGTTAAAGGTGTTTATGTTTTAGGCTTGTGGCGTATTATTAACAGAAGAGAAGTACAAGGTCACCATTCTCCATTTAGATACTTACACCTGCTGTTCAGAACAGTAATGAATTAGTACCTAAAGCAGAGTATATTAATCCGTCAAATTTTGAACACAAATTCTGATTACTTTTACATGATGTGTGAAGCCCAAATATGAGGGCTGAAGAGAAAAAGCAAAGCTGCTAAGAAAAACACGGGGGGGGAAAAAAAGGTTGTCTTAATAGAGTTTTAACATAAGGCCAGAAATTAATTAAATTACAAATATGTCAAATTGACACAGGTTAAAAATAAGTACACAAATGAATAGTTTAAAAAAAATAAATAAGATCTAGCCTTACCGTACAGATCGATCATCACTGCCTGTGACTGCTAAAGGCTTCTTTGGATGGACCGCCAGGGCCCAGAGTTCTCCTTCACAATGACCCTGCATAATCAGCATGGGTTTATCTCTCTCTCTTACTAGCACCTCAAATATTTCACTGTCCTGTGTCCCTGCTAAAAGTCTGTCCGCTTTCCAACAGACACTTCGGATGGACAAACCTGACAGAGGACAGAATAATCTTAGATTAATGGCAACGATGAGACAACGTGATAGTGAGTACAGTGAAGATCATTAAGACTTCAAGAGTTAATTTATAACAACTGTTATGCGATGACACTGAAGTCTATAATATATCACAGCTGACAATCTCAAAACAGTTCTGTTAAATTATCTCCTAACAGAAAAAGAGAAGGCTCAATCCTGGGAAAATGCTGAGTCTGTAACATGTCTGCTGCCAGTTTCTCAAGGGATCAAGTTCTTATGCTTTGAGTACACCTTGGGAATTTACTTTAAAAAACAATTCAAATTCACATGATTTAAAGATCCAAATTTTAGATTAGGCAAGGTTCCTGTGACTAAAGCTGGTATTATTCCTTTTTTCAGTCCTTAACTTTTTTTGCACATTTAAATAAAATTAATGCAATTTTAATGTTGAATTCAAATGGTTTCTGCCCATGTTATCACACTTGTCTATTTTTGTCCCAATTGATTATTACAAAAAACCCCAAACCAAAACCAAACAGAATCTTGCGTTGCATAACTTTTACAGAGCTTGATCTTATTCCACAAGTCTATCCTAACTTTGCAGCTGGAATTTCACTAACCACAAGCTTAAAAATACCCTCTTAACAGGATGAGCAATTTGATAGCATTCTCTGGTTGACTGCCTGCAGCGTTTGTATTTTCTGCTCCGGTATATGAAAATTAAAGTTTGGATAACGAGGCTAGATACTGCGAGATGTGAACAAATAAAAAAGCCTATTTGTCATGTAGTCAAGGTCAATCACATCATCATTTTAACATCTTTTGGAACTGAATACACAATGCAATTAACTGCCGGTCACATAAATAAAATATATTGGTAGGCATTTTGTGTCATCTCTTGAGAAGGGCAAATCTTCATTTACTGTCTTGTCCATTTCCAGTACCTTTTAATTTTGACAATGTCATTTTGTGACCTAGCTAAATTTCTACTGAAGCTTTGACTTGCATCATCTTCTTGATAAACACCAAATGCCATACAAGGAATAAAGTTCAGATGTTAAGAGGAAAATGGGTATTGTTAAGTTTTTGAATACAAAGTACATCTTTTGATGTGATGTGTTTTCTGTGATGTATTGCCCATAAAGATTATTAGATTTTACTATATCAGATGTATACTTAAATATAAAAGCCAAGCCTATGATCAGATTGTTACTGGCGATGCATCTTATTCAAAAAGTGTTTAGTACTCTTCAGCACAGGACAACTGATGAATGAGTATGTACAGGGGAGTGGGAGAAGTCTTCCTGGCACCCTAGAAAGAAACATCTTAAGTTTGAAAGCTGATACCTTTGCAAACTGCTTTGGAAAAAGTCATTGGAAAGGAGGGACAGAAGGTCATAGGTAAGCAGTTAAGGCTACCACCACTGCTTGAAGTTACATATGTGCCTAATTAGTGTAATTGACATAACTGAAAATGAAACAAAATTTCCACAGTCTGTTAGTAGCAAGCACTAAATGGACGTGATCATCAGTGGATGACACATGAAATGGCTGAAAAGGACAGAGACATAACAGGAACTTCGCAGGTAAGAGTTATATTGTGTTGAAAGAATACACAGAGAGAGAAGAAACTCTGAAACAGGAAAAAAATTAACAATTTAAAAAAATGATGGTGACAGGGTATAAGTGCATGCTTGGATTTTATGACCTGCAGTCATCCCCAATGTCCTCATTTTTTGTAGCTGTAGTCAGACCAGCATTCCCACCACACTTTTCACAGATACATCATGATGTCTTTTTACTTAGTCTCAGTGATTATGCCCATGATGACTAAGCCTTTGACTAAGCTTTGCTAAAATTTTGCAGACTTGTTTAAGTCAGTTTCTTGCCATTAAAGCAGGCAATGCTTTTATTTTGACAAACATACATAAACCTGAAGGATTTAAATGCCTTGAAGACAAGATTTGGACAGCGTTCTAATTTAAGTTTGTAGAAATCAATTTATCAATTATTAAAAATTTGTTATCATTTACATACAAGTCTAAATGGCAATTCAATTCACTTTCTGCAAATTAAATTTCTTACTTCTTTTGCCAAGTAAGAAGATAGCAGAAACCTCTACTTGCTGCCTCTCAGCCATATAGCTGCCATTACGGTGCCTGGTTCTACTCAGCTGCTCTTATCTATATATTCTCTATCCTGTAGCATTTAAGAGATGGTAGAAATAACGGCATCAAGTTAGAATCACTCCATAGCATATCTAGTGAGAATTCACCTTCAATAAGCCCTTCCTTGATTAAACATCCATCAAGATCAAAATCTCTTCTTTGGCAACCTGTAGAAGGATAGCTAGGTGCTTTCTACAGACAACATGCTAGAAGAAGGTACCTTTATGAATACATTACAGCTCTGTAATGTATGTTATAATTTTGAAGTAATAGTTTTCCACAGAAGATAACTACAGTCAATTAGAAGTAACTGAAGTCAGATAAAGTCTGTTTTGAATTGAGAGTGGAGACATCCCAGGCAAAACAATTGTAAGAGCAAAACAATTCCTTCTTCTCTGGTCTCACAAATATGTGGGACAGAGCTCCCTTCCCGAATCACTTTACAAAGAACCGAGAAGGCTGAAGGTGCACATTTCCTGCGAGTACTGCTTTCTCTGTGTTGCCCTAGATAGATGTTATTCTGACTTTTATTAGGAATGGACTGCCTGCAAGACTAGTATTACCAAGAATGATCTAACCCACATATATAGGCTTATTTCCCCACAATTTTTAGAAATTATTTCTAAATTGATCATAACTGCTGCAAATGGTCATAAGGTCATTGCTTTCTAGAAATGAATGTTAAACATTGTGATTCTGGCTGAAAAAAAAATACAGAAAGCCAGAACTACAGAACAAACAACTTTTTGGAGAGCTAAATTCCATGAGTTTACACTATAGTAAGGCACACTGGTGGAGCAGTGTTCATCTAAGCCTGTTGGGCCGTTTGCTTGTTGGATGAGCATAGATATTGCAAACCTATGCATTTTACAAGTATTAGAACCAGCAACTGATCTGGTTTAAGTAAGATGAAAAATAAACAGAATGAGCTTGTTACTAGATCACAGACCAAAATCTCCATACTTGAGAAAGAAAATCTTATCCTTCTTAGTGGACTCTTGACTATTCCAGTGGTAATTTTAATGTGAAGACTAGATCTAAAAACGTAAGCTAAGTAGCAGGGGAAATTAACGCTCACCATTAAAAAGTTGGCTGCCAGAAGTGTATAAAGCCTACTTCAAACCAGCAAACAGATTGCACATTACTCTCAATACAAATGGATCTCTAGAATTCCCAGAAGACTAAGATCTTGATAAAGTGTGCATTATGATATATGGAGATTATAAGTGCTCTTAGAGTCTAACCATAAAATACGGTGATGACTAAGCTCATAGCAAGCATGAAGGAAGATTAGATTCAACAAATATGATGGTCAAGAATTTGATAGCATCGTCTATTAAATATGTCAAGTGCTACCATTCTAAATGAACCTAATAGAGTACTGAAATGCTCAGCATCTTGGAATATCAGGTTCAAGAAATCTCAATTAATTAAATGAATTGCAATTAATTAATTAAGTTAAAGATTGGCTAATTTAATTCTCTTATCTATTTGTGTTTAATTAGTTTTTACTTATCTTGTATTTGCGTGGTGGGGGGTAGCAACTATAAGCATTCCTCTGTTTATACTACAAAACACAGAAATCTCTTCAGGCTACACCAGGCTACGTCATTGCCAGAGAAAAAAGGGAATACAGATCTCAAAAGTAAATACAGTCATTAGGAAAAAAACCCAGCAGTATGCAGAAACATTTATGCTTCAAATTAAATTGTGTCATAATTCATTATCTAGATGTGTTAAAAACCATTAAAGTAATAGCTCATTACCTTTGTATCCTTGTTCAGTCTCCCTGAGATCAATTTTAGTAATTGGTTTGAAATCAGTGTCCCATAACCGAATGCAACCATCTCTCCCTCCAGTGGCAAAACCTTCCTCACAAGCATACATACTAAAAATTCCAGCCTGTTAACCAATAGTATAACAAGTTTTAAAGGTCTTTATAATCAATTTAATCACACAAAGGAAATGTTTTTGAACAGACTCTTGTTAAAGGCTAGAAACTGCTAGGCAGTAAAATGTTGTCCATCCAGAAAGCAAACCAGCAAGCACAGCGGGATACTTTTATTTCAAGTGCTCCCACTTTAGTGATTTATGTAGAAATTTTTGTACAAATAGCAGTGATACAGCCTTGTTGCAGAACTTTAAATTTGGTTTAGTCAATATTATTATAAGGACTATTAAATAAACAATGGAACACTTAAAATAGTTACCCAGAATAAACAAAAACAAGCAAACAAGCAATACAAATATTCTTACAGGTGCGGAGATGATTGAGACATTCTTTCATGAATTCAGTTCAGACATCATTTGGAATCTGACAGGAACTGAAAGAGTGTCAATTCATTCTCTTCGTTGAAAGACAAGTTTCTATTACAGTTTGAATTTCTTCTTCATTTTTGAAAATGCCTCATTGTTGATGACTATGCTGTACTACATTGGAATAGCTTATGGAATGCCTGCTGATTCAGTATTTTATTAGGAAAACCTCTCAGTTAAGAGACAAGTTGAACTGCATGGAAATTAATACAATGAAGATAAGACCTCTGTTTTCAAACTGGCCTTGTTCGATGTCTTCATAAATTAATATTACGGATAATTAATTTATAGAGATTAGAAATTGTGCATGAGAATGCCTATTTGCCATGGCAAACCAGATAATTTATAAGGATGAAACAGAAGACATTATATAGAAGGAGATTGTATTTGATCATTCTAATGAATCTAAATAAAATTCTGCAAACAAAATTCTGCAAATATACTACAGGGATTTATTGTCTGCCAAAGATATTTACATGTTATTACAGCTGCACATAACCACAACCTGGCAATTACAGAGCAGCTCTGCAGGTAAGATGTCCCACTGACTTCAGTCTGACTGTTTTCATAAATTAGGCATTACTTCTATAAATAACAATTACTCTTCCAAACACTTAAGTCATATTTGAAAAGCTACTATGAATCTTGATACACTGGCAACATAAGTAACAGAAAAAACTGTTAGGTTTGTAGTCCTCTTTCTAGAAAGATTCTAGAAAAAAACTATAGCAACAACTGTTAGATTTCACATCACTCTTGTACAAAAAAAATATGTGTTTCTTTCTGTTCAAAAACCCCATGCTAGAATACCATTATCCACAATCATATTCAAAACAGGAGTGGTTCTCAAACACATTTGAAACCAGACATGAAAATCCTACTGTGCCTTTACTGCAACAGAGACATAAAGTTATCTTAGACTGGTTGGAAGTCTAACATGATCCTATACATTCCCCTTTCTCTCTGTAAGTGCTCAAAAGTAGGGGTGGGTGTTACGAAGACAATTGGACTAAACTGTCTTTGGAACATGGTCAGAGTGTAATTCACAGATTAAACAGCTTTACTACACGTTGAAGCTTTTATGAAGAGCCAGTCTTCAGTGTTGGGAATTTTAGTGGTAAAATTCTAATTAAAATGAGATCATTTGGTTACCAACCATTTTTAAGTAAACTCATCATAACTGAAGCTACTCAATCTGTGAAATTTTAGACTTAGAAACTTTGCTTTAGATTTAGTCTGCTTGATTAAACCAATGCTATAAATATCAGCAGGTCTGTCAATATCATCTCAGTAGCTAGCATCTGTTGACAACATGTAAACAAAATATAAGATTACATCTAAATTCTTAATTGATGAACAGTTTTAGACATTCTTCTGACCTGAAACAGAAGAAAGTCTTCATAGATAAGCCTTCCAGAAATTTCTCAATTGAACAAACAATTAATTTCAGAAATTAACATTAAAACCACAACTTACACTATGTGCTCCTTGAATTGTGCGGACTAAGTTTAGCCCTTTCCAAACATAGATGTCTCCATTTAAAGCACCAGAGTATGTGATATCTTCTTTTGCACATGCTAAACAAAGTATAGTTTGGAGATCTCCTGTTTTACCAAATATTCCTCGCTTTGCTGTCAGTGCATTTCCACACAAAGTCCAAAACTGTGAAATGCAAATGGCGTATTAGGAAAAATTTCTGCAGAGTTTCTGTTTTTTCATATCAGTGTACAGATCTCACAGATGTACATCCTTACAGAACAGTGTCTGGACAGACACTTAAATGACTCCTGTTGTCCTATCAGAACGCCCATTACTCCAAAACCTGCCCACTTACCAAGAAAACCCCCAGGCAAATGCAGCAAGCCAAAGAACAAAACAAAATGGTCAAACTGAGAAAGCGAGGCACAATTCTGATTCACTATTGCTACACTACCCTTTCTCATTATCTCACTATCTTTTGTCATGTTTTGCTGGGTGGCCAGCAGGTCGAGGGAGGTGATTCTGCCCCTCTACTTCCCTCTGGTGAGACCCCACCTGCAATACTGTGTCCAGCTCTGGAGTTACCAACATGAGGGGGACATGGACCTGTTGGAGTGGGTCCAGAGGAGGGCCACGAAGGTAATCAGAGGATTAGAGCACCTCTGGTATGAGGACAGGCTGAGAGACTTGGGGTTGTTCAGCATGGAGAAGACTCCAGGGAGACCTTTTAGCAGTCTTCCAGTATCTGGAAGGGGCCTACAAGAAAGCTGGAGAGGGACTTTTTACAAGTGCACGTAGTGATAGGACGAGGGGTGACGGCTTCAAACTGGAACAGCAGAGATTTAGACTAGATCTCAGGAAGAAATTTGTCACTCTGAGGGTGGTGAGGCACTGGAACAGGTTGCCCAGGGAGGTCTGTGGAGGCCCCATCCCTGTAGGTGTTCAAGGCCAGGTTGAATGGGGCTTTGAGCAATCTGGTCTAGTAGGAGGTGGCCCTGTCCATGGCAGGGGGGTTGGAACTGGATGATCTTGAAGATCCCTTCCAAACTAAACCACTCTACAATTCTGTGATCTGTCGATGTGAATGCACACTTTTTAAAGCTAGGAACTTCTCATTTTTCTGGTCTGAAAAACTTAAAATACAGCTATAGTTCTGAAGTAATAAAATACTTGATCTTACAGAACTTATGTGCCTGGAGTAGACATTTCTGCCCTCTTCCAGTGCACTGAAAGAGATATGCCCTTCAAATATAGTTACAATTACTGAGAAACCATCTGTTGGATGGACACTGCAAATGCTTGTACATGAAAGAACTCTCTGAGAGTAGTAGGTTATCTAAGCGTGGAATGGTGACTTTCTTGACTTCTACGTAGAAACAGTAACATTCTGCAAAAAAGAACATAAGACTGGCTGGGGAAGATAAAAGAGTCAAGAGAATACAAAGTTTGTCTCCAAAGGGTGTCTTTATGGTTGGCTAGAAATACCATACTCTTTGAATAATCAATTCAGAGTGCCTTTTTTTTTTTTTTTTTTGAATAAACATAATGTTATCAAGCAGAGAGGATAGTCAGTACACTCAGTTCCCCCTCAAGGATCAGACCTTCCAGGGAAGGCAGAATAAAGAGAATTGCAATTAGATTTGTAAGAGAAGTGCTGGAATAGCCAGGCCTGCCAGCATTAAGATGTTCTGGATGCATGCAGAAGCAGAACAGTAAATCTATGTGGTGCAGCATAGTCCTGAATGGATTTGCCAGCTCAGGTCTCTATTAGTTGAGGCATCTATACTCTGTGGTCCACTGCATACTGGAAACATACTTTCAGGGACTGGACAGGAATATTGAAGTGTCTGACATAGATGCATAATGTCTCTCTCTTTCCTGCTTTATATGCCGATACCTTTTCAAGGCTCTAAGCTGAAATTTTAGGTCTTTCTCTTTGTGCTTACTCCTGTAAAATTCCCATAAAGCTGCATTTCAGAAAATCCTTGGATCAAGGAGTTTTATTTCAGATCCTTCTCTATTTCTAATTCAATTAAATTTTCCCATTGCCTCTTAACATAAGCCAATTTACAAGAAGGCAGTGGGAATACTTCCCCCAGGGCTTTAATACTGTGAGTAAAACATACCCTCCTTACCTCTGGTTAGCCTTAGAAAGGCAAGAGAGCAGGCAGTAGTGTTCAGAAATGGGTGGAGGGAGGATCCTGAGCTCAGTGTGAGATTCCTTAGCTCCTAGGTTTTACTTACCGCAGCTTCTAACGTCTGCTCAGTAAAATAAACCAATAGAAATGAAACGCTAAAGGAATAAATGGAACTATTCCCAAGTATTAGCCTCAATTCTCAAAGTGACACAATTACTTTAGAGCTGTTCTTTTCCTTCTTTGCAAGTTAAAGGAATTATCACATTCCCACAGCCTTATAATGAACAGTAAGTATACAGACTGCTGTTTGAGCATCACTAGAGGGAAATATCTAATCATTTCCCCCCTACTTTTTTTTTTTTTTTTGGCATGCCCGTACCTATATGTATTTACTTTGCCTAGTATTATGCATGTTCAGGGTAATTATGACCATTTTAAACAGAATACAGGTGCCAAAGACAGGTTTTAGAAAACAGCTTGCAGAATACAACAGATGGTATCACTTCTGCCAAAACCACCCGCAGTTTGAAAGCAGTGGTGGTTTTAAGGGCACAAGCTTCTCAGTAACCAGAACTAGAGATATTAACTGGTTTCCTAAACTTCTAGTTAAAGCGCTTCCCACCCCAGTCATGTGAAATAATTGCCATCTGTTAGGAATGCTTTTGATGAGACAGGAGAAAAATAGAAACCTGCAGGGAATATTGGCAAGCAGGATTTCTTTCTAAGCATTTTACAGACATGAGAATGTTTTGTCCTAAACTTACAGTATATACCTAGGTTCATATTTAAATCACCTCTGGAAAAGGTGACTTGGAGGGAGCAAATAGTGGGGCCCTAGAGTGTTCATTTCTGCAGGTCTTGCATACCTTCTCTGTGGTATTCCTACAAATCCTGGTAGCATGATAGGCCAAATAGCAGTTCATTCAATTCACACTTTCAACTTAGTTCTTCCTATACTTGTTCAGTGACTCTCTGTGATGCTTGATAAGAGAAATCACTAAAGACTGAGACAAGTTTGAGACAATTTGGATGGAATGGAGAAGGCAGAGAACCCCAAAATTACAAGTGTATAACAATGAAAATTACACCAAATGATCTTTCCTTTTCCTTTGTTTAAGTGCATCTTCCCCTTAGTCACTGCTGAATGTCTAAATTGGCTTCAAATAAAAAGTTTTGCTAAAATGTTCACAGAGAAAAGAAAACTATAAACTGTCTTATATTTAAAGCTCTCATAAGAGGAAAAATTTGTGACATTTATTTACTTTCTAACAAGTAAATAATAAAAGCTATTTACCTTTATGTGTTTCACTCCACAGCTGACGATTCTATTTGGTTGATATTGATCCCAGGAAATATCAAATATCTGTTAAGAAATATAGTAAGCCAATATTTTACGTTATACAGTAATTGCATCTAGGCACAGTTTGCTTTTACCAATTCTTAAGTATAATTTCTGTTGCAACATACTACTAAAAGAATGTTATTTAGGTAAATTTGGAACTCTGTAAACAAAGATGAAGGCAAATATGCAGGCTTCCTTACACAGTTCTGTCAACACACCTCATCCTTGCCTTCGCGCTACCAATCTATTCTAGCTCCAAGATATTACTGAATAAACAACATTTACTGTCTCAAAATGGGAATTATGGTATAAGCTAATGTTCCTTGAGTTTAGGAAAGAAAGATTGGTACATTTGTCTTTATTCATTATTTTAGATAAAACGTACAGTTTCCAATTTAACCCGAATACCAAAATACCTCAGTGACAGAATGGGTGAACATCGTTCATCTGACCTAATCTACAGAGTTAAAATTGAATTTTTCATTTTTAGCAAATTTACAGTGTATTTTATGACTATGTGATTATGCCAAATGGAAAATATTGTATAAAGTTTGGGGAAAAAAAAGTTTGTATTTTGGCCCGGATTTTCAACAATATGTTATTTTTAGATTGAAAAATCTGGTATTCAGCTTTTCAATGTCCAACCTGAAAACCAATGAAGTTTCCACAATCATTAGTTACTTCAGGAAACGTATGGCTGTAGAGAAAGAGAATGGGACTTTTTGCTGCTTTTAGCTCTTCAGCTGTTAAGTAGAAATCACAAGATAATTTCAATCAGCTTACAGGAACATACTATCTTAAGCCCAGCCATAACTCATTTTATACAAAAGGAAGCACTGTCTTCCTACAAAATATTTATCTTCTTTATAAACATTAGGATTTACAGTAGTTCAAGTACTATTTTATTTCATTGTTGTTAGAACACACAAGATATTTCACCTTCAGAAATGCTTTATGACTCCTGGACACGAAATCATCAGAATTTGTGGCCTAATTAGATATGCATTCTTTCCCACTCCCTCTTCAGTGTAAAATCTCCTTTTTGTTGTTGTGAAAGCCTACTTAGACTAAGATTTTAGTACTTCTTGGCTATCCTGGAGTCTTCTGCTAATTCAGAACCTGGTTTTGTACCTACTGAAGTCAGGGGCAAAATTTCCAGTGATGTAACTGGAAAGTGAATCAGTTCTGAAAGAGAAATTTGAATAAGGACTAAGATTCTGTTGTGTTGGGAACACTGTAAGTAAAAATGAAGTATCCGATTTATTCAGATGACACACAAGATGCAGATAGACAATGTATGTACATCTGCTGATGCAGATGTATGTACACACAAACTGTAAGGAAGGGTTGAGTCTGTTGCTTTGCATTAATACTCTGTCGTGTAATAAAACATTATAATACCTCAAAATTATAACATTCTAACATGTTATAATATCATAACATAGATAAAAGTTGTCAGAATGTGTCCATAGTTTATTTTAATGTATGCATCCTTGTGCTTATATATGTTGAGGAGGTATTTTGCTTATGCTAAATCTGTTTCAACATTTCCTAATCTTGAATAATATTCTAAACTCAAACCTGTTCCATCCTCATATTTATTGACGTTATTATGAACCTTTACCTGAAGAGATATAAAAGGAACATTTATCCTAATTATATTTCTCTACAGGTAACTGTATTAAGCAAAAATGAAAGGGATAATTAAACTTTGCCTCAGGATAAAATGTCTTTTTGACATATTCAGAAAGAACATTATCTTTGTCCACCAAGCTAGCATTTCACATGTTATATAAAGAGCTATAAATCATCCTAATCAGTGCGTAATTACAAAGAATTTCCTCTCTAGGCTTGCTAGACATTCAGCTCAAGAATCCATCATGTGCCTCATTTATTAACACAGTGCTTTGTGCTATTTCTGGCACAATGAGAAGAAATAAATACTTTGTTCAGTATTTTAAAAGCCAGGCAGGATGATCAAAATTAACTTTGGATTAACCTAATATAAACAAAAATTATTTTTAATACACTTTTGTAACTCCCAGCAAAATTCAGTAAACCCTTCATACAATTACCCTGTCTGAATGGCCTGTAGCTGTTGCCAGTAGTTTTCCTCTCTTCCAGTCCCAAATACACACTGTATTTTTGGCATCCAGTCCCACTGAAGCTAAACGCTAAGGAAAAACAATAGTAATCCAGTTAACAGAAAATAAATTAAAATTCTGTAGTTCAGATTATTATGGGTACAAACGGATTTTCCCACAGGTGACTTGTGTTTGAATTACGTTACTAAAGGCACCATCAAGATAGTCACACATACCATTTACTCACTGGAGAAAGCACTGAAATGTCTAATCTTTTCTAAAAGTCAAGTTATTAATTTCAGGTCACCAATGTCTCAAGTACAATTCTTATCATGAAAGATTTGAGGTGCTTGTTTCAGGTGCACACCATTAAAACATTTTGATCTATTAGCCGGATAATAAAAACGAAGGGTAAATAAAAGCTCTCGCTATTTCCAAACACAATTTTGTTCATTATGCTCATTTTGTTGAGCTTTAGAATCAAAAATGGATACACTTTTAAAAATTGCCTTTTACATATCTTAGTATATCAAATCACCAATCAAAACAACTAATAATTTTAATACTTTCAAATCTCAATAATTCAAGAAAGAAAAAGAACATTATAAAATGGAAGGGAAAATCTTCCTGTCTGCATATTCAGAAGATAAGTGGCTACTGTGGAGGCTGTAGGTTTTTTTCCCTGCCAGTCACTGTGCTAATTATGTCCAACTTGATGTGATTTCCATTGGAGATTCTTCCTAGGCGAGACATCTTTGTCAGACCCAGGATGGTAGAACTGGGTGTCGTGATCTCTACCAGTGCAAAGACTAAGCTAGTGCCAAATGTACTGCAACTGTATATAATGGATGTGATGCCAACGCATGATGGATAGCGATATATAATGGACATATCCAACATATATTATAAAAGGAACATGCCTGAGTAACTTCCACCATGGGAAGACGAGAGACTATTTTCATGGGAAATCATTTTGTAGCTCAGCAATAAGACTTCTCAAAAACAGCCATACCTGCTATGTCCATACTGCCTGTCCCTTGTTCTTTTCACTATCCTGTCTAATAAATTCTTATCATTTCAAATTAACAGTCCAACTGAAGCTCCTAAGCACCTTGCTCTGTTATAGGAAAGCCTGCACTTCAGGAACATGCAATAAATGAAACCTTTCTTTTTGCCTCAGAGATAAAGACCAGCAGATGAACCATCTGGTCTAAACAGACAGATGTTTCAGAGATCACACTGACCAGATCTTTTCCTTGAATATTTGCTTCAAGAAGATGACTTGCAAACCTATTTACAGATTTATGCTACAAATTCCTCTGAGTCCCGTCTACTTTTATATTGTCTTTCACTAAAATAAAAATACTTGAGGTCTTATTAATCAAACTGGGCAAGAACCTATTGCAGGAACTTGCAAGAAAGCAGGTAGTCAGAAGACTTGATTATGATATATTACACGAAAATCTGTTTGAAGACTATCCATATATGAGTCTTTGAAATGGCAGATAAAGGTAGGTTCAAAATTTAGGGTTCTATCACCAGATGTGATAGAATCCCAATTTTTTTTCTATCTCAGATGTGTACTAAATATCTGCATTTAACCCAAGACAAAATGCTGGATTATCAGATGTATGGCAATGAAGGAAAAAGAAAATCAAATGTGGGAAAGAGCAAACATGCTCCTGCCAGTTACCATCATAAAAAAATATTTATTTTGAGAAAGGACTATTATCGTAGCAAAAATAAGTTTTATTTGCCCTTGTGCAATCTATACCTACCCAGGGATTTGGATATACTGATCAAAACACAAGATATTTTTCATGGAACCTTCACCAATTCCAACTTTTTCCCACCTCTTCTTTACTCTTCTCTTCACCATGGAAACCATGGCAGTACTTACAGTATCTTTTAGATTGATGTGAAGAACATCAGACCTGAACTGTAACTACCAGTTAAGAAATTACCATCAGTGGGGTAGACAGACAGTGAACGTACTACGGGAAATTAAGAAATATAAAATATTTCCTTTGAACGTATGTCTACTGAGGAACGTTGCCTGCTGGCAGAAAAGTAGTGTGATAAATGCTGAATTTCCTTTTTAGTTGAAACACTTGCACTTTTAATCCTTCTGGAAGAGAATTTGACAGAATTCTGTTCAGAGAATTCACAGAACTACCAGAAGAAAACTGCCAAAGAGTTTATGCACATAATTAAAAAATTATTTTTAAATCTACACAGATTTAGAAGATCTGGCTAAAGAAGCCTACTGCTGCCTAATGCCAAATTTAGAAATGTATGTATATATTATGGCAGTGCTCTCCTCACACCATTAAAAAAAATAATTTAGAAAGCACACAAAAAGGGTTCACCTAAAATAACTCAGAACAGAAATTGAACCATACAGTGTTGGTGAAATACTTCAATATAAAAGGCATCAGCTTTGTAGGTAATTTTGTGAAGGGTAGATGTTAGTACTTTTAAGGAGAAACTGCAGTTAATTCTTTATTCAACAAAATTTAATTGTAGGCAAAGTGACAGCTCTTCATTAAACATTTGAACAAAGTGCAGCTTCCCTACAACCAAATGTCATCTCCTGGTCATACAGAAAAAACCCAAACTAAAAAATACCTATTTTTAAATAGCAACAGTTCTGCAAGATAGTCAGTTCCCATCAGTACTTTTAAAATACAATATTAATTACAGATAATGTACAAAATAGAACGTTTACTCAAAAGATACTTGTCTCCAAATTGAAAGATGTATTGAAGGTACATAAAATAAAGAAAGCATATAAGCTATCCCCTGATTTAAGCCACATATTGATCTTCTCCATATATTATGAAAGATAACAAATCCTGTCTACTCTCCATTACTCAGTTTGTGGTAAATTATGCCAGGGAAGCACTGCAGAGACGCATAAGCTGTCTCCGTGCAGTGTCAGCTGAAATCCAGCAGGAAGTAATATTTCAGAACTAATTCAGTTTAATGCCTGAACCAGACACCCCGGAGTTTCTGATACAAGAAGAGCTAATTAACTTGGCTAAAATACAGATGCACAGTGCCACCGTATTGGTAAACCCACATGCTGGAGCTGCACAGAGCTCAACAGAGCAGCTATGCTTGGAACCAGAAGCTGTGCACAGTGGAGTGGGAGGGAAGCCAAGCTGACTTTATGGGGATCCAGCACAGGTAGAGAAGCAGAATTATCTGGGCTTTTCCTCAGTCTACTTTCATTTAGAAGGTGGACAGCTGACAAAAGTAGCAGAGAAAAATAATACATTTCTTATTGCATCTACACCTTAAGCAACTGCTGAATTTCTTTGTGTTTTGGGGCTAAAATACAAATCTTTCTTCGGTATTAACAGACATTCAATATAAAAGAAGAAAAGGTATACATTAGAAGGAAAGGGGCAAGCAATTTACGTGAAGTCTGTTTTGTCTTATCACAAGATGCCAGCTCCCTTGGGTGAGCTGACTAAATAAACTGAAACTGCTAGCAGCTCTGAATTCCAAATACTCAAAACCTTTCTACCATGCCCTTTAATTTTGGCTCAGTGCAGCAGCTTCCTCTGCAAAGCCAGAAAGAGCAGCAAAAAGCCAAGATACATTATCCATATTTATGTTTTCCAGCATTGGTGTTTCTCCAGATATAAAACTGTTCTGTGCAAATTTCTGTTTCCAGAATAAACTGCAACTTCTCCAGCACTTCCAGAAACAGAACGCTACTGTTCTGCAAGGTCAACACAGCAGTAAGTTCAGTTTTTAATTACAACAAGGCACCGAGCAGGATTTTCAGAAGAACCTCCACCTGTAACTCATACTGACTGGGCTCTTTGGTGACTCTATTCCTATTAGATGCTTAAACAGATTTTTTAAAATGTTTATCCACCAGTCTTATGAAGTTAAAAGTGAGGAAAAAAATTAATAACAGGTATTTCTAAATTATTATAGTAAAAAATATTATAGCATTAGAAGTTTTGTTCTGCTGATTTGAGGGTTTTCTCATCTGATTTTTTTATTCCACAGTTCCCAGGAACACCTTTTTCTTTAATTAGAGTTGGCACAGGAGATTTCAGAGGAAATGGTTTTACTTTAGGAAGGCTGGATGAAAGTGGTTGAAAACTAGGCTTAAAATAGAAAGCTAGTTCCAATTTTTAATGAGGAAATACAATCCATAATGCTGTTTAGTAATTCAAGTTACCTAATGCTTTTAAAACATGTTAAAGGCTCATGTTAGTGTTCTTCATTTCAGACTAATCTTTAAGCTGCATATACACAACATACTGCAGGATAAAAAGTTCTTTTGCTTCATGTGAGAATACATTTTATACATTGTATGGCCAGTTCTGATTTCAGAAAGAGTAATAAAAGCACTATGCGGTCAGTGGAAGAATAGCTAGGCATATGATAATAAAGCACTTCTCCATAGACAGCTAACCATCTAGTACATGATTTTAAGAAAATTATCTACAGGCAGTTCTGCCCTATAGGGATGTAATTCTGAGGTACACAAGCAAATACAAAAAACAGGATGGATCTGTGCAGGAGTCCAGGTTATCAGCTAATCTAAGCGTTCCTAAACATATTTTAGCAACCAGCTATAAAATATGACCACAGTATTACACCAGAGAACTCACTTGGACATCAATAATGACAAAATTGCACCGACAGATATTTATTAAACTATGAATGTGAAATATTTCTCAGATTTACATGAATCGTAGATCTATTCTCCTCCTACTTCATTCACAACAATGTTTTTAATAGTTTGCCTCCAGGGGAAAAAGAATAAACCAATGTGTTCAGCTGTGAATAGCCCACCATTTACTTATATTTTAAATTTTGTCTCAAAATATCATATAATCATATCATCTAATAACATTGCACAAAGCCACACACTCTGTGTCCTAACCCTGTTATTCAATTAAATTGACTGTACACCGCAGCCAATAAGACTCTCATAGCAGTGAGATTACTGGAGTTCCTCTGCCAAGAAAGCTGCAGGATTTTGAGGACTCTGCCAGGAACTGATCTCTTTGAACAGCAGGTGACAAGTATGTGGTGAAGCTATTACATTTGAGCCACAGAGAGACATTTCTTCTGTGGATATTTGTCCAACACCCATATACCTCTACTTGAATGTTAGGTTGTGATTTTCATCCCAAAAACATTTGTGAAAGAGCCTGCATTTGCAGTCCTTGCATTAAAAATTTAATTTAAATAAGAGTTTCAATACCTAAAAATATAAAATAGGTAAACATATAAAATATACCTAAACATATGAAATACTTTAACACGCCTATCTTCTAGAATCAGAAAACAAACTAAATTCAAAACACAGAGAAAGAAGATATACAAACCTGGCCATCTGAATCAAAAGCTAAGCAGGCAACTCCATGTGTATGTGCATCCTTAAGAACAGACACAGTCTGTACGCGGTAGGAATCCCAGATGCAAATGTAAGGGTCCTTCCCGACCTGCCCTGTAGCTACTAAAGTTTTATCTGGGTGAACTGCAAGGCTGAAATAGAACACAGTTTAAGTTACAATACACTTTCTGAATTGGTAAAATAATATCAAATGTAAAAATTAAACTGAAAATTAACTTTTTTTTTTTAGTTCTAAGAAACTTCATCTGTTTTTGATTTATTGGAATGATTACATCAACTGCCTTCAAAACTCAGTCTATCCCATTATTTACTTCTATCTTAAAATAATGTTTAACTGAGACTGACATGGCTAGTGCAGAATACAATTAATCATGGAATAATATTTTAACTAGAAAATTCAAGGAAAACATAACCAGATAATTTTTTAATACTTTAGATCGATAAGCTGAACGAACACACAGTCTTTTATGTTAGTCTTTCATAGCTTTACATAGTCAGTGGATAATCATCTACAATTTATTCCTGTTTTACACATCAAATATTCTCAAAGTGGCTGAATAACAGATTTTTTTACTACAAAAAAATATATGCAAGAAATCCTCTCACCTTTACATGTTTAAAGATGATAACCTCAGAAGAGACAGAGAAATAAATTGATTCTCCGATATTTGATGAACAATGACAGATGTATTTTAAGATAAACTTTTATTTACTGCTGCCTAAGCAGAGGTAAAATTTACTGCATTAGTTTACCTCATTTTCTCTGACAGCCAATTAGAAATAGCACTTTGCACAAAAACTGACACATCAAGCAGTATTTCTAATACTTAAATCCAAGAAAGGTGCCCATGTTTCAAAATCTGTTTCCTGGCTTTCAGTGATTAACTCCACTGGTGTTTAGAAAACTTGCCTTGACCAACTTTCTTATGTATTTATTAAACACAGACCACTCAACTTTTTTTTTCTCTGTAGTATTCATACAGAGGTACGTTACCACAAGCTGCATTCTAATGCAGGCTCTGTTAGCAGAATGAAGCTATATTTCTGTTCACAATCCCTCAGATAGGAAAATCTCCACAGTATCTTTCTGTCTCATCCTGGCCCAAGTGCGAACACTAATATTTGCTTCCATTTTGTAGTTTTGGGAGCATTTCTCTTAGATGTCAAACATTTTCTGGAACCAAGCAGTAGCATCATCAAAAAAAAAAAAAAAAAAAAAAAAAAAAAAAAAAAAAAAAAAAAAAATCTGGTCACACATAACAGATTTCCATTGGAATGTAAAAAAGACAAAAGGCTGCCATTTAGCAAACTTCATCCCACATTAACAAAAGGAATGCAGGCTATCAGTAGTGACACAGTACCAGAAGCTGCTCTTTGCTGTTACTCTGAGCTATTGTCAAGCTACCCTGCAGCCCTTGAGGTATTCTCTGACAAAACCCAGAGGATCTAGTTTGAAAATCTAGCTTGGAAATGTTAATAATAAAAACCCCTCCCTAACGTAATATGACTACAAAGACAGTTTTACACAGTTATCCAGGAAACAAATTTGAACAATGTCTGAGTGCAATACAGATGGAATAAGGAAAAATATCCTATTAATAAACCAACATTCAACAGACAACTTAGGGCAGCTAAATATTCCTTATATTCCAGGAGTAGATAATACTAATTTTTAAGAAGAATTAATCAGAAAACCTAAAGAAGTTTCAAAAATTTATGTATTCAATTTTTTCACCTTCATGCAAGAATAACAATTTTATCACAATGTCCAGTGAAACTGTTTTATCTGCCCCTGTTCATTCCTCCTTTCCTTCATAGGCCTGAATTCTACATTATATTGTGTATCAACTAGTTCACCTCAATTCTAAATCTATAAGGGAAATAAGGAATGATTCTACCATACTTAGGCTGTGATACCTATAACTAAGTTAGAATACTTTTTTTCAACGATGAAAACCAGATGCAAAAGATTAATTGGGCTGATCTATCTCTCTGCTAGAACAGAACTGCAGCTTAATTACATTGGCCACTGTTTTGTACAGTTCAGTTTTCTCATACTAGAACTTCCTGTTTTACATTTTATATTTCCATTCCTGGATATAAGGTTAAGAACAAGAACACATTTCCTACAACATAAATACGTCTGTACTGAATGTATCTGTTAGTTGTCTTATCCTTTTTGACGCATGAAGTCAATGAGTGGGGGAACTAAAATTAGGAACTAATATAAATTTTTGGCACCTAAATAAGTAGTCTGATTTTTCAGAGCCGCTAAGGACATTCATCTCCTGCTAACAGCCTTTACAATGCACTACAGCTGCCTACGTTCAGTCTGGCTGTTAGATAACCGAGTGTCTATATTTGGCAGAGAGAACAGTGGGTTACAGAGTAAGGAAATGAAGTCCAATTTCAAGAACAAATCTTGGTGACTGTTTGGTACCTGTATATATGATTTAGGTGTTTGTTGTGAATTAAAATATAAAAATTGTATATGCAGCTATAAAGTATATATGCAGTATGAGTCTGCCATGGTTTCAGCTGGGATGGAGTTAGCTTTCTTGCTAGTAGCTGGTGTAGTGCTATGTTTTGGATTTGGGATGAGAAATACTGTTGATAGTGCACTGATGTTTTTGGCTGTTGCTATGCCCTCAAGGCTTTTTCCGCTCCTCACACTGCCCCGACAGCGAGCAGACTGAGAGCGCACAAAAAGTTGGGAGGCAAAACAGCTGGGACAGCTGTCCCCAACTGACCAAAGGACTATTCCGTGCCATATGACATCATGCTCAGTAGATAAAGCTGGGGGAAGAAGGAGGAAGGGGGGACGTTCAGAGTTACGGCATTTGTCTTCCCAAGTAACCATTATGCGTGATGCGGCCCTGCTTTCCTGGAGATGGCTGAACACCTGCCTGCCGATGGGAAGCAGTGAATGAATGGCTTGTTTTGCTGTGCCAGCGTGTGCGGCTTTTGCTTTACCTATTAAACTCTCTTTAATTCAACTCACGAGGTTTTTTCCTCACTTTTACTCTTCTGATTCTCTCTCCCATTGCAACTGGGGGGAGTGAGCGAGTGGCTGCGTGGTCCTACCTGTCAGCTGGGATTAGACCACGACAGGGTCACTTCCTGTCTTCAGATTGTAAAATTTCCTGCTGGCACAGGTTCTGTGCCTTTTCCTTGCCTTTTAAAATGAGTATAAACTTCATTACTGGTGTTCTGAACTATTAGGTGCATTTCTTCAACCTTTCTAAGCAAACATCCTATCCTCTATGTAAAGTACTTATAATGATACCACATCACTATTTGCACCACTGGAAAATACTGAAATACTGTGATAATCAGCACAATATAAAAATATGATTAAAATAGATTAGGCATTCAAACAACAGCAATTTATAGTACAGAAAAGTATTATTAGGGAACGAAGTACTTCCTATTCCTTCCAACAGGAAGAACACCTAGAAATACAAAAGTCTTTTTTTACACAACCAGACAATTTTCTGCCAGTCACAGGCAACAAGTCTGCAGATAGCTGTTTGAGACGCATTAGGGTACATCAGAGCTGTTCGACTAAAGTGAACGGGTGGACCACTGAAGACTTAACATCTCTGAGCAAGTCATGAATTTCTTCACTCCCACACTTTGTACCACACGACTTTACCTCCCTAAGTCTGTACTCCCTTACTCTGCTCATCCACCAGAATTTGCAGTCTTATCAGTGGGTGTACATTTGCAGGTCTATTCTCAGTATTGGGAATATGTAACAGTTTGAGTACCTAATAACAAAAATAAACAATACGGGGAAACAAAATCAAGATTTTTCTCTTAAATTGATGAACATTTCTCTTAAATGCAATTCAGATAATTCCCCTGCTTTTCCCATAAGTGCAGTATATAAATTATACTAGCAAAGGCTTTACTATCAATGAGCAGTAAGAGCAGGGTTGCTCCATGAAGAAAGATGAGCAGGGAACCCAGGGCAGCTGTGGCACATGCAGTGCCCTCACTGATGAGGATGTAGTCCCAGAAGATCTAAGCACGCAGGCAGAAGAAATTTCCCAAGAAAATTTTTCCCTGCTTTCCAGGTTTGTGGAATTGGATGCTCTCTTGCTAAAGAGTTGGGGTGGCGACAGAAAGGATAAAAGTAGCAGCAATTGCTGCTGGTACTGCTTGCTGGTAGTGGCAGCCACTTCCCCGCGCGACTCGACCTTCTCTCTGTGGGAACAGTAACAGGAGCAGATGCACATGTAGGGTAAGAGGCAGAGATCAACTGCTCTGGAAGTGCACGTTCCCTTCCTTCCAGGGAAGGCAAAGAAAGCAAGGGGATTCCTGGCAGTCTGCTGTTCTGAGAAGCTGAATGCTTTTGTGGACGTGTAAAGCTGTGAATTCCAAAAGCACTCAGATGCATTTGCAAAAAATGTCTTTATAAAAAGTGCCTTGACAAGCACTTCTTTTATGCAAAAAATCAATTCAAGATGAACCAATAAACTTTAGGTAATATTTTAACATTACTCCTTATTAATAAAAATGTCTACTAGGACATTTATTAGAATAGATTTCAGGGAACATTTCCTTTTCCCTCCCTTCCAAGATTAACAATTCTGAACCTAGCATCCAAGGCTGGAACTCTGTTAACTTAGGATAATTAAAGATGCCAGTCATGTGTTCCGGCAGGGTCTGATGAAATGCTTTATAAAAGTCATTAGTGGATCCATCTGGTCTGGAGGCCTTGCCAGATGGTAAACTCTTACTACCTCCACAATTTCTGTTGCAATAATATCCCACTCCAAGATTTTCTTTTTCTTTTATAACTGCTTTAGAATTTCAAGGGACTGAAAGTATTTGTTCCTCCTCTATACTGTATTTTTTTGGTTTTCTGTAACAGGTTCCATACACTTATATATAACAATACCAAACTCAAGTTTAAAACCAAAATGGAACCAAGTAGAAAAGTTTAGATACAAACTACTTCAAATAGTTGAATTGAATATTAAACCATTTAATTGAATATTACATTGTACAATTTTTGGATTTAAATTGTTCCCAAACTGTGGACAAAACATTTTTTTATGTGCAAAGCACATAGTCAAGGAACCAGAGAATTACAGATGCCAGAAAGAATGGATGACTAGAAAGAAGAAAAAAGGGATGAGGGAATTGATGATGGCTGAGGAAGAGAAGTTTCAAGGAAAAAAGAGAAGGCTCAGAGTGGGTGTAATGACACATCTTCATCAAACATCAAAAGCAGTTACAGAGAAAGTGGAGGTACTCTTTTCACAAGGATGCATGGTGAAAGGACAAAAGGCAAGAGACACAAGTTGCTTCATGGGAAATTCTGTCTGAATACAAGAAAAACATTCTTCACCATGAGAAGAATTAAAGATTGGGATAGGTCGCCTAGAGAAGTGGTAGAACTCCCCTAAAAGTCAGAAATGATTCAAGACTTACTTGGCTTGACAGGACCCTGGACAACCTAATTTAAGGCATGCTCTCAAGAGAAAGTTGGACTGGATGATCTCCGGAGGCCTCTTCCAAACTAGACTTTTCTATGACTCCAAATACTGAAATACCTCAAGAAAGTCTGAAGGAATCAAAGTAAAAATGCATTTTGGCTCACAGCGGTTCACTTGCATTAGATAATTGCTCCTTGATGCTGCAAAGAAAAGCAACTCCTGTTATCTTTAATACACATAACCAATAGGTTTGTTGAGATCTTCAAATGGGTGTATCAGCTAAGAGAGAGAAGTTTTAAACTCACTATTCTGGGTCTTACAAATATATTGCTGCACTACCCTATTTATCAGGTAATCAAAAAAATTTTTCACTGCAGCCAAAGGCTGAACATTTGCTTTTATAGTTTTGAGCATATAATTGTTCAACAAGGTATGTTTTTGATTTATGAATGCCATATTAATTTGAATGTTTTCATAACAATTCTATAAACTATTCATTGATTAGCATGAATCAAGCAAATACATTTTTCATATAAACTAAAATTAGTTTCCAGAATGTCCTGACAAAAAATAATTGATTTTTGAAAGAGGAAGTAAACACCTACAGTTCTGAATGAAGTCAATGCAGACTGTGATCAAAAAATCACTGTGTTAGATGGACTTGTCATCCATCTCTTGACAATGCAATTCATTCTCAGTGCTAGGACTGTTTCGCACCTTAAATTTCATGCTATTCTAAAATAACTCTAGATAGTTAGACAATGATAAATTATTCCCCACTTCAAATCCATCCCGTTTTAAATTTGGAATAAATTTCATGTTTAGACAAACCTTTACAGAATTATGCAGTTTTATGTAACACAATGCTATACAAGGATAATGAAGACTTGGGGAGAAACGTGAGGTAAATTTAAAATCAAATTCCACAGCAATGCAGATACTGTCTGTATATGATTACTTCTCTTCAGAAATAAATGAAAGAATTTATGCTTTCTTGCTCAAAATCTGCTACAAACCCTACAGTTTAACAGAACAGAGAACACAGCAGGTCTTTCCTCAGAATTCAGGTCAAACTTGTTGCGAAGTACTCAGGGCACAGACTGTGCTATGCTTGAAAGACAGATAAATAACACAGCTATGTTTTTTCTTAAGACTTTTTCTCTGTATCAAAAAATATCTCTGAAGAAAAAACATTTCCAAGAAGCTCCAAGCCTGCCCTGAAATAGGCCATTACGTGCCAGTAGGTATTTTCTTCTTGGTTGCCTCCTTCTGCTCCACGCTGTTAGTTCTCAGTCCAGAAAGAAGCCACACTTTCAAGATGCTGACAGGCCAGCAGGCATGTCTGAAGACCAGGGATCTTTTTCAGCTACATTTTACGGCTCACACAGTGCTAAGGACAGAGCTAGGTATCTTCACGTGGCAGTGAAGAACGCAAATACTCCTCCAGGAATTCCGCATTTCACAAGACAAAAGGAGTTTCTATCCTCAGTTGTGGGGTCAAAAGGGAAGACTATAACTCACTGTACAGAAAGATCAATATTATTAGCAAAGTAAGCCAAGATGGAACCTGGTCCCTATTTCTGAATACAACACAAAACATAACATTTGATCTCTAGAGGTCCCTTCCAACCCTTAACATTCGGGGATTCTGTGATAACCAAGCCTAATTAAAAGGAACAATGGAACAAAGACCAGCAGTTAAGTGGAAGCAAATGTGGGGAGCTGCAGGAGCAAGGGGAAAACAGGAAGGAAAGGAGAGATAGGAAAAAGGAAGGGGGGAAAGGAAAGACCAAAGCAACCTGCTGAAATCCTACTAGATCACGCTGTAAAAATGGAGAGGAATTTTAGGAAGAAAACTCCAGGAATTTGACAGGTTTATTCTGTATATAATCTCCCAGATTACTTCTGAAACACAGACACAACTATCATTTGAGGAAAATCAGTCTCTTGATAATGAAGGAGATTGCCACTCATGCACATAGACAGCTCTCAACCTTTTACTCTTCCAGTGCAAGCCTGTAACCCCCAGGAGCGGTAAAGAGCTGGCAGGCAGATCACACACCGGGATGACCAATTTTATTTGTCATGTACCACAGTGCAGATGATGGAGGCTATGAGAGTGCACTACAGGCATACGAAACAAGTCTCTCTGGGAGTAGAGGCAACAGCTCTGACACATGCAGACTCTCTGTATGTACAAATATATGCATGTACAACACACACATACATACAATTGAATTACTTTTTACATATGTGAACGTATAGCTGTAATGATACCTTTAAATATACAAAATATTGCCACCCACTTGTTGCAAACAACTCAAGTACAGAACGGATTTGTCCTGAAAAAATAAAAATATAAGTGTTGCTGGAAACACCACTGGGTAAGGGCATTGACAAAAAATTTAATTTACTGGCTGTATTTTTATATGGCAATAGCTTGTTTATTCATAGTATAGAACAGTATATGTATATGGAAATATGTTTTTAAGACCATCTGGCAAATAGGGCATTTTTTAGGTCCAAGTTCTTACTAACTATCCTACTGCTTGCTTTCCCCTTCCATATTCTACGTGTAGGAAGAAGAGTAGATACAGCTGAGGTTCTAGCATTTATTCATCATTCTGCACTGGCTTCCTACCTAGAACAAGTCATTGCAGGCCAACTTTCTCAGCAGCAATTTCTGAATTTGGTGGCCTGTCTCAGACAGCTACCATCTGGTTGTCAGAGGAAATAAACACCTACAGTTCTGAATAAAGTCACTGCAGCCTATGACTAAAAATCACTGTGTTAGGCTTGGCACTCATAACCAGTCCTGGCCACAAACTGAGTCTAAGTTTAATCATTTATGAAGTGGATGTGCAGCTCAGCTGTGCTTAATAAAGGTCTTTGAAGCACACACATTAACAGCTGTTGTTACGCTAAAGTATACTTAAAGTATCCTGGGAATCTAATGGGCATTTTGACAAGGATTTTATTTCTGACTATTTTCCAGAACTCGTGGCAGGGTAGAATGGTGAAAGAAGCACACAAAGTTATAACAATTCCTGCCACTCCCAAATTATTTCTTCTTTGTCCTTGAGAATTACTGCTGACCTGCTCCCTGTGCCAGTGTTCGTTATTCAAACATATGGAATTATTCCACCACATTTCAAGTAAAGTTTGTTTGGCTGCTCAGTGCTTATTAAAAGCCTTGATAGATGAGGCCCATAAGGCTATTTAAGTAATCTAGCAGAACACGGAATTTGTGGTTGCACCACAGAGCCAGGCCAGATTTAAAGACTAAATTGCTTTTGATCAAGTGATTAAAATTTCCCCAATAACAGAAGGGAAAGACGTAAGAGAAAAACAACCTCTCTTGAAATGTAATGTTTTGAGCAAAAATGTTCTGCACTTCAATTAAGGCCAGCTCTGATTTACACTCCTGTGCATCTGTACACAGAGAAAAATTTGGCAGATTTAATAAAAGAGAACAGCACTGCAGCACAGTCCTAGAGCACTGTGGTTCCTCATCACACATGGCTGCAGTAACACAAAGGTCACACAGTTCTCTAATGGAAGTATTTTTCTCATGCATATTTATTTTATATATATGTCATGGATATTTTGCAACTCTGAGCTTCTGCTGGTGAAAAGAAGTCCTAGGAGATTTTATCCAAAGCCCATTTAATGACACTGAAAGGTAAGTATAAACAACTGTTGATGCCCTTATGAATTGTGGTTTTTTGAGTGACAAGTGACCAGGGAAAAACATGCAGTATTTCTTATTAGCTTCACCACACCAAACAGACCCTACTGTGTAATTCTGAACTTAGAATCATAGAATCACCCGGGCTGGGAGAGACCTTTAAGATCACAGAGTCCAACCATCAACCTAACACTGCCAAAACGACCACTGAACCATGCCCCTCAGCACCACATCTACCTGTCTTTTAAATACCCCCAGAGATGGTGACTCCACCACTTCCCTGGCCAGCCTGCTTCAATGTTTGATAACCCTTTTGGTTAAAAAAAAAATTCCTAATACTCATTTAAACTACCATATACCAGTTTTCCACTTCAGCTTTCACATGCAAGCACAAGAGTTTCCATCTGAGTCTATATTTGCATTCATGATGATGACTGCAGCATGCTGCAATATCTGAAAATAACCCACAAAATGACACAACAATGAAATTTGCAGAAATTTTCAGATGTAGCATCGTATGACTATTTTTTCAAGAAAGATCTAAAGATTACTGGAAAGAGAGGGTCTTGGCCCATGTAAAGAGAAGTATGGAGATGCTGCTAAACAATCATGAGCTAGATAAAGTTGTGTTAATGTGTGGGGTTTAGCCAAAACAGCTATAGTAGTTTTTCAGGGCCGAAATGAAACTTACTTTTGTGTGTGTGTGTGTGTGTGTGTAAAAACAGAGCAGGAAGCTATGAATTATAAAGGAGAGGGAACAGGCTTTTAGACACCTGAAGGATTTCTGGATAACCTCTTCCTGCATGGCCTCAGGTGGCCTTTGCCCTGCTTGAAAATTATAGGCATGCAAGTCTGAAAATCATAGCAACTACTAAAAAATCAGAAGTAATGAGACCGTAAAGACTTGGCCTAAAAGACACGTAAATAAATACCCAGGAGAGATACACATCACACTTCTTGATTTAAGCACTGATTTGAGCACTTACCATCAGTAAGATGGAGCTGAATCAGTTCGTTGTAAAGAAAAATGTAGTAGAATTGGAGACTAAAAACAGAGGGTCAGGAAAAGTTATGTTTAGTTCAGAATTATATTTTGCCCCCTAACCTATTGTATTCTATGTTTATGACAGCTAAATGGACAGTGTAAACTGTCTTGAGATAAAATGCACAGTAAAACATCAAGTAGATACTTGGTCTATGATGTTGAACTAAAATCAGCAACATAATATCAGGTTAACTCAATGGTTTTTTCAATACATGGAAAACTAATTATATACTGCTGTAAATTTAGCATTGCTCAACAGAAACTAGCAAAATTTTCACATTCATCTGGTGTAAAGAATTTCAAAGCCAGTGTGAACACTGTGATTGAAAATACAATTTATACATCAGATAAAATCTCTAAATTTAGAAATCATGGCCACTGTCACATGTTGTAGTCTCCTTTATTTCCTGTGTTCACCCTATTTCCATCTGACTCTGTTGAAATACAAGATTCAAAGTGCAGTCAAAACAGATGACACCAACTGTGCATTGCTGCTAGTAATCAAACTGTTTATTTTTCTGATTTTGTCACACTCCAGGGCTGAAACAACTAAAAATGGACTGAATGTAGCTGTGCCTTTTCTCCCAAATGAAGAGATGTGATCATAATTCAGGCAAAGATTAAGCCAACAGCTCTAAAACGGGTGGTCACAATGAACAGCAAATATCTGTGCACTAATTAATTGCCCACAGCATGAAGATGTCAATCAAGTTGTACTAGTGTTGCTGCAGATGGGCCCTATGCTTGACAGCACAGCTGAAGGTATTTTTTCCCAAGGCTGATTCAGTAATTAACTGCTTTAGGATTTTCTGGATCTATTACACCTTTTGTATAGCTAACAGTCATCCATGAATATAGCTGTAACTATGCAGATAACTCAAGAAACAATCGAAGTCAAAACATTTGCAGAAACACCTGAGAAAGAGGAGAGAGAAAATGGGAGGAAAATCTTGGAAATGGGATAGACAATTGATACAGCTAACAAAAAGAGGAATCAATAGAGTGCTACAAAATGAATAAAATAGAAGAGACATGATAAAAATAACCAAAAAGCCCAGAAAAGAACAGTCAAGGAGAAATGGGAAATATTGTGGAGAATAAGGAAAAAAACCCCAGCTATTGTCATAACTTTTCTGGATCACTCCCACTTTAATTTTTACTTTAAGAGACTTCATCTCATACTGTTGAAAACCCCTGGGTATATTCACATCTATGACAAGTTATATGATCTGAAAAAACTCATAGGCTCTTGTTAAAACATTCACACTGGGATAATAATATTGTTTGCATAGGTTTGCCTTCAACTGATTAGCAGAAATAAGGATTTTAAGCCCAAGGAAACAGTTCTTACTTCAAGTGCAACAAAATGCATGGTGTTCCAGCTGCATCCTACTCGGGCATTCTTCTCATGATAACCCTGTCATACACCATTTTGAGTTTAAGCACTTTAACAGAAAGAAGTAGGGAAGGGCAAGAGCTTGATTCAGTAACATGCCAAACAAATGCATGCCAAGCTGCATTTGATCGATCAGAAGCAGACGATGACTGTTTTTACGCAGAAAGTCTACAGATGTCCGCAGAAATGATAAATGTGGCAATGGAGAAAAACATTAACTTTTAGATGCCCTAGGCTATTGGGAGTTTTCAGTGCTACTAAGAATGCCTTTTTCTCCTTTGAACACCACCAGCTGACATTTCTCATTATCTCACAGAAACGCAAAGCCAAGAACAGCAATCCTGTTACTTTTCAAAAACATGGTATTGTACATGGGATGATCATCAGATCATCCTGAGGGAGATAAAATAATTTTCCTGTGGTGGAGAAGGGATTAGATTTAAGTTTGCTTTTGTATTTTCTGAATGACAACGGTCCACATTCTGTGGCCAGTTATACCTACATAAGCTAGCAGACCTCTAGGTATAACAAATGGCAGAATCTTGCACAATACATAGGAACTAGAAGTATCTACATTAGCCAACTACTGCAAAAAGCAGGGAATCTTTGTTGACCATGCTGTAGTATGGTCACAGTGAAGCACACAGTGCAGCATTGGCTACATATATGGGTATAGTCGTCTTAGGACTTCTGCTAGGCAGCAATAAAATTTCATCAAACTTTTAAGTCGGTGTGGTTAAGTGTTTGAGATCAGCTATGCTTTGTTGTAGTTCTGAGTTGTACTTCACCTAAACTAAACCACCTTGCTCTGTCAGAACAGCAAAGGGACAGAATTGTTAATGGTATTTCATAGCAGTCTCTGGAAAACTCATGTTCACTTTGATTCTCAGTGAAATTATTTCCCCCTGTATTTTAGAGCTTGACAAAAACCAGAAACACGAAGCAACTCTTGTATGATTGTATGAAATCCCGCTCCCTGTTTGGCGTGCTGAAGTGAGTAACAACAAAGATTACATTGGAGCAGAAAACATTGCAGAGCATGCAGAAATCATACTTAACATTAAAATGGGTCTATACTCTAAATTTCTAGTCACAGTGCATCAGTGGCAAGGTCATGAATATCAGTTTTATGAGCGGTTTTCTAAAATTCTGTTTCACTAGCTGTGTAGAATACAAATACAAACACTATTTCTAAACATTCAGCAATTGCTTTTAGCAAATTCGTATTTTAAATCAATTTTCCCTTTTTGCTATCAATTAAAAAACCAAAAAGTTTCTATACAATAATCCTTGAAACGTTTTTATTTTTTGAGAATTGCACTTACGAAAATAAATATAATAGTTGTTAGCTTGCTTTTGTATTGTCTGACACAACCTGAAGATTGCAAGCGTCTCTTTTGTATGGGATAGATTATACAAAGATTCTGTATCTCAGTTTCCAATTACTGTGACAAGATGCTGCTAGAGCACATCTAGCAGTAGACTTACATGCTCAACTTCTTACATAACCAAATTTATCTAATTTCCCAGAGCCTATTCAAGCTACTGTATATGAAAGGCATGTCACCCAGCTGTAGCCTATTATTAAACAAAAAGCAGCTAAGTTATTTTTAGTTATAGTTTATAGTTTTAGTTTAGTTTATAGTTATTTTTTAAAGCCAAAATAGAAACCAACTGAGGATTAAAAAGAAAGCCTTGGTTTCACCATATTCTGCTCTACCTCTGATGATGAAGTTATGCAGCATCATGATAAAACCAACAAGTTAGTTCACCAATAAGATATCAATACTCTGCACACAAAATCCAGAAAGGTAAGCAGTAAAACACTAAAGAAACACATTAATGAATTAGAAACTTAAAATTTTCCACTGCTTAACTTGTAGCCTTACATTCCTCCTACCACTAGCTTTCTCAACCATTGCCACTCAGCTGATTTCAGCTCCTGTTGATGTGAAACAAAGTAGAAACTAATTGCTTTTGACTACCAGTTAACCATGCTAAATTTGAAGGACTAGGTAGGGAAAATGTACATTTTAATAGAAAAAAACTCTAATAAAAGATTTGAGGAATTACTTTTCAATTTCTTCATCAAATGAAACAGGAAAATATCTTAAGGTTTAGTTTTTTGTTTGGAAAAGGATAAATAAGCAGAATAAGTGCTTACCACCTCTTCTACGCAGCTTCTCTGAGTCTGGTTTAACAACTGAATTCTGCATCTAACCCACAACTATTTTACCCTCCTTCTTCCAGCTGATCCACATTTATTACAAATTGACAACCCTGGCAAGTCCAGGTGCAGATATTTTAGTTGCCCATTGCTATTTGCAACTCCTGACTTCTATTTTTTCAAGTTCAGCAGGTTAAGAAGAGGTGAAAAACACATCTGAGGAAAATGTGTGCTTAACTGGTGTTAGGCAACAGAAAATCCTCTCAGGACAGAGCTGTTTTTTTATCAGAAAAAGCTAAAATTCAAGTCTGCATCAATTTGATATCACAGAATTCATTCTACAGTCAAGGTCTGTTGTTCAGTGGAATCTCTAGTGTCTCAGACACAGACATTATGCTAAACTCGTCACATAGTTAAGGTGTTCAGTTTGCCGAGTGGATTTTTTCAGATGCCTAGGAAAAGGAAGCTCATTTTGAAGCCTTTACTGAAATAAAATCCTTATTAATCAAAAGTAATTGAAGGACATGTGGGTGAAAATATCTAAACACGTTAGGGTTCCTGAATCTAGCAGGAACAGAAATCTGTGGGACTACCAAGGTCCATTTCTCCTCAGAAACTGGAAGTGAACTCAGAATTTCTCTAACTCCACATTACTGCTACCAGCCAGATGGAAGTTTACTAGCAAGAGATTTATCTCACCTGCTTCTAGCTGTTATTCACATAGCGGTACTGTGAAGGTTAAAGGACCATAAAAAGCTATGTAAAAGATAACAAAACATATGTACGGTTAGCTTAGTGCCTCCCTCTTCATCATGATAATAAAGGAAGCACCCTTTCTTCCTTAAGGCAGTACATGTAAGTATATCCACTATAAACAAGGGTTGATACCAAATATAACCGTGAAAGGAAATCTAAAGCTATCACTTCACAAGCTGTAGGTGACTACATCTAGGCCATAGAACCTGTGGCCTTTGTCAATTTGAGTATCGTAACTCAAAGTATTTCAATAAACTGTCATTTTCACGAACTTATTTAAGAGTAAATTCTGCCAAGTTTTTCTAACAGTTATATTTTAGGATACTGGCTAACATGAGACACCAACATTTTCTATTAAAACAACTAAAAATACTGTGAG
The DNA here is from genome assembly GCA_013398295.1 of Chionis minor. NCBI lineage: Eukaryota > Metazoa > Chordata > Aves > Charadriiformes > Chionidae > Chionis > Chionis minor. The sequence continues at coordinate 1,106,095 of VZSF01006551.1, forward strand.
AACTACATAAACTCATTAAAAGCCCTTAAAAATCTCCCTTCACTCAACACCTACAAATACTGTTGAATTTATCTTTACAGAAGCCACTAGAAGAGTATGAAAATATTACCCTTTACCATAGAAGTGTAAAACCCCAAAACTATGTGAATTAAAAAGACAGAAACTCACTTGGCTATTTTTAGAACTTAACTGTATACAGAAATTACAATCAGGAAAAGTTATTTTGGTGTGTGTTTTGTTTATGTCTTTCCTGGTTCATTGATCATTTTTATGTGTTAGAATAATTCAACAATGTTTAATATTCAAATAAACTTTGTGTAGTCACACAAAAAATGTTTTATTTTTTCCACTTTACATTTCTCTTTTAAGTCTTACTATTTTCCTGTGATATTGAATATTTCCTCTACGTCATTTATGCCATCTTATGTAAGTACTTTTTATGCTTTCCTAAAAAAAAAAAAAAAAGAAAGAAAGAAAAAGACAGAAATAAGAAAACAAGAAGAAAAAAAGTAAATGGCTTTATTAGTTAGTACATCAAGTTCACCCTAGCGCAGCAGTCCATACAAAAGCAGACTGCCTGAGGAGTTAGAAAGTCCATTAGAAAGTAAATTATATTGTTCCATCAACCCACTGTCTAACCAAGTAAAAGAAAGAAGCAGCTTCAAATGTAAATGTTAATACTAATTACACAAGCCAAAGTAAAATCTTTCTTTCCAGTCTCACATAAGACCGTATAAGCTCTAAAAATGTATTCTTTTTCAGGCTAACGTGGGTACAAGCTGTGCTTTCATATGAGAAACTATAGTTCAGCAGGACTAGAAAATCAGATTACCTCTTCGACTTCTATGATATAAAACCTTATTCTTGAGATTATAATTCCAAAAATCAGGATTTAATACCAACATAGTGTTTTAATGATATTTCGGAAGAATACACGGACTCCCTTTAATCTTTGTGATAATTCTTTGAAAGCATATTAAGGCTATATATATGTGCAATAATGTATATACTACATAAAGAGTATGCATATGCAAGCTAGTATACAGTCCATATCTAAGAAAGCCCATGGCATGTACCAGTGGTACTGTATAAAACACAAGATGCAGGTGCATCTGGCATCCCCTGTTTCTGCTCTGCCACCAAGATTCACCAGCTCCTCTGCTGCAGGACAGCAGAATTGACTTCTCCCAAATGTCTCTATCCTACAAAGGGAGGCATCATAAATTAGTATTGCTAAAAGCAATAGAAATGATAGATAAGGCAGTTCACAGAGGCTCAAGCTGTCTACTTTAATGACAGTTAAAATTCTGGAAATTCTTATGTCATGTGGTTAGTCATATTTTACCAGAACAAGTCAAAGAACAGGATGAGAGTGCCCAGTGCATCTTCTCAAGAAGCAAGCCAAATGTATTATTTGGCACTGCATTCATAAATGTGAAATTCCGTAAAGGAAAAGGCCATATGACAAAGAAGTCTTACTATGTTCCAAGCTTTGGCTGCAATGCTAGAACTATATACAGATTTCATTCTTCATTAGTTTCAGAACAGAAGCTTATGACAGCAAATACAACTACTAGAAACGAAATAAATCAAAATGATGTTTTCCCAATAATTGTTTACACAATCATAATGTGCAGATTTAAGTGCATATTAAAATATAATTTAAGATTTGAATACCATAAATCCACCTAATTCAAATCAGAGCATCTACAGGGTCTATGTGATATACCATATATACAGCATACTTTTGGGTATAGCTTTTAAAATTTTGTGTTGCAAAAAAACTTCTGAGCTGATTTGAGTATTTATATCTTCTCTAATGCTCACAGTACAGGCAAATAGATAAATTGGGAAGCGGGCATATTTTAAGTAATGGTGCACTGGAGGAATTACCAGATTTTCAATACAAGGAATAATAAAACTACGGATAAATTTGAGCTTTTGAGTTCCATTCCAGTGGCACCTAAGCTAACTAGTTTAAAATAGCTCCAGGAATATTACAGTTTGCAGTACTAATATACTTGCAGCTCAGCCAACAATACAGCCATCAATATTTTCTGATTACACTTGTATTTTGAAAGCAAAAGATTAATACAACCAACTGATGCGTGACACATTATCCAGATTCTTCTCTCTTGCAAAAGTATCAGACTAGTTAAGAAACAACTAGAATTTTAATATATGTTAATTTGTGCAATGCATTTTGCATAAATTTGCTTTTAATGTTGTATTATGCAGGCAGCTGGAGTAAGTAAAAAAAGATCTGTAATCATTTCAGAATTAAAAAAAAATTGGAAGCAAAAGCATTATTCCATATTCGTGATTTAAGTATTAACATAGTAAAATTATATATTTTGGCTTTCATGATCTTATAATGAAGTCATACATATATGTAGAAATGTTTGCACTTTTACTTTTGAAACAAGGTTCATAAGCTGACTGGAATACACCTTAAAAAACCAAAACAAACTGGTTTTTTTTTCACATGGCATTAGATAATCATATCTTTTTTATTTAATTGGAAAAATGACTGAAATGATTGCATTTGAGTTTAATAATATTCATGTTGTCTTACTTGTCTGAAAATATGGCTCACAGACTTTTTTTTTTTAACTACAGTTTATGACGGCCTATTAACATTAAAGCAAGTTGGTGTTCCACATTTAAGACAGATTAGAAACTAAGGTTAATGAAATTAAAAGCATGTAACAGACTAGGGATAGCAATATGTAACAAATGCTAATACAGGGGATTCTGCCAAGCAGATCCCCAAAAAGACTGAATTCTGCTCTCCTGAAATCCAGGTTTGTGATCTTATTTAGTTGCCTTGCTGCCATCTCTCAGGATCCCGAATCCCACCACCTCATGGTTGCTGCAGCCAAGTCTGCTCCCGACCTTAAAATCCCTGACCAGTTCTTGTTTGTAAATACAAAGTCCCACAGGATGTCACCCCTTGTAGATTTCTTGACCACAACAGAATAAATCACAGAATTGTAGAATGGTTTAAGTTGGAAGGTACCTTAAAGATCACCTAGTTCCAACCCCCCTGCCATAAGTACGGACACCTCCCACTATACCAGGTTGCTCAAAGCCCCATCCAACCTTGCCTTGAACACCTCCAGGAATGGGGCATCCACAACTTCGCTGGGCAGCCTGTTCCAGTCTCTCACCACTCTCACAGTAAAGAATTTATTCCTAGTATCTACTCTAAACCTACCCTCTCTCAGTTTAAAACCATTATCCTTTGTCGTATCGCAACATTCCCTGATAAAGAGCGCCTCCCCATCTTTCCTGTAGGCCCCCTTTAAGTACTGGAAGGCTGCTATGAAGTCTCCCAGGAGCCTTCTCTTCTCCAGGCTGAACCCCAACTCTCTCAGCCTGTCCTCAGAGCAGAGGCGCTCCAGCCTTCTGATTACGTTTGTGGTCCTCCGCTGGACTCACTCCAACAGGTCCATGTCCTTATGTCAGGGGCTCCAGAGCTGCATCCAGTACTCCAGGTGGGGTCTCACCAGAGTGAAGTAGTGGGGCAGAATCACCTCCCTCAGCCTGCTGGCCACGCAGCTTTTGATGCAGCCCAGGATATGGCTGGCCTTCCAGGCTGCAAGCGCACTTTGCTGGCTCATGTTGAGCTTCTCATCCACCAACACCCCCACGTCCTTCTCCTCAGGGCTGCTCTCAATCCATTCTCTGCCCAGTCTGTATTTGTGCACGGGACTGCCCCGACCCACATGCAGAACCTTGCACTTGGCCTAATTGAACTTCCTGAGGTTTGCACAGGCCCACTTCTCAAGCCTGTCAAGGTCCCCCTGGATGGCATCCCTTCCCTCCAGCTGCACCACACAGCTTGGTGTCATCATCAAACTTGCTGAGGGTGCACTCAATCCCACTGTCCATGTCATCCACAAAGATATTAAACAGCACCAGTCCCAATACTGACCCCTGAGGAACGCCACTCATCACCGGTCTCCACTTGGACATCAGGTCATTGACCGTAACTCTTTGAGTGCAACTATCCAGCCAATTCCTTATCCACCGAGTGGTCCATCTGTCAAATCCACGTCTCTCTAATTTAGAGACAAGAATGTAATGTGGGACAGTGTCAAATGCTTTGCACAAGTCCAGGCAGACGATGTCAGTTGCTCTTCCCTTATCCACCAATGCTGTAACCCCATCAGAGAAGGCCATCAAATGTGTCACACACGATTTGCCCTTAGTGAAGCCATGTTGGCTGTCACCGATGACCTCCTTATTTTCTATATATTTTTCTAACTACATACTCAGTTATTTTATGTACATTAGGAACAAACCTAAATACCCCTTCAGACACAGTTCAACAATGCTAAACAAAAAAATAAAACTTGAAGATTGCCACATGTTTTTCTAATGATTCCTCATTTTAAAACCACCTCCATATCTATATGGTAAGACGAGGAAAAGGATCCTTTGTATGTTTGCATTTAATCTCTTTACAGATAATACATACATTTGAGTCACAGTTCCTCCCAGACAGATGGAAATAGTTTGTTATATATAAAGATGATCTCTCTTAGGTTTCTGTTGAGTATTTTGGAAACAATCCTCAAAAGAAAAAAGCCCCTTCTTCAGAGGAAACACTTCTACTGATGAACACGGTAAATGTTTCACTGGTTTCTGATGCACAAATGAATATAAGCAATATATGCTGAAACTGCAAAAGACTATGAACATGTATAGAAAATAAAAATATTAAAAAATTGGGAAGATGCTCCATTATTTCTTTGTGTTTTATACTAGCCTAGGCAGTTTGGACAAAACAGTTCAGCCATTGAAGTGTGGGAGAGATTAATGCCAATAGTTTCTGCAACATTTCTGGGAAAGCCATCTTTCCTGGAAGTCCGCATAACAGTACTGCACGCAAACAACTTTCAAAGGAAATTATTTTGAGAGATACTTGTATTTGTATTAAGTTCATACGACAGCAGAGACAAAAGGGAAATCATTATATTCCGATGGGCTTTATTTTACCTACAAACATGAAAACATCTGAGACACATCTACAAGTGACTGAGTTCTGGAGTGGCTGATTGTCAATCTTGTATCCATCTTGGCATGTTGTACCTCCAGGATCTCTAGTACTGTGGCCTAATGTAAATCTACTGTTACATTAGCATTCTGTCAAGAAAGGGTCTTCAAATTCTCAGATACATTTGTTAGCAATTTCCTGATTGGTTTTGCTATTCATAGTTGGATATTTAATTGCAAAGGTATGTCTATACCAGCAAATAAACCACTGCCAGAACATGGACTCAACACTGATTCACTATCATTTAGCAGTAGCAGTTTTGGCCTGTGGTATTTAGCACTTTCCCAGACAATGTCTGGACAAAATTTAGAAGAAAAAACCCATGGCATGGACATTTCTTATGTCCTGGATGCTCTTCTTTTGAGGAAGAAATCCAGACAAGTGTACAGACACAAGTTGTACCATGCTATTTGTTCTCAAGGCTCGAGAACCACATGCCTTCACTGTTTTATTTAGAAGTGGTCAATTGTCCTGTAGCCCAATAGTACTCCTCATGTTGGAAGGTTAGAACAACTGAACCTCCTTTTAGAGAAATAAATACTCTTAGCTGTGTAAATCAGCATCTAACTCTCACAAACACGGTGGAAAAAATGTAGATTCATAACAAATTATTGTTTTACCTAAGGGGTATCATCTTGTGTTGACTGGAAGGAACTAAAACATAAATATATTAACACAGAAGAGTGAAAATAGAAAAACAAAAACAACAACAACAAAAAAGGATGCAAGCTGAACAGAATTAAGAGACAATAAGACAGCAAGGAAAGTTTCCACATATTAGTCAAAGAAAGTCTCTGAGTTAGTGTAGAGAAGAGAGAACTTTAACCAGCCTTTAGGGAGGTGACTATGGGGTCATCAGTCAAAGCAGATTGTTGCAGCTGCGTGGGAGTTTGATTGATAACTATGAAGTCATCTCCCTAAATGCTAGCCAGAAGCAGTCACTTTTATTCACTGTGTCAGCTGAGCTTTCTTTTTACAACACTGTAAGAAGTATAAATTTGAGAAAAAAAGAAAAAATTATTTAATCAAGAAGTATACTTTAATATAAATGAAGATTCTAATTAAGAAAAATAAAGATTAAATGCCTAACAACAAAATGATTTTCAAAACTTATGATATGCTGCTAACTTTTTCTTTCTAAATGAATTAAATACCTCAGGGTTTTTTTACTCGTTTCTGAAACAGCTGATCAAAAACATATGCTAAAATTTTCAAAATAATATAGGTAAAATGTGTTGGCACATTGTATGAACAATTGAGTCTCAGAAGTCCCATATCAGTGAGCAATCCAAGAACAAAACAGGAGATACACAAACATGCGTTAGTTTCAGTTCCATCAAAGCTATTGCATTTGGGGTGGTGGACGCCAAAGGTAACAGGAAAACAGTTCTACCTAAATGACTCAAGGGAGCCCGAAGAAAAACTGAAATATAACATGTTAGAAAGAATATGTTAACATTCCCACAGGAATAATCAGTCCAGAAGATAACTGGAAATGACATGTGAAATCTGTCTTCAGCAAGAAACGAAGAGCTAAAAATCACCACGATCTTCTGAGCAGAATGCAAAGTCTCATGCTAATGTCTTAAATTTATGTTGAAATATAATTAAGCTCTTCTGTTTGTGATTTAGATTGGATGTATGTTATTACCAATAAACTAAATTTGGACATGTTGTTCTAAAGCCAGTAGACCAAATCACAAAGAACAAATAATGATTGTGACTATCACTTTTTTTTGGGCGATTATTACTTTTTTTTTAAAAAAAATTCTATCACTTACCAGCGCCAAAAAACCCTCTCCTGTCACAATGCAAGAGCTTTTTTTTTTTTTTTTTTTTT
>VZSF01006551.1:1113059-1135381 GCA_013398295.1 Chionis minor
TCCCCTCCCAAAAGAAAAAGTTTTTTTTTTTTTTTTTTTTTTTTTTTACTGGTAAAGTTTCCTAGGAGCCTAAGATTCTGTCACAACCCAGAAAAACCTCAGATTTGCCAATATTGAACCTCTCTATTTAGTCCCATCTGTTTAGCAGTTCCAGGTTTAAGGCCAGTACATTCCTAAACTGAACAAAGGAGAGCATCACGTTTCACCACTACCACCACAGCAGAAGAGAAAGTGTCCAGAAGTTGAAGGAGTAATCCTGGGGGGGCCAGTATCAGTGTAAGTTCATTGTCAAGAGTTCTAATACTATTGATATGAAATTATGGTGAAGTGGACTTCTTGGAAAGCTGAAGGGAGGCTCGTTCCTAAATTTGTTGCTGTATGAATACACATCTTTCTGAGAGAGACATATTCCTGTGTATCTAGAGATAACTCACAGTTGCATAGGCTGTGGCTGTGATCAGCTCAATCGTCTCTAAATCCAAAGCACACAAGATGGAAGAGAGGCATGGGGCTTTTTTTAATATTGAACATTCACGGTAAACATTTAGCCAACAATTCATTTGAAAGCCAAATATATATCTTACTATATATGCATACATTATATAATTACATAAAATTTTTTATACACACGTGTGTGTGTGTATATAAGAAATATACATAAAACCAACCAGAACGCAATCCTGACAAAAGGCTGAGGTGGATCAGTACACAGAAACTACAGCTCAACTGGTAGTAGCCTGTGACAGCTGCAGAAAATGCTCAGTTTCGAGGGGGTTAGGCTGATTAAATAGTTATATCCGATATGGTGGAAGAAGGCAGAAAAAAAAATTCTGCAGTGCACTTGACTGTCATCACGTATAAAGTAATTCATACCAAACTAAGTGACAAGGTAAAAGAACATTTACCCCTAGGCAGTAGTGAGTCGCATAGATTCAAAATTAAAAATAACGGATACCACAGGGAAAACGTGAAATGCAATACAGTGGGTACAGAGCACATTCAGAATAACTTCATCAAATAACTATTTAATACAGCAAGAAACAGTGCATTTTAAAGAGCTGTCTTACTTAACAGCAGTGTATTCATACTTAATTTAATCTGTCCCCTGTTGAAAAACAAAATACCATGTTTATTCCTAATTTAAATTATTTTATGACCCATCACCAGGTCTAATAGTTAACTGAAATATAATTGTAAAATTATACTGATATTGACACAAACACCACAACATTCCTTGCTCAGATAAATGGACACTGCTTTCTCAGGTCTCACAGAAAAATCCTATTATATCTCACATTATGCCAACACTCAGAGAAAAATACTCTCCATTCTGATTTAAAATAAATAGCTTAAATTCATCTTCTATACAGATCTAAGATTTCCTCACACGACTAGTCACACTCCTGTATTCAACAGATTATGGAAAGTGGGTCTCTCTTTCTCCTCACCCAAAATTTAGCATGCCAATTTATACAACTTGAAGTCTGTTTCACTTGTTCTGAGTTCAGTCTAACCAGTCTGCTCTAAGAACAGCAGAGGTTGGATGCAAATAGAGTCAGCACTACCATTGCTAGCAAACACATATGACAAAGTTAAAACAGGAGTCTTTACATACATGAGGATTTCTAGCATCCCTCGCAATTGTTATGTACATCACTGACACAGTCTAATTTGAATGACATTTCAGGTTGGAGATTTAAAGAAGAGCTTCACCATCAATATTAAAATCATGCAATTCAGAGCTAGTTTCAAAGTTCACTGAATCACAGAAGCTTTTACAAGAAGTTTCAGTAGGGTGTTAAGGTTTGAGGAATCCACAACAATTTATTGTCATTCAGACAATTATTCTACCACCCAATGACCCTTCTTCCCCCCGGGAAGGGGAATCGGGGAAAAACAAGGAAACCCAAGGGCTGAAATATTAACAGATTTAATAGAGTAACACTAAAGAATTAACAATAATAATAATAAAGAATCAATATTGATCTTGATACCAATATAAAATATACAAGGATTATACTCAGCCCATTCTCTCAGTAGGAAGCTGGGCACTCCCAGCAGTGGACAGCAAACGTCAGACACTGGGAGCGCTACGGCTTCAGGAGGAAGGGAAGGGCTCAGGGGCCCAGCGCCGGGGCAAAAAGTTCTCAGGATCACAGCCACCATAGAAAAGAAAAAAACTCCTCAGCAAACTTTCTAATTCATATTGAATGTGACGCTCATGGTATGAAATAACCCTGCTGACCACCTTGGGTCAAGTGCCCGGGTCTTGTTCTTCCTTGTCCCTGCACCTGGTGAGCTCAGAAACACAGAGACCTTGAAACCCACACACCATAGCTGGCTATAAAGTAAATATTTTCATAAATTCAGACACTGGAGTCTTCTAAGAATGCAATTTTCTCTAGCATTAGAAAAGACCTTACTGCAAAGTAAAATTACTGAAAGAGAAATTAACCCTCTGTCGCTCAAACCAGGACATAGAGTTACACTAGTAAAACGTAAATATTTTGGAAAAGCATAAAGATTTTTAGATTTCTTGGGTTAGCATTTTACAGTTAAAGATGTACATCCTAGTGCACATCATAGCATACAAATAAGCCCTGGAAATTCAAGTGTTTTCTAGAAATTTTAGACACTGAAGATTAATTTACTTCTGAACTTTTAAAACGATCTGTGTTAACTGAGCAATTGATATGTTAGCACATAAGGTAATGCCCACAGAGCCATCATGTCAGCCAAAAAGCAAATTATGCCTGTGATACCTCTACAGAAAAAGAGAAATAGCAAAAAACCTGAAAACAGAGTTTGGAAATTTAGCATGTTCTTTCAATCGGATAACTTCTCGTGTGTGCTGGCTACAAAATGGATAGTTGGAAAAAAACTTATGAAGGGAAATCTTTCAGTACCTCTGCTCAAGGTTATTTTGGGCAACAAACTTGGTAGAGGTTTGAATTGCCGGTCTGGGAACAGTTTTCCTTTGACAACCAAATAAACTCAGGCTCCTGACTTTAGTTTCTCAAGCAGCACCTAAGGTAGATAACTGCAAGAAACTACGTAAATACTTGCCACACTGTTCAAAGCCCACAGGCTACCTGCACAGTCTGACTTGATACTAACTTATCTTGAGTTAAGCCATATTTACAGGATTGCTTTATAGTTGCTTAACAATGAATTGTTATAAAATGTAAATATAGTTTTAAATAAAAAGTTATATCATGTAATCAAATTAATATTTTACATAAGTAACAGTAGATAAAATTTTCAGTATTAAATTTCTGAGGAACCAGAGTGTCATTGGAAGGGTTCCTTAATATTCATGTTCTGGTGAATATATTTTGAAAAGATAGTCACAAACTGCTTCGGCTTATTTTTTCTTCAGTAAAACTGGCTGCACTAGGCACCCTCATAATATAGGACCCCCTCTATTATTTAAAACACATATATCTCTTTATGCAGTGTGCAGTCATTAATTATGCACAGTTATTAATTTTACCTGCGTTTTATTGGACGTGCAGCCAGTCACAGACACAAATATGAAAGAGCAGGTATTGTAAAGTTATTACACTACCAAAACCCATGAAATACTGTATTTGAGGGAGATTACAGTTATCCAAAGAATACCTTTTAACTTTTTTTTTTTGTGAGACTTAATAGCAGGAGTTATATAAACAAATATGGATTTATGACTTTTTATGTGAGCACTAGGACTCATTCTCTCACCTATTATTATTTCTCTTTTTCTCTTGTTTTCTTAGCAAACTATTCGAAGCAAAGATTCTGAACCTGGAGTTCTGCTTTCCGTGAAATCTCAGAGAGCAGGTCTCATCAGGGACCTTTTTGCTATATTTTTGGTTCAGTACTGCAGTGGAGACCGAAGAGTTTCATACAGTTACGTAACTGCCTGGCAGCATGTCTTTTCAGGCAGTTATAATCTGGTCTATCGTTTGTCATTTTCTATACTAAAACTAATAGTTTTTTCCCTCGCTTCTGGTACCCTTGACGTTATAGGGTTTTTTGCCTTTCTGCATCACAGCAGGAAAGAATGCAGGCTTCATACCACAACTACCAGGTTCACCTGAAGAACAAAACGTATCTTCCCCTTCATACCATCTTTTCCATTTACATCTGCCTCGGTAGACAAAGCATTACACTCTGCCCTTAGGCAGAGAAAGTGGGTTTTGCTAATAGCTCATACGATACTTGGAGGCTAAAACTGAACAGAGTATTTGAGCATAAACCCAATTTAGATTAGGGTACTACTGTTTCAATAAAATAAACTCATCAACTCCATTCAGCTTGGTTTAGCAGACTTCCACATTTAACCATCTGATGGCAGACAGCCAGGAGTGTGAAACAGCAATGGACTTCATTGTTTGCAGGGCCATAAAGAAACTGGCCTGTGTTACTTATTTAAGATATTAATTAGTTTCAGAGCTTTAAGAAATACAAGCTTTTAAAGAAGATTTCATGTGTCCTTGTATACAGTTCAGATATCTACCTGCTCTTCTTTTCTCTTACTGGTTTCCTGAGCAAAATATCCTCTCTCCAAGAAAGAATTTTGAGAATGAAACTGCATCCATGCTACATGCCTATTCCAAAAAAATGCGTCATACCTAATTCTTCAGTATAAACCTAAGCTAAAAACCACAATAGACAAGATCTCAAAAAATGTATCCCATTCCTGTCATTTATTGTTAATGCAAGCCATAGATTTTCTGTATAATTATTTATAATTTCTCTGGTAATTCACTAATCTATACTGCAATAAAAATTGTTAAAATATATACTGACACAAATAGTCTGGTGAAAGAGTCAAAAACTGTAGGCGTTGGTGTATGTGTTTTTGAAGATTTATTATTCCAGAATTCTTGTCTACATCTACAGAGCAGACAATAAAACAGTAGGTCATATTCTGCTACGAGCCTCAAGAGAGTACCAGCATTTATCAACTTCTTTATCTTCTTGCTACGTGAAGAGAGGAATTATTTTCCATAGATTCTACTATAACGATACTGCTGGCTGCTTATAACAACTCTTTATTGCCTCTTTCCTAGCTTCGTAATACAGCAGTGATGCTTTGGAGGCGAGTAGCCAAAAATCAGTTATGAGACCTCCATTAGCACAGCTAGTAGTATGCACTCCACTCGCTCTGCAAACAAAACTAAAATAATATTATATTCTTTCACCTCTATTTTATTTCTTTCTCCAATAAATTAATCTCCTTAAAAGGAGAAAAACAATAAAATTTATAAATCTGAAAATTTGATAGAAGTCCAGAGAAAAGTAAATATGAAAACAAAACAAACAAAAAATGCCAACCCCTCAAAACTTCAAGTTCTTAGCTAAGTTCTATCCCAAAGGAAGAAATTAATTATATCTATTTTCTTAAGATAGTTATTTATAAAATTGCTTTTTTGATAGAACTATCAGTCTTCTGTCAGGAAGGACCTGAATTTAGGAAAGGTAATTTTAAAAAGGATATAAGGATAACTTAAAAGGATAAAATAATAATTTTGAAAAGGCAGTAAGTCATTTTAGGCTGCCATACAGACTAGGACATTAGTCATAAAAGGAACATTTTAGTATCAAAAGTGATTTTCTTAGCAGTTCAGAAGCAGCATTGTACAAGAGCAGCTAAGTAGCTTGCAATCTATAAGAATACTAGTGATATAAATTTGTGATATAAAGTGAATAGGGATATAAATTTGCCACCCAATTAAATAGAATACAACTGTGATCATTCAGTGCCTCTATAATCCTTCCAGTAATTTAAATCCCCCTTTCAGTTGGCTGGGTAAAATTCCAGACACAGCCCAATACATTGTGCTCACAGCAGAAAATAAAAAATGTCATGTTTTGGTCCTATTCTATCTTTTTGAGGGATTTAATTAAATGCAAATTTCATCACAATGCCAGTATCTGGAGTTCATAATACCAAAACACCTCAGTTTTTCTTAAAACAACATTTACTCTTTGTGTGTGCACACGTTTGATTACTGACTTTCAATTTTGTCCTTCACTTTACCAGGATTTAGAGGTCTTTGAACATTTTCTTGTCTTAGTTCTATTTCTGAATTAACAATTTCACTCAACCAGAAATATGAGCCTGTATGGCAATAATAATTAAAAAAAAGTAGCTAAACAAACTTCTTAGTTTAAAAAAGTGTATGTCATTTTTAAAGACCTACTGAAATCTACCTTAGCAAGGAATAAAGTACCCCCACCAATCCATTGTATAAGTTTAAATTAGAGGCTATGAAGGATAATTGCATCTATCTAGTTATCTACATTTAATGGCTATAGTTATATACTGTTTATTAAACTATACTACCTTTTTTCATCTATTTCTCAAAACACATTTTATAACAGAAATGTAAAAACTGTCATGCTTTTAGCTGGATTCAGAGTAATGATTTACCACCACCAATAGTAAATGCATGCATCTTATACGCTAGTGAACCTGACTAGTCTCAAATTACAAAGCAGTATATCTTAAATTGTGGTAATTACAGCCAAATCAGCTTTTCCAGACCTCTATTGCCAGAAGTCTACTCTTTAACATACTTTGGAGCTACTGACTCTTTCTCAAACATCAGCTTTCACCGTCACTGTCTTGACTGCACCAACTTCACACCAAGACAAAAAGAGAAGTTAATGTTTAGAAGGCCAAAACCGTAAATATCAAACCTACCTACATCTGTAGTATAACCTACAAGCAGCTTGCTCTGAAGTTTCCAGTTTGAAACAAAGTATTGAGCACCTGCACAGCTGCTTCTTAGAAAAACACTTCTGAACTGCTAACAACACACCAGCAATAATTTGGTTATTAGGTAGATTGAGCCAGTTTCACCTGGAACAAAGCAATAGCTGTATAATATTCTTCAATTCAGAAAAAGTCATGTGATCAGTGCACTGTTCAGAAGGTAACAAAATACAGAAACAAATGGCTAACACATAAGCCTTATTCCAAAATCCCTTTGTTGTTCTTCACCTTAACCATCAACATTTCTTATTAATACAGAAGGCTATCAGTGCCTGTTTTTTGACTACTGGGCCAATTTAATAATACCCAGAGGTAAAGTTTACACATCGATGCATAGGAAATAGATACAAACTGCTTGATAGCCACTTCATTACTGGCCTATCCGCTTAATAATCTTAACTATCCTCTTTAGTGCTCCCAGCCCGTTTTCCATTTATCCCAAGGTCACTTATATAGTGGTCATATCTCTAAAAATACATCATGCAGACTCCTTGTTACCCCCTCATTTGCTCCCAAAGCACGTCAGCCTACTCGGGCGATACCATGACTCACTTCTTCAGCTATCATTGCAAAACTTTTTTGTGTATATACAAAGAAGAAAGAAGGAACCCAAAAGCTCTTGTGGTGAACATCAGACTCCAGCAATGCTCACAACAGCCCTCTTTAGTCGAGTGAGCCTTATCATCTCCCAGCGTCTCTTCGGCAGAGAGAAGGAAGCTTATCTGAAGTGGGTGGAAGGGAGATAAGCCTAACACAGATGTGCAGGTTTCTGAAAAAGCTGTTCTCCCTCCACTTAATAGAAGGGAAATAAAGAGAATTAGCTCTCCCGATTTAAATTGATTCTTTGTTAAGATTTTCCGTCACAATATGAAATGGCAAATTTTCATTTGACGTTACTTTGAAATCTTTATAGAATAAACAACATTTCTTTAAAAAAAAAAGGGAAATATTACACTGTATCCTGAATTCTTCACAAGTTCAGCTCATCTTGCCCAAAACTGTTATAAATACCCTTATTTTGCAATTAATATTTGCAAGTAACAAGTTACCAGTAAAGACAGTATAAGAGTGAACGACACTTGCAATTTTTATCTCTGCATATGGAAGACAATCTCTGAAGATGAGGAAGCAGACATTCTGCATATATACATGCCCAATTTTGATGTGGATGCATCAATGTTAGTATGACTATATATAAACTGTACTACTATTCTGCAACTTTCACGTAGGATTATCCCATGAACGTTTAGATCTGCTGAAAATAACGAAAGCACTCAAAATTCCCAGTAAAAATTCAGTGAAACATTTTGTAATGGGGAGTGCTAGGCAACCAAAATAAAGGGGTTGCTATATCTCTCTCAGGGTATAGTTTATTCCGTACTCTATTTTTATTACCATAGTTTCAGTATAGTCCAATCCATCTGTCACAAAAGAAAGAACGGACTTCAATGCCAGCATCAACAGAAATTGTATCAATAAGATACAGCATACCAAAGTTCATACTAGCATACTAGTGATACAGACTTAAACACTTGTCTTTTTTTCAGATGTGAAAAGATAAAAACATAATAAAGATTCAACCATTTTCTACAGAGGAATACAAGTGCTTCCCATTTTGCTGAACATGTTTATTTCTTTTCCATTTTGACAATTAGTTAAATCAATCTGGTGATTTAAGCTCCCAAAACTCCACTTGTGATTTTTAATAATTTTAACATCTTTTCACTTCTCCAAACAAGCAAGCAAGCTGTGACTGGACAAGCAATAAATCTTACTTATTCTTCTGCTACCACATCTGACATATCACTGGGATGCATACAGACTGGTCTGTTTAAATACTGTAGTTAAATGACAGTTCTTCTCATCGACATATTGCTACAAATGCCTACTGAGTTTCTCTGCATTTTGAACTGATCTATGTATTTTTAAAACCACATTCCATAAGATACTGTAACTACATATTCCAACATATCTGATGCATTAATACGGATATTTAAGAAACAAATATTTATAGCAGCTCATGCCCCAGTAAAGACTTAAAATCTAAATGCAGCACAGCAATCAAGCAGAGCAAAAAGAGTGGCCACCAGAATTTCATGAAATAAAGGGCATTTTTCCCTGTTTTTTTGAGATTGAAAGCAAAAGACGCAATAAGCTGATTAGATGAGTTTTTACAGGGGATTAATTTCTTTAACATGAAACTCCTTTAACAACCTACTGTCTCAGAACAGCTCCCAAAGCATGCTAGGATATGCAGACCTCCGATTCTGCTTCACCCTAGCTGTTCCAAAGTCATGTCTTTCAAGTTTTAATGGCTTTGCATAGGAACTTGCATAGCATTCACATAAGAAAACAGGTCTGGAACGTTTGTTGTTGAAAATCTCAGATGGCTTCGTTGCTACTTTGCTGTCTTTTAGGTTGCTACATTTCAGCAGTCCTGCACGTGCAATTTCTATGACTAGAGTCAAGGTTTACCACAAGCTACAGACAGTAAAGTCTTCCATGCACTTATGATAAGAAATAACCAGAGTAACTTGAACATCATTCTATAGCAAACAAGTGCTGTCACTTACCAACCAAATGGTGGCAACTAAACACAAATTTAAAGTATTTTATATTCCTCCAAATAAGCACCACTCTATAAAAAGAACTATTATTATAATGCATAAATTTAAATAAAAATATTGAAGTACAATGTCGGTATTTTAACTCTGGGCTTTTGATTTGCATACCTCTGCCATCAATTTACTTATGGAAAAATTACATTTACTGCAGTCAACAACATATGACATTGCTTCGAGCATTGTATTTCTTTTCTCCCAACTGCAGAAAGACAAGAAAACATGCAGTCATGTTCCAATACGCATCCTGTCTCCTGAAATGATCACTCCAAAGAGCAAACCAGGCCTCTAGTCACTCTTGCAGCCCAGTAAATCTCATCACCGCTGGCACATCCACATTTTTAATCTCAATCTGTCAGTACAGCGGAACACACACACCAGCATACTTACAGCAATATTCTGATAAATCCGACATTGCTATTACATGGTAAGCGGCCTTACATAAACAACATGCCTTGGTATCTATAGGTAATAGGCTGGTTTTCCAGGTACCACGTCCAGGCAGCAAACAGCACAGAGAGACCTGAGAAAGGAGCAGTCTCCTGTGGCACTCTGCCTCACAAGGGATTTGCTTGAAGGCAAGTGAGTGGAATGCAAAATGTGCTTTTGTAAATGCACAATGCTACAACAGATCAGATAACAGAGGAAATGAGGATATATAAAAAGCGCAGGTGAAGTCTTCAATATGCTGTCAAAGGTGTTCTCTCAGTAAGTTCTGACACATTCAGGAGTGCTGCAGAAATTCTTGGAAACAGAAGAACAGGGCAACATAACTTTATTACTGCACCATCGGAAAAAATTCTTAAAGTTAGGAACCTCTGCTTACAAATGAATTCTGGAAAAATAAAGAAAATCAATTGTATTTTAAATTATAGTGATAAGTATCTCAACTAAGTATATTTTTATTTTTGCTGCTTTCTGTGGCAAGCTTTTTTTGGCTTTCCCATGCATAAATTGCAGAAAAAGTACAGGAAAGGGCTGTCTCCATTCAACATTTCATCAAGAGAGAAAAGAGGAGTGATTTAATTGCTTGCTGTTATACAAGTAATGCACAATATAAAAGTAAGGGAACCTTCTGTTCTTTTGAAAGTGTTCAATTACTGTCAAAACTAATGATCCAGTCTTGCAAGTGGTTATACTAAACATAAATCCTAAAATCCTACACTTGTAGGAATTGTGTTGAAGGCATTGACGTTGCATGAATTGCAAGATTCTCATTAATGCATTAACTAGCAGCCGTTACAACAAGCTGCTGAAAAAACCCACTTTGAAATTACTCAAGAAGGAAAACAATCCCCGTATGTTAATATTACAGCTTCTGAAACCCAATCCTGCAAAGCACAAATATCTGAGTTTGATGAAAACCAGTTACATGTGTAATGATATGTCTACACAACTCTTTCTATATTAAAATGTTGCAATAGCTATGCTTTTACATGGCTATTACACATTACCTGTGATGCTTCAGCTAGATCACATTTCAAGAACAATCAAACGCAGAGCTACTGTACAAGACCCTTCATGATCGCTTTGTGGTCTGTAACACAGACCTTAGCGTAAACCATAGGGTTGACAGCTCAGAGAAAGGAGTATTATTCTGACCTTCACCACTCCTGAGCTGCTAGGCTGTACTCAATAATCAAAGCTTTCATTTAAAAAAAAAAAAAAAAGAGAGAGTAACAGGGTCTATTTCATGCTCTTTGATTATAAAGTAAACTTCATAAATTATATATCTTTTTAGTCTCCAAACAAAATGCATCAGTAGCTTTCAGAGAGGAGAACCAATGCTATTCGTTTCAACCATGCGTTGATCCTACTTTATAATGACAGTACTTGTTAATCAACAGTACTAACTATTCCACAACTAAATAACATGTAAGAACTCTATTGTACAACTGGAAGTAACAAAAGAATCACAGAATACTTCAGGTTAGAAGGAGAACTCCAGAGGCCATAGAGTCCAACCCCTCCACAAAACAGGGCTTACTTCAAAGTTACATCAGGTAGTTCGGGACCTTGTCTTGTCATGAATTTAAAAGGAGGAAGAGTTTGGAAGCACGGCACCTTGTAGTGGCTTTGCACAGAAAGCAAAACACTTCAGAGCTCACTTATTCATACCCTGAACATTACCTTATTAGACAAGTGCAGCATGTTAAGTTTCTTATACAAACAGAACTTATTTTTCAAAGATGAATCTTGGAATAAATCCATTAGTCCAATACAGTCTGATCTATTTTAGTCCAAACTAAATTATGTCCAACTGCATTATCTTGATACAAAACAACAGGCAGAACTATTAAACTTGTGAAAACACATTAAACATACACTTTAAAACATCTAACCTTTTCACCAAGGACAAATATCCACTTTCATGATTTTAATAAACACTTCAAGGTAATATACAGGTTCTCAACCCTCTGAATCATGGGTTCATCGATTTTTTCCCCACAAAATAGTATTCACTGAAACCTTCGACACAGAAGGAGCTAACAGCAATCCTCAGAAGCAGAAGATCTTCCCACGTCAAAGTCTTCCAGTCTTAATGATTTTTCAGTATTTTCCAAAATGTGCAACTTTTGGTTTTTTAAATCATGTTTCAAATCTCTTTAGAAATTACAACCTGTTGGACTACAAATGTATGCATTGCTGTTTAGAAGCTGGGCTTGGGCAAGTAAGTATCAACAAAACCAGAAAAATTGGATAAGTACTTTCATCCCATTCATCTCAATTGGACAACAGCTGTGAAGCCTAAAATGTGAGAATATAAATACCTACATTTATTAGCCATATCAGTCAAAACCACACAGGGAACCATCTACTTAAAAGTACTTACAGTGATGGGATATTACATCAATAAAGACTGCAAAGTGCATCAAAAGCAAAGGAGGCAACCATTGCCAGGTGCAAACAGCAGCATTTTGGAGATTCTCTGCTTTCTTAAACCCCATGTGACAGCAACATTTCTTGGCCATTAAAAGCTGGAATTAAGTGTTATTTGGGTCCCGCTCATGCTTTCTGGACCCAAACATTTCATCCTTTGTTGAAACTACAGTTACCCTACAGCATCTTGTTGCAGATCAGAAACGAAACTCATCTTTCCAAAGCATTAGCTGGACATACAGTGAGTCACTCAAAACACCTGCTAATGTGAACAGGTGTTCGCTAGTTTTCTGTAAAGAGCACAACAGGCATAGGCAGTGTCAAACCACAAATATCAGACACTCATATTCTATCTATTCCCATTGTACATTCTAAATGTGACACTGTCAAAAGCAGTCTCGTAATATGAGATGTCTTAAAACAAAGGGCATGGAAGCTGTGCAATACAATTGGGAGGGAGGTTTTGTCAAGTATAATAAGCAGGACAATTCTTTTTCAGCTAATGGAATATTAAAAGAAGAAAAAAAAAGAATCAAAACATTGCTGTCCAACTAAAAACCAGTGAATATATGTAGATACGTAGTTGTGTCTCGACAAATTATATTTCTAGCATTTAATGAGAATTCAAACATAAGCTCAGAAATACACAACTCTCTACATGGATTACACATCATACTCCATAGAGTATCAAAATTTATGTCCATACAACAAGGAAACCTTTAGTTTACTGATACTGCATATGTATCTAAAATACTCATTCTTTTCTGAAGGATCTGAGCAGTGAAGTGTCTATTTAAAATAAACAGCCTTTGGGAACTGATAATACCTTTGAAACCAGAATAAACTTTTACGCACATCCACTGTAATTCATGAAATGCTGCTGCTTTAATTCATTATAAAGGGGAGGAGAAGAATGCTACTAGGGTACACAGCAGCCAAGAGCTCTCACTGGGAAAAGTGGATGGTTTTCTGTAAACAAGGCTCCAGAATGATTACATGACAATTATGCGATTTTGCTACTGAGTGTCAAAACTCTGACTTCAGCAGATATTTCCACAGTATTACCGCACCATGAGTCACCTGGGACTATTCTGGTTTCACATCATCAAGAAAACACTTCATTCATGCTGAATTAGGTGAATAGGGAGTGCAGCAGTTAGCTGTGCTCAGATGACTGTCATTACTATGCAACATCCTTTATAAGGATATTCTAGGTTCAGATTTTTGTCATAAAGTAGTAGAGACACCATTAATTTTCTGGTTTATGGATGTAAATTTCTGTATTTTGGACAGATTTTTTTAAAAGGCTACCTTGAACTCCGTAACCAGTTTTGTGTGCGTGTGTTATTTTGTGAGGTGCAGTAAAATTAATATTTCTGTAGGGCAACAACATCAATTAAACTGACTTCTTAAACAGTATTTGAAAGAAACAAACAAAAAAATTGGTTAGACCAGGCACAAGACCTATGCTTCTGTAGCCATCTTGCACCAGCACGCTTGGGATTTTTTTGGCTGGAGTACAAACAGCTAAACACGATTTTGAGTGACATTTTCCAGATGATATTAAAAAAAAAAATTTAAATCAGTTTGACCTATGTGCCAGAGTCATGGCACTCTTGTACTGGGATTTGGTGAGCCTAAAGAAAGCTACACCTGCCTTCTGTAAGTCATCAGAATCGGTGAGCGAGGGTCCCAGCTCTGGAAAGATCAAGGTGCTGGATCCACGATTTTGCAGCACTGTTGCACTAAGGTATTCCCAGTGCATTTCTGTACTGAAACAAAGTGCTTTGCTTCTGGTGCAGTGCAATAGAAAAAACTTACCTTCTCTCTTATTATTGCAACAGTGTGAAGCTTTGCTATAAAGATAATAATAATAATCAACAGCATCTAGAAGCCCAGCTTTCATCCAGACCGCTAGTAACAAATCTGAGCCGCTCTAAAACGACAGGTACAAGCTCAGCTGCAAGAAGCAAGGACGGGGGGGGGTATTCTGCCAGCCCTACATTCTCCTCCCTTCCCTTGAAACCCCACCCCACCCCACCACCAGAAAAGTCAGCCCCCTTACCTGATAATATCATCGTTGTGCCCGAGGAAGAATTTCTGGCTGTGCTCTCTGGTGTTATAAACCACGCCGACTCCAGCCACGAAGTAAACCACCTCTTTGCCCGCCGTGTAGTACAGGTTGTTGCGGCACTGGTGACCCCTGTACCCGTAAACCCACTCCAGCCGGAGCTGGCACCGAGGAGCCGTCCGATCCGCCATGATAACCAATCCCCTCTCCCCACAACCACACACAAAACCGAGCGCTGCCCCTCCTCCCCTCAACTCCTTCCCCCGTCAGGGTTCTCCCCTCCGAAACGCTAGCGATCCCTGCCCAGCTGCCGAAGCTTCAGGTGGCACTTGCGAGCGACGATCCCGAAGGGAAAACGCATTCGCGGAGCAGGTCCGCTGCCGGCGCCGCCGCTCTCAGCGCTGCGCTGCCACCATAATCTGCTGCCGCTGCCCAGGACGAGCGGCTGCCGCTTCCCCGCCGCTGCGCGACCCGGGCAACTTCTTGGGGGAGAAGGGAGAGCACAAAAATCCACCTACATAAGCAGCAGACGGGGCTTTTTCTTTCCGAAGGCAAAGTAACTCCCGTGCGTCACCGCCACCACCTGCCAAAGGCTCCCTGCAGCATCTCCCGTGTTGCACCTTCTTGGCTTCCTGCAAAAAGCTTCCTGGGTGCTCTTCTTTTTAAAACATCTATCTTTGGGTGAAAGCTGAAAGGGAGAAAAAAAAAAAACACCCCAACCCCCCTGTTTTTGATTTGCAGAATGCACACGTATTTTAAAATGCACAGGGACTACTTTGGCGGGGGGGTAGGAGGGGGAAAGCACTGTTGGATCCGTGCTGTGGTGTGGCAGTTCTGAGTGGTCTAGGGTCTTCGCAGCCTTTCCAGCAAGATCCAATGCTCTGAGTCTTCAGATGAGGTATTGCAGAAAGAGAGCATTCGTATACAACATCCAGCATAAATATGGTAATATCCCCTATCTTTCCTTATCCCCCCAGCAACCCTAAACTTCCTCCTTCTGGAGTCTACAGCAATTATGTAATTAAAACGATTTTATGTTCCCCCTTTCAGTTGCTAACCACTCCAATTATACGGGGGGGGGGGGGGGGGGGNGGGGGGGGGGGGGGGGGAAGCTTGTATTTTTGTTTTATTTAATGTCATTCTTTGATATTCCCAAGGAGCACATTTCCTTGCTTCTCTTCTGCTTGTTCTATGTCAAGATTTGTACTGTCGTTATCAGTCGAGTGTGGCTGCTGCACGTCGCTTGTGACAAGATATACACCACTGTATAGTATCACTGAACAAGGGACCAAACCCAGCCCTCCAGAAACTCGGCCGCAACGGCAGGGAGGAGAATGCTGGAATCAGAGGAGCAAACCCAAAGCCTCATTCAGAGAGCGCAGCGCCAGATGGAAGGGAGGAATAAACTACCCACCACGAGGCTGACCCCCTCTGCCTCTCCCCACACAACACGCCTTACGTTCACCGTTTGCCTAAGCAGCGGGCTCACGCAACCTGCCACAGCGCCAATACCCCGGGGGACGCGGGCGACACGACCCGCCCTTACTGAGCTAGGCTCCACGCCTGAAGCAAACCCTCAGAGCAAAGCCCGCCGCACCCAGAGCAACAGCCTGCAGGGGGAGCGTCGCCGCTCACGGCCCTCGCTCCCCGCCGCGGCCATCCCGGCCCTCCGCCGCCGGGGCGGCCCCCGAGAGAGGCCCTGCCTCCCCCAGCGCCTGAGGGCCGCGCACCGCCCTCTCCCCGCGGCGAGGCGCGGGGGCTCCTCCCCCCCTCAGCGAGGTGGAGCCGGGGGGCGGCGCGGAGGCTCGGCNGGGCCGGGCCTACAACTCCCAGCGTGCCCCGCGGCGCCGGGCCGACGCGCCGGGCGGTTGCCGTGGTGACGGGTCTGCTTCCCCTCAGCTCTTCCCGCCCTGTTGAGGGGGCCGCGTGGCGGGGGCGCGCGCTGAGCGCCATGGAGGAGCGGGGCGCCTTGGCGTCCATTTGCGATCGCTCTGCGCGTTACCCCATTCGGCGGTGTCCACCAGCCACCAGAGAAAAACAGCGCGAAATGTTGAACAACTTCACCCCAGTCCCGCCCTCAAGCGCCAGGGCTCCCCGCACATGTCATCTGGAAATTTACGTGATAAAAAAACATCTTTCTGCTTTTCCCCGTTCACAATTGCATCCAAAAGCCTCACGATAATTCAGAAATGTGAAGAGGCAACAAAATTAGCTGATACTTTCTTCAGAGCCAGCTTTTTACTGTGTTTGATTGTTGTTCCAGTGGTTAACCTGGCAAATACTGCTAGCAGTTGCACAACAAAATACACACCTTGTTCTGTCCAGACATATCACAGAATCACCGAATGTCAGGGGCTGGAAGGGACCTCTGGAGATCATCTGGTCCAACCCTCCTGCCAGAGCAGGTTCACCTACAGCAGGTTGCACAGGATGGCGTCCAGGCGGGTTTGGAATGTCTCCAGAGTCGGAGACTCCACCAGCTGGGCAGCCTGTTCCAGCGCTCTGCCACCCTCAAAGGAAAGAAGTTCCTACTCATGTTCAGATGGAACTTCATATATTCGATTTTGTACCCATTGCTCCTTGTCCTATCACTGGGCACAAAAAGATTATATAGAGCCACTAAAAAGATTGTTTGTTGTTGCCAAGCAATCCATCACGACAAAAGCCCTTTTCAAAAGGAGTGATAACACAGAAAGCAGCAAATACATTTATGCCTGTGCGCTGATCTCTGCGCTTTAAAATCTGCCGGGACAAGGCCTCTGTCTCGAATTAATTTCCCTTTGTCCTGCGCCTACACCAGGTCTACAGGACAGAACGCGTGGTACACCTGGATGAAAATGCCTTCTCTTCCCGTGGTCCTTGAGGAATGTAGTTGCAAAGACCACGTATTTACTCGTTTTCAAGTCAGTTCTGCACGTAATCTGAATGCTTTTAACAGCTATTTAAAATGTTTCAAAACATATAGGGTGTAGCACTTTCATGAGTGCCTTTGTGACTATCTCCCCCTCGTTTAGATAGATAAACTTAGGGACTTAGAAAATTTCAGTAATATGTAATTGCTAAATCAACCCTCTCTCCTGCCTCCTTTTAGGTGTTTAGAAAATATGTTTAAAATAATGCAAACGTATTTAACTTTTATCATAAAGAAACTCTTAATGGTTCAAGATACTTCATTTTCTCATATTTTCTTGTATTTCACTGTTACAAAATTTATTTTTGGAAGAACCCTGTGGTGCCCCTGAATAAAGAAGTTACTGTTTCTGTAGCGCAAATAGCTCTTTAATATTGAGCACAAGTTTCTGTCCAACAAGCTTGTCCTGAGAGATTTCTAGGATCAACAGCATTAATAATAAGGTGACATATTACCTCTGAATGTCAAACTGCTAAGCTACATCGTAATTAGGAAAAAATATTTGCACTTTAGGCATTAATTCAAGAAAATGGAGTTTTGACATAAATATAATGTTCTGTCACGCATGGCATTGTCCATTAGGTATGCTACAGTAGTGGTTTAGCTACCAAGAATGCAGGTAATTATTTACACTATTCTCTTAGAGTTACTTTCCTTCTATCACCAAAAATCTGCTAATAAAATACAGTTAACCTTTTTCTGGCTTTTAGTCTGCTCACCTCTCTCCATCCGGTCACATAATGGACTGGGGTGGTCCCACTGATGATACTGCCACAGCGATCTACGTTTAAGCAGAGCTTTTCCTGCTAGAAGAGAAACTTGATATAACCTCTCACATTCTTGTATATTCATACTCTTCACGTAGCCTCAAAAAGGACAGGACCAAGAACAGCTTTAAAGAAGCTGTGTGTTGCATCACCCACTGGCACACAAAACCACTTGTGCTGGAAACCTGGGTGAAGCATCTTCATGTAGCTATGGAACAATTTCAGTCTCGTCATTTTATTTCTGTCTGCCCACCAGAATGTGGAAAATTGTTTTGTCAGCAGCTACTGGGTGTGGGTATCTCATAAGACTTTCAATGAATTACAAATTCTTCATCCTTTCCCATTTTGGTATTATCCAGTGGAATAATTTCCAGGCAATCTTAGATTTCTTTTTATGATTTTTTTTTTTTGTTACATGATATAATTCTCATTGAAAAGTTAATACGTATGACAAATAGGCTCTTCACCTACTCAGCAAGGACAAACAAAAAAACCTAATGTCAAGTCTCTGCTTGTACGGCTGTCACCTTTTTGTGAGCAACAGGGGTCAAGTTGAACCTTGGCATATTCTTTTTTATTTGTGATATTTGGTATGGTCAAATTGTGGAGGCATCAAACAATAGACATTGTTAATTGTAAAAATATATCCCAAGTTTTAGGGAAAAAAAATTGTTATAAATCATCATTACTGTAGCAATGAAATACAGTAGTCATGAACCAACACCCCAAAAAAAAGTAAAGAAAAACCTTAAAACTACAAGTTCAGTTTCACTTATTTTACTATAATCTGTACTCTCAAGCATTTTGTAAAAAAAAAAAAAAAAAAAAAATTGGGGAGGTTTGTGTATTTTTTTCCAATTTAAAAAAAAAACAACCACAAAGCATTATTACTTTCCTATTAGGAGCTGCCACGTTGCTAAAACTGTTCCTCAATGCTGCAACCTACCGTTCATTGTCAGTACCACATAAACATCACTGATGCTTTCATGTTTTCTGTTTAGTGTTGATACTGGCTGTAAATCTAACAATGTAATTCTTGACATAGAGGTCTAATAACATAAGCTTTACTTAAATCAGCAGCTGTAAAAAGCACACAGGGAGTTCTGGAGTCCTCAGTATCACAAATACGATGAAGGCTGGGAGGCAGCAACACAAAGATGGAGTACGAACCTCAGTAAGAAACAGCATGTACGTTAAAGAAAAGAGTAGTCTCCTGTAAAAATAAATACTTTAAAACATATTTAAGAATGTAATGAAAAGATACATAAAAATTTGCAGTAGCATCACCATTTTTCCTCCTTATTGTGGCAAGGAGCCTGTTAGTCTAGCCTAGAACATACATGCCATGACATTTACTACTTCTTTCGTATTAAATGTAAAACCAAGCTAATATAGTATCTTCTGTGAGTAGTACCTGAATGACAGTTACTACAATCACTCTCTGATGAAGGGACCATTCACTGCTGCTGGGATTTTTGAGGGGTTTGGGTTTTTTTTTGCGTTTTGTTTGCTTGTTTATTTTAAAGCACGCCTTGTATAGAAGATGCCGAAAAGCACCACATCTCAAATTAACTCCAGTTCTCTGTGATAGATCCTGCCCACTCTATACAGATCTAAGAGCTGTGATTAACAATGAACACAGAGATTTCTCCCTCCCAGAAACATCTGTGTTACATCCTAGATCTTTGCTGCACAAAATACCATTTATAACTCATATTTTTATGGATTACTGTACTGAGATGGCATATTATTGCATTTCAAAATACGTACCTCTTATTTGAGCTGTAAATATTTCTTAAAATTACATAAAACCTGCAAGATCTTTGGGGGGGGGGGGGGGGNGCTGGTTGGGGGGGGGGGGGGGGGGGGGGGATCAGAAGCAGGAACTATGATCTAGTTCTGTTTGGTACCTGGCATTACCTTAATCCAATCCTGATTGATGCCTCTCAGTGATTTTACAATTTAACTACAAAGTAATAACAGGAGAATTGGCTCTAAGCTCTTATTCCTTGTGGAGGGAAGTACTGATTTGCATTGATGAAATGCTAGGATCTGGCCAGAAATAGTGCTAGGACAAAAAAGAGAAAAGAAAAAGAAAAAAAAAAAAAAAAAGAGTCTTTTTCCTCCTTAAATGTAAAGCAAGCCCATTTCTGAATGATCAGACGTAGCATATTCTTTCAGATCCTAGCCTGGAGAGAAAGCCCTTCTGACCAACTATAATACATTTGTTTTGCTGAATGTCTCAGTGCAGCCCATGACTGCCACATAGAGCAGATCGATAAAAACCATCTGTCTTAGTCAACCGTGCTCATCCCTGCCCAGAGCCCCAAGGCACGGAGCAAACAGCGTGGTCCGCAGAGATCCCGCCTGACGGAGCGCGTCCTACAGCTGCGGGACCTTGGCATTGCTAGCACAGGGCAACTCCCTGCCGCACCTCCCGCCTGAAGGGTCTCCCAGACCTAATCCCGAGTGGGTTACTGCCAGCCTTTACCCAGACACACATGTGGGGCTCTCTTCCTGTAATATTGTCACGGAATCTCAGTGCTGGTCAATTTAAAATTACTATCACCATTGCAGAGATCTTGATCTTTCTACAGAAACTTCTCCCATTTTTTTCTGCCACTGCCTTTCAGCCAAGCATCCCGGCCTTGCCACAAGTTTACATAACTCTTTTAAAATCTGACTTGTCTTTTCCAAGTCAAGAGAACTTTCATCTGAGCTCTTAATTCTCTTGAGTGCACAAATAATACTTGATGGTTCAGGTGGTAGTGGATCTGTCATAGCCAAGCATCTAGCTGGATAGAGTGACCTCTCATGGATAGTGCTGGTACTCTGTGAATAACGGAAAATTTTTTCTCAGCTAGGCGTGGCAGAAAAAAAATAGCAGCATTAATAAGAAACTAGTAACAAAATTCATGTCAGGCCCAGATAATTTCTACCCTCATGACACGGTGAACTGCCACAGCATCTAACAGTTAAAGATTATTATGTGAAATTCAATGGTATGGAAAGTGAATGATACCTCCAGCATACAACAACATGTGTAATTAAACTGCATTGGAGATTGGACGTTCACCATCACCAGGCTAATCAGCATGCTGAGCTCAAGAAGGGAGGGAGGGTTCGTTATGAAATACACACTTACACACAAAACCCTTCATTTCATACTTTACAGAATAAATGGGTATTTTGCTGCAAAGCAGACCATTCTATGTCTCCCGATCCTCTGTTCTGGTAGTCTCCTGCAGGTGTGCCGGCCGGGAAGCGCAGGCTCTCCCCCCCGGGCTGTGCCGCGCTGCGTATGCTGCATTATGACACACTGCAGATGTGACCACGTGGGCTTGCTGGAGCCACTCCACTGCCTCGGCTGCACGGAGTGACTCGGGCGTCGGGCGATGGCACACGCAGCTCATCTCCCTTTGCTTCCATAGCGGTAGCACATGTTGCGAGACATCTCGCCCCGCTAGGCTGCTGTTAGAATGCAGAGCAACAAGGCGCACAAGCTGAATTAGAAGCAAAAACTCCCAAGTCTTACGTTTTTTTGCATTTAATTGCTACATGTTGTAATAATTTCTCTTTATTCTCACTATTCGCCCCATGTACTGCAGCATTTACAGTACTGCCTTGCGGGTTTGTTTTATGCCTTAACTCGCTTGCACTTTAACCTTGTTTAAAATCCTTTGAAACAAAACCCAATAAAGCCACCAGAACCAGAATATTCATTGAATTGCTGTCACAAGGCTGGAGAAAAACGCTTGACGACAGGGGATAAATTACATTCATCAGTAAGGAAGAAAACAGATTAGTCTCAAGCACTGAATACTGACTCCTCAACCAGGCCCTGCACACCCGTAGCCACGGGGACAGTTCAAATCCTGACGCACTGAGAACACAGCGCTTTATGGTTACCTGAGTTTTGTTCTGCTCGACCTCACAGCATACCTTCTCGATACCGGCACACAGAGAAGCAAGCTGAATCCTTCTCCCAGTTTTGCTGGCTGGCAGCTCCCATTCCTCCTATTGTCAGGATGCGGCCTCAATTGTCCAGTGCACATGTAGAGCTGTAGTGTCAGAAAGCTGAATTCTCCTTTTTCTAGTAATTTGTTAACATTAAGTCAGTCATTTAGTACAGCCTGATTTTCTAAGGCTTTTTGTGTTGGTTTTTTTTGTTGTTTTGTTGTTTTTTGGGTTTTTTTTCCTAAAGGACTAATGTTTGTTCCATTGTGACTTAACTTTCTATATTTCTTCAGCCACTTGTGATTAGTCAAGGCAGGGAAGCCCAAAACATCCCACACCCCCCCCACCCCCA
>VZSF01006551.1:1135396-1272589 GCA_013398295.1 Chionis minor
CCCCCCCCCAAAAAAAAAGGCAAGACTGGAAGCATATTACAAAAGTATATTCTTAAAGACCCTCCACATTTAAAGTCTGTTCTCTGTGAACTCAATCATAAAAAAAAGAGAGCATGGTGAAGTGAAACACTGCCTAAAACAGTATTTCACAGGAACAGAAATTAATCATACATTTCTTTTACTTCACCATTAATCTCCTCATACAGAGTACAACCCTACAACAGAACACATTCTCTATGCAGAACAGATGGATTAACAGATTATTTGCATTAATCTAAAAGAAAAACCTCCCACCCAACACATGCTTAATTCCTATGGCTAATGAGTTTTGTGGTTTTTTACCTTCATTGTACTTAATTGGTCAGGCTATGGAAAGGACCCTTCAGGTGCAGCTCTCCGATACCTTCTCTCTGCTTAGAATGCAGCATGAGACTCCCACCAAGTGGAAAAAAATAAGACAAACTGACCCGACTAGAGGATGATTTCCCTTCTTCGTAACAATGATACCAACGTAGCTGAAAAAGGCTTTAATTAATTTTCTTTGAAAATTTTAAGCTTCAACTTCTACATTACTTTTGCAATGTATCTCCAGAGCAAGCAACTTAAATATGGGTTAGTTTACAAAACCTACTAACAAAGGAAGCTGCAATACAGCATTAAACTACCCTACAAATCCTTATTTTTCAGTGTGGTAACCAGAAGGAATGTAACGGTTCATCTATCAAGGGGTCTAACCATGTTTTATAACCATCTTTGCAACAGCTCACACCAGTGGCAGCGATGACCTGCTTCCATTTCAGCCCCATTTCTATCATCCATACTTAGTCTTTCTTCTTCCTCTCATATCTTCCAGCAGTCTTCACATAATCCAAGAGAGACTCCCCCATTCTTTCTCCCTGCTGGAACTAGCACACTAACCTGACTTTTCTGACCTGGCTTTGTCCAAAGAGGCTCTTCCTGACCCACCAACTCTCTCTGCAGAGAAACTGCACCCTTATGGTCCAAAGGGGAAAAGGGGCAAGGCTTACTAGAATTCACTCTTGTTCCTCAGCAACTTGAAACCCATTCCTAAGCAGAAAGGATTTTATTCAAGTAGTTTTCGGAAACAGCTTGCAGTGAGAGGCAGGACAAAACAAGAAAAACAATTCTGAAGGCATGTTCAACACAAACACTACAGGATTACGTACAACAGGTAGTAATGATCAGTATGTTAAATTACTCATCACGATAGCTTAATTGAAGTGATAAATACAGTAAGGCATCAATATTTTTGTGTACTTTAATCAGCTAAGATGAATGTTTCATATTCTCTTCTAATGTTAAACTTCAGCTCTTTCTATTGTATTGAATTTTACATTTACAAGACTAGTGGTGTTATCCTACATTTTACTAATAATAAGACTCTTACAGGAGTAAAAAATCATGTGCATGAATATTCAATTCTTTAATAACCCAAAACTTCAGAAACAAAAACACAGAAAACACAGTATACTCCATGAAAAGAATTAAGACACCGTACTGGTCACATGTTCAGGAAACTGTGGCTTGGAAATACATTTGCTTGCAGTTTATCTGCTTTCCATCTAAAGTTGTATTCGAGTGTCTTTTAATAATCACAAAACATTTAAAAACAACTTCTTTATATTTCATTGATTTTAAAACTTCTAATGCCTATTGGGGCTTCTTTGAGCTATTCCTTTCAGATGGTTCCCTAGATGGCATCCAACCTAAAGCAAATTCTGCAAAGATGCTAGTCTTTGAAATGCTGACAAGGAAATGGTGAGCTCTGGAATCACCTCAGCTGCGTTAAATGGATGTCATTACAGAAGTGAAATGGTGGCTGTACCTTGAGAGAGGTATGTTTAAAAAAAAATTACATAAAAACCCCAGTGAAATTGAACTAAACAGGACAACAAGTCCTCAGTACATTATAAAGTTCAATTATCGTCCGATTTACTGAGGACTTAAGCACTTGAGCAAAGGGTAGGTAGAAAGTTGGAGAACTAAGATTACTTAAAACAATGTTCTCTTCCCATGAACTAGTACATGGATATGTACCTCAATTGGACAAGCTGTTCAGGTAGCTCGTTCAACTGCCCTAGCCTATGCTTACTTCCAGTGATTCTGCTGGATTTATTTCTCACAAAAAATGTCTATGCCAAAATACTGTACAAAATGTTGACTTAATCCCTTCCCTCTCTGTCCTTTTTTCTTTGGCACTTCAAGGACAAGGGGAAAGGAAGGGCAGGTGGGAAGTGAAGGGAAAAGGAAGATAAAAGTGGGAAGACAGAAAACAACAATTTCAGTATGAACTTTGACACGCAAAAAACGGAATTACATTTGAAGGCATTAGTTTCAGTGCACAGGAGAGATGACGTTTTAAAATAACTTTATTTTTGATCCTCTTTCAAAATTACGATTTAACATCGTCAGAAATGAAATAAGAAACTTAACCAGCATATTTAGTTTTAAAAGCATTTAATGACATAGCATATATTTAACAGATAGGGTAAAAGTCTAGAGGTACAGTTCGATACAACTGAAAGCCAGTTCCAGTACTACTCTTGACTACAGGCCCAGTCATTGAAAGTTCATTCCTATTAAATGTAATTTTTGATTGTGCAGTAAGATGAAAATTTTTCATTACAATAGTTACAGTGACAGAGAAATGCACACTATGTATCAAATAGCAAGGTAATGTAGCAAAATTATAACACACAGTGCTGCAGCTGACAAGCAAGTAACCATTTGAGTAACATTACTTTTCCAGTAAATGCTTCAGTTCCACTTTTACACTTATCAATGATTTTAAAGGGTTTATTATACATCTAGTCTTATTATACTTTGTACTAGAATTATCTGAAACATACAATATAATGTATTTCAGCAAAAAAAAAAATTGAAATTACAGATTATTTAAAACTGTATCAGCCTGCTAATCCATCGTGTACACCAACATTCTTATCTGTCGTACTTGATGCAGAAAAGCTTCAGGTTGTGTTAATAACCAATGCCAGGATATAAATGGTTCGTCTGTAAGTTAATGCATACCTGCACTCTGTTACAGCAAAGATAATACACTATCATTTTAATAAATGTTAGAATTGTAATGGGAGGCTCTACAAGTCAAGACTCAGCATAACAACCTTAAATGGAAGTGAACGTTTTTGAAAATTTGTACATTGGTTTTTGATGTGCACAGTAGATTCGAAAGCACCGCTGCCTTGCATACCAATAGCACTAGGAGTGGGTTATTTTCCAAGACAGCCTCACAAAATTGAGGAACAGTTTAAATATTAAGATCTAATCTACATTAACTTCATTTAAAAAACAAAAACAAAAACAAACCCCCAAAACCTGGTCCTCCCTCTCCTACAGAAGCTGCCCAATGCACCTCATACATTTGTAACTTTAGATTCTTTTTTTGTTGGCTTTTTATTTTAAAACGCTCTATAAATAAAAAAATGTCAATCACATTGAGGAACATGAGGCACAGAGAGTAACGTATTGGTTCTGAGCTCGCATGCTGGAATTCCACTGGAACGGTCAGAGAAGTGCAGTGTGTGGAGATGGAGTTCACTTCTTTTTACCAAAAAGGCTGAATCTTTTCTCTTTGTCTTTCTCTTTGTCTTTCTCCCTCTTGCCAGGGCTGGACTCGCTGGTTATTGTGACGCTGGCGGGCAGGGTCTGGGCACGGCTGGAGGCTGGAGTGCTCTGGGTGGTCGGGGACACTTCGATTTTATCAGAAGAGATAGCCGATGTGATGGCCTGAATCCACGTGTTCATCTCCTCCTTCAAGAAGCCCCAAAGGCAGAAAGCTGTTACAATCTGTGTGTCACATGCCCTCTCTAATTCACTCATCATTGGGGAAGAAGAAGGGATAGAAGTGGGAAATGAAAGGAAACACGGTGCTAACTCATCATCTGGCATCCCTCTGATTACGCACCTGCAGATGATGTATCTGAAAAGCCCTGCTACCCTGGTGGTGTCAGCAGGAGCTCCTGAATCTACATACCACGTACATATACGCACAAGACTGCAGACCAGAAAATTGAAACGCACTCCTGAGATCTTAGCAGCTATTTTTTTCCCGTTGCACAACAGCACAGATATCACATCAGTAATAAAAAACAAGGAAAACAAACTTACATCGTCTTTGGCTTGGAAGAGGTATTCATTGCCGTCAGTCAATCTGTAAAGAAAACAACCGTCACAAATTTAGCTTATTAGTAGCCACACTGCTTTAACTCCTGCTTGTTTAGCTACAGGATGTAATCACAGTGAGACATACGGGACTGCATGGGACAGTCATAACATCTAGGTGCACAAATACACCCCAACAATTCATGTTTTGGCATCTCATACTGTCACGCAGAGGCAGCCACACACACTGTATGGGCTGGTCTCTAGACATGTTTGTGATGGTGGATGTGTTCCAGTACGTCAGGACGCACTACAGCGCTCGCCATCTTCAGCAGCTGACCATTCCTGTTTCAGCACTTGCTCTTTCAGGCAGATCTTTTCTCTTTTGCAAAAGACAGTATAGAAGTTTACTCAGTACTTTAAAAAGACAAAAGTCACAGGCAACACCCAGAGCTTTCACAGCTTTTGTAGAAAGCGAGTAAAATTCTGCAGCCGCTCTGCTGTCGTAACTACCATGGGTGACTCCAGATACTGTAGCTGTGTATTATTTAACAGTAGCTGCCTCTTCTCACACTTAAGGCCAGAGTCTCCCTTCTGTTTTATTTCTGTGCTGAT
Source organism: Chionis minor (assembly GCA_013398295.1). Taxonomy (NCBI): domain Eukaryota; kingdom Metazoa; phylum Chordata; class Aves; order Charadriiformes; family Chionidae; genus Chionis; species Chionis minor. The sequence goes on from VZSF01006551.1 coordinate 1,140,155, forward strand.
TTTACTCAGATGATTTAACCAGGATACACTTAACAATGTAAGTGTAGACATATATTGATTTAAAAAAAGCCTGAATAACATCAGATCAGGCGTCTGAACAAGTAGGAGGCAGGGTCAGTGGGAGCTGTGTTGCAGGCTTCCGGATCTTTCCCCACAAAAAGAAAGCATTTTCAAATTTCTTTATGAAATGAAATTGAGTGTTAAACAGTAAAGTAACAGCAAGGACAGACAGGCACTAGGAAGAATATAATTATGCCTTGCTTTCTTCTTTAAAAAATTAAGGGAAATATTTCCAGAGTATTCTCCATAAATCACAACTAGACCTTTTTGTGAGCGATCCGCCTGCACATGAGATCTGTAGAGACCTCAGCCTCTCAGATGTTCAACAACATACCCCTTCTCAGCTTGGAGAGACAGATTTGACATGATGAGCTGGTGAACTCTCTAGGGACTCTCCTAAAGAGAATGAGTAAAGAAAACATGCTACCTGCAATCACCCGAGAGCCCTGATGCAGGTGACAGGGTACTGTGAGAAGGCGGCCAAGTAATTTTTCTGCCTAACTTCATATTTGAAACAGCATATCCTTACATTATCCTTTTAGAGATGTTTAAAATAGTATAAAGGACAAATCTCATAGCTGCAGGCCTGTCTTCAAGAAAGGTAAATTTCACTAAATACTTGCTATGTATTTCTCTATATATTTGCTATAAAGCAAATTTCCCTGGATATGGATTCTATCATCGTTAGACTATCAATAAAAATTTTTTAAAAAGGAGAAAAAAAGCTCTATCTGGGAATTCTGAACTGAATTGAGGAAGATGAACTGATCATTATGAACTGATCAGTTCATAATGTGAGTCTCCTTTGACAGAAGCACCTAGCAGCTGTGTAATAATATTTTTTCCACTGTTGGCACTAAAAGATTGGTCAGTAAAACAGAAACACAATTTTGTAAGGAAAAGCCTTTTTTTTTAACCTTTGAACTGCAAGTACTTCACATAGTTCAAAATTAAATGGTCTGTAACTACCTGTTCCAGACCTGAAAATGTGATAGATGTCTTCAGCAGTCTCCTAAATCCACACTGAAAAATTAAACATGAGGGTTGATTTTGAAAAGAGCAGAACCACGAACACTCAGCTCTTTTCAATGAATTCCAGAGGAAGCAGCTGAAAAGCCTAGCATTTTTAAATGCAGGCTCCTAACTTTAGGCAGACACGTCTAATCTTGTCCCAGATGTAAGTAAAGCGCACAGGTTATTTTGATACTGTTTTGTGTGTGCCTTTGATAAACGTACCCCGTTTCAATGTTGGGAAAAGCTTGCCCAGAAGAGCAGATACTGCAGTTAATAATTATGATCAGTTCCCGGTCTGGATCCTCCCATGAATTCACACAGTGAACATACCCACCACAATTTAAACTAATGGCAAGATGCTTCAATGGGTTTACCTTAGCTTGAACACATGCTTTTTCTTTTTATAATCGACCGCAATTTCACAGACTGCTTCTTTCAAGCTGACGGGAATCTCATTGTGGTAGGGGATGCCAGAAGCAGCAGCTTTCGAATCCTTGTAGAAGCCCATCTCTTGGTTGTTTATGACACAGTACACGTTATGCCATGATCTTCAAGATAAGGAAAACAACAAAAGTATTTATAAATCTAATGCTCTCACCTGCAGAACTGAAGAAACCAAACACAATTATTTCTGTAAGATAATGGAGACTAGTTCAGTCTGAGGACGTGAATACAGCATACACTGACCTGTAAACTGCAGACAGCAAATTCTCTCATAAAAACATGGCTTCAAGACAACAGTACTGACTTTGAGCCAAGTAGAATACAGATCTCCAGAGCAATCTTTGATAGCACATAAGCATATACTAACAGTGGGAGGGCTGTTTGGCAGACTAGGCAGTTTGCTTACTTGGGAGAGAAACTGGTCGACCTTTTAATGACTATACTTTATTGTAGAAGGAATTCTGACTGTGCTGCAAACTAACGAATGGATTGCACTTGAAATCCTTGATTGTTACAAATACTCAGTGGCATCACCCACCTCATTCTCTTAATACAGCTTAAAAATCAATGATTACAAGAAATAAGAGTACCTAGATAATAGTATTGGTGGCTGTCACTGCCTCAAAGCAGTTCTCTAGTGTGACAACTCTAGCTGAACAAAAATCATGGTAGTACTGTACTCATTTGTAATCTGCACTCAGCTCTGCTCCTACCAAATCCCTCATATGCTGGTGTAGCTCGCTACTTGCTAGTCAACATTTTCCGTGTCAGGTAAGTCATCAAGCTGGTTTCAAGAGGTCTCTCAGGTCATGAAGGACCCCAGTATGCTTTTCCAGTGCAGACAGAAATCTCAGAAGTTTTGCATGTTTGAGAACTGCAGGATCAGGTCCTTAGGAACGGAATCAACTAAGGCATACAAAATCATCTTCACCCGCTTTTCTCTTCTGAACAGATTACAGAGTAGGTGGAAAGTGCTAACGTGCAAACAGAAAATGTCAGAAGAACATGGACATTTCTATTCTCACACCTACGTGTTTTTCTTTTCTTGTAGTAACATACAACTTGAGAGATCTGGAATCAAATCCCTCCACTGCCACAAATTCATCATGTGAAGTGAGAAAGTAGTCGTATCTTTATGCCTCAGTTTTCTACCTTCCAAATATGGCTAGCACTGCATTTTCTACCATCTTTAGATCGCAACTTCATCAAATACAATGTTCAACCGCGCAAATACAGTTTCTACAACAACAGGCGCATAAGCCCGAAAGGTCTTTAGGAGCTGTGAGAAGACAACGGCAGCGGGGATAACATTTCCTGTCTTACATCTGGGTGAGTTGGGATGCAATTACCTGCATTAAGCATCAAGTACTTTACCTGCTCGAGGCTTTCTTGCTGTGTGTCTCCCATTCGTGTTTGCGATGTAAGAAGCCCTCCATCTGAGCTGAAGGAATCTCTTGTGTTTTGGCTGGTAGGGTAGCAGCAGTCTGGGCCTGAACGGCGGTCCTGGCTTTGCGGTCTGACGTTGGAGAAGGAACAGGACTAGACTCTTTCGAACTTGTCCTCTGTTCTGCAGCTCCATTGACCATTTCATTTATTTCCGCAGTTTCTGCCACCTAGGAACGGTGGAAAAAAAGTTCAGCTCGAAGCCTCTCAACAGTGGGGTATCTTGCAGTTAATCTGTTTCCCTGCACAATGTGGCTGTGTATAAACTTTGCCTGGAGAACGACACAGGCCAATAAGATCTTTCTCACACTCCATGGAGACACAGAAGGCCAAGGAAATTAGAAGGTATGAATGGATTAGTACCCATTTTATAGGTAGAGAGATGGGAAAGTAAGAGCTAAACATCAGTGTGAATTTTACTGTGCATTGCTCTGCTGGTCAATTCATATTCTTTTATATATTGTTATTCCTAAAATGAGAGCATTCAATTCTGTTGCTAAATACTCAAATGTTTGGAACAGTAACAATCACACTTTCTGCAAACCTAGAGGAACAGTAGAAGTTATACACATCAGCCACCTTAAATACATTTATGGCATTACTGGGGTATTAAAAGTCTATAAAAGACATTAACTATCAGTCAGCAGAAAAGTATGGCAAAATTGCCCAGGAGCATTTACAAGAAATTGTGTAATTTATTTCTTTCTGTAAAAGCTCCTTTCCCGCTTTCCCCATTCCCCTAGTGAACACAACAAAATCAAAACATGCAGAAATTAGAGAGATTACACCATGCATTTCATCTCCACCAACCCAGTTAGGATCTTGGATCTTAAAGACAAGGGAAATGAGGTCATGTGTCAATTCATCAAGGTCTTTTTCAGACTTTTGTTATTAGGTGGATTGGATTTTTGTTAAAGGAACTGAAAACCACCACAGTCACACAACATCACACAGCTATTTACCCCCAAACAAAGACAGAACCAAGGCCTTGCCCATCACTTGCTTTGTTGATCGCGTTGCCTGTCGCACTGTGATCGAGATAGCCTAGAGAGCAGCCATGTTTCCAGCAGCTCTGACTGGTCAAGCTGTCGACGTCTTCAGGAGCCATTCATCCAAAAATCATTTAAATTGGAATCCTAATGGCTATAAGCTTTTGAAATGCAGCTTGGTCCCAGTTTTTTTTTCTCGTACCATTACTTTGACATGTAGAGCTATTGGTAGCAGCTCAGGAGTTACACAACCAGTGTGTATTATTATTATTAGCAAGTTACTAAAGCTTAGTGCTGCTAACGCTCTAGTAGATTACAAACATTCTGGACTGGTTTTATGCAGACAAGCAGGTATTTGTGAATAACATAATAATTAGACATTCCCACTTCTGCACATGGCCTGGACAATTCAAAAGCAGCCGAATTATTATGCAACAAACTAAATTTTGCCACCGTTTGCTAGAACTTCTTATACCTGGCAAGTACGCATTATTGTACCTCACACCTTTGTACCTCATATATTGACCTAGGAAGATCTAAGTGTCAACTTGCTATGAATATGGGAAGGATTGGTTAACTGCCTTTAAGCAAATCTAAATCTCCAGAGTACAGACACTACATCACTGAAACAGGGAAAGAACCACAGCCCACATTCCACTTCAGTTATATCTATTTCACTCTGTCCCTAAAGACATGTAGCCTTACAGCCTAGTTCATCAGAGGAAACATCTACCCTGCACTGTTATCCGGTGAAAGTAAAAATCAATTACACTGCTTCTTCACAATTAGGATAAATCTAAGCCATCAAACCTCACTATTTGTATCCAAATCTCAAAACAGATAAAAAATGTTGCACTGAAGGAGGAAGAGGATAACTAAATAAGCGAGGCTAAAGCTACCCAAACACTGCCAGCACAGCTACTATCACACAGGTAGTGAAATACGCAACCAATGATTCACCAGTGAAAGCTCAATTAATCAGTCGTCGCCAGTGCTGATCACCAATGGCCAACAGATGGCATTCAAGATGAAGAACAGCCCTTTGCACATCTTTTTGATCAGGGACAGTTACTGAACTTCAAACTCCCTGCTTTGCAGCCGGCTGGATCCCAGTCTGTGATACATGAAGCCTTTGCGACCAGCAATAAGGAATGACATAGACCACAGTAACTTAACAACTTACAGAAACTACCCAGAACTACCTGCTACCTAAACTGATGCTGAAAGTAGCATGTTTTCTGTAATGACACTGGCAAGATGTGAAAGCATTACTGACTTTAGGATACCTATAACCACTAATCTCAAATAAAACAGACCAGTTTCAAAACACCAGCTACTGCACAGCTACTTAAAGTGTTTTTATGGGACATAACATGCAATTCAGCGCTGCAATCTGCAACTCTGTGCTTTTAAAAGATAACTGCCGACTTTAATCAAACAATCAGACCTGTAACTTCTACTTAAAATTCTACCGATTGTAAAAGGGCTATGAACTGCTTTTCTGATGCTCTTTCAGGTTTTATTTCCTTTTCATGTGTTATCTACAGTTAACAGAAAACAAGCAAAATACATCTGAATCATAAACAGCTATGTGAAGAACGGGTCGTGAAAATAGAGAAAAAAACAGGAGCTAAACAAACTTTAATGGAAACATGCATTAGGCATGCAGAGACAATGCAACGGAGGACAAACATTAATAGCAAACTGTACTGTTACAACAAAACAGTTACCACGTACATGAATACAGTTTTCTTAATCATGACTGAGAGGTTAGTTGCAAGTGCTTTAGTGGCTACAGACTACTCCTGAGATATTTAAATCAGGACTGTAACATGCAACAAGACAACTGGTGACAATGACTGGAGACATCCCTTTGATTTTCATAGTGCTTGAAGCAACATTATATTCAGTTCATCAACTTAAGTCTCTGCACCACAGCTTAAGTAATAGGGACATATTTGCCTTTTCAGATGCAGACAGATGACAGCCTACATACTCTTCTGGCATAAGTACCATTTTAATGGTTTAAGCCAGTACCATAGGCTATAATAAATAGGTGGAATCTTACACTCCAGTGCCTAGAATAATGACCTTAATCAATGACTTAATTCATTTTTCTTCATTATAAAAGTGTAATTTTTATATCCAAGTATACTAATACCAGTAAAGGGTGTATCTATATAAATTACTTCTACATGCTACTTTTTAGCCAGAATACATCTGAAGGCTTCCCAGATGGTGGAGTTTGAAGGTACAGATATACTGCTCTGACAACTGCCATACTCTTACGGGCACAGAGAGCTGGTATAGGTAGTCACCAGATCACTTGCATAAATTTATATGGAATTTCTAAAGGCATTAAGAAACTATATGTTGTTATCCTGACAAAAGAAAAAAAAACATGCATCATGAAGTGGAAAGACAAGTTACAGCAAAAGTACAATTACTGAAGCACATCCTTTCAATCATCTTTCTCACTTTACAAGCTCAGCCAATACAGAACAATTCCACTGCACTGCTCAGCTAGTTGTCAGAAGTCAAAATTCTGATCAACAGCCTCAAATCAGAAATAATACAGCTGTGTACATCTGATGTATTGCAACACAAGATTCAATGAAGTGAGCTAAAAAGCTCTCATGAAAGAATGAAGTGCAGATGGCAAAGATTAACACAGAAATGCATTATGTGTCATAAAATAAATAAAAAAAAGCAAACAGGTAAGGTATAAGGTTGCGGTAACCAAGATGATGATGATGATCTGGGATGCGCTTGCAGGCCACCTCACGTTCCTTGCCACAACTACATATAATTTCATAAACATTAGAGTATACAACAGCTCACTTCATAATTTAATATTAAAGATGAGCTGAAAGGCTTTGTTTAAAAAAAAAAAAANCGCTTGGTATTCTAGAGCATTGACAGAGTCTGCGTGCAGATCCAAAAGTAAATGGGATGGGCTACTTGAAAGATAAACTTATGCTGAAAGGCATTTCCTCCCAGAGTCCTAGACTAGGACCTGCCTTTCCTTTGCAGTACTGGTAAGACCTCTAATATCCACCCATGTGAGCCTGCCAGGAGCCTTGCCTGCATTTCATACAACCTCTGAGAGTGAGGTTCAAAAACATGGGAAAAAAAAGTGTCATTTTTCTCACCACTCAAAGCATTAACTGAAACAAGTAGGCTCTGTAGGAAGGTAACGGAGAGGTAAGCCAGTTTTCAACCACGGTGTTGCGTTAACTATATATACATATTTACTAGTATTTTTATGGCGGCACATTAAGATTATTGGCATGCATACTGACTCCACTGGGACATCCCCTGTCAAGAAGGAATGAACAAGGCATGGACCATTCAACCTTCACCTATATAAAATAAAGAGCTGGGATCTTAGACCGATGTATTTTATCCAGTTTTTAAAGAAAAGCATCACAACCTCTCCATAAGGGTCTGCACCCTACTCTCATTCATACCACTGTCTCTCCAGTGTCAGCAAATCAAATTGCTGTAGTGTAAATTGGACAGGACCAAGGCAAAACGGGGCTCCAAAATAGCTATTCAGCAAGATCACAACTCTTAGTGAGGACTAAATACCAAGATAAATCTAGATACTGGTTTTTAATGTTTTATTTCACGTTTATTTTTATCTGCAGTCAATGAGTCCATTCTGCATGGAATGTTATACAACTAACTTAAGGCTTTTATTTGTCCATAGTTACAACTGTCCCCTCCCTCCCAGCCTTTACTGCCAAGCTCACTTGCATGTATTATCTTTGGCCTTGTAAATAACTCGCTTGCTAATGCAGCTGATTTAATAATGTTGCCGTGCTGGAACCTGTTAGTATAACTCGATGCGTCATACCTGTCAGATTCTAGTTCTCTTCTTCATTATGATGTAATCTCATTAAATCTCAATTACTCATATAAAGGACGATTTAGCTGGAAAATCTTAATACTATTAGCGACATGAAAAACTCACAGTAAATAACATGAAATAAATGTGTCACCTTAAAGCAACTGAATGTCAGTGGGGAGATTCAAATAAACAAGAATTAAAGTGAAGCAAATATATCTCCAAGGGGCTGCTAATTAAATAAAAGTCAACTGATGGGAAGGAAGAGAAAAGCAGCAGGGAAATCTGAAGCCAAAAGATTAAACCAGTACCAGTAAACCATACTGAAAAAAAGGTGTCTTTTGCTGCAAATGATTCTGTATGTCACAGTCCAGACCACGATCGGTCATTGGCTGTCCGTCTGCTAATAAAGTTTTTGTAGTTTTGGTAGGTTTGGGAGCGGTAACTAACCCGTGGAGATTCCTGGTCTGATGGCAAACCATTTTGGGAAACTTGTTCTCCTTTTGTCCCATCCCTGTTGGGAGAGAAGAAAAAGAAAAGAAACTGCATGACGTTCTTGAAAGTCACGCATAGTTTTTGCCAAAATAAGATCTTCCTACTGAATATTGCACACCTCAGAAATTCAAGCAAGTTCTTAAAATCCCCAGGCCCAAGTGAATAAATCCAACGCTAAATAAGATCAAAACAGACTTTCCTGACAGTTACCTTACAAATAAGCCTACCCCTATCACAGAAGTAATTTTATAAATGTTAGTGTTCCACGGACATGGCTTGAAATCTATCTGTATCTGATGCTCCAAGAAGAAAGTCAAGATCGTTTTGAGATTTTAATTCATAACACAGGGCCTGTAGAATCAGTGTTTTTACTTTAGGGCCAGATACACCTCAGCAGATGAAAAAATCGGAACATTCAACTTAGCAGTGAATTCAAACGTCTGGGAAAGGTCCTGTCCCCATAAACTACATCCACCAAGTCTTCTAAAATTACAAAACCATACAACCTCTAGACTCTCCCTTTACAACACATCTTCAGCCTGATAACTCTGCCTGAAGAGACAGTGTGAAGCACGCAGTTCAGCTTCTCGTGCCCTGGGCTTACCATTGCTGCTGGGAGTCTGCATCCTCTGCAACCTTTGGGCTTGGCTCTGGAGTGGGCGGCTGTCTCTTCCTCTCCTCTTCCTCTTGCTGTCGACGTACTTCCAGCAGTTCCAACTGAGAAATTAAACATTTTTGTGCATTTATAAAAGCACTGCACATTTTTCAGGGGCATGTCTAGAAACTAAAAATAACTCTGTACATTTTTCTGAAACATTACTGAAATAAAAATTGAAGGTATCAGTCTTCAGAAGTATTAATCATGCAAAGTTTGTTCCACTGAATTTGTTACTAAAGGCATACAGTATCAGACCCTTTAACACCAAGTGGACTGCCTGGGCAGCAGCTTGCCTCCGCCGGTGTTTCTTTTCTTATTCGTTCTATTAGAACAGAAACCAGACAAACAAAAAAGCCGTCCAAGTTATTAAAATACTGAAAAGTGACATCCTCTTGTCTGCTTGCCATACATAGAAATAAAGTGTTCCACATCCAAATCCCTGAAATTAAAACCAGCCTGATTTCTGAAGATGCTGAGAAACTCCAATCCATTTTGTCTGCAGCTGTGACGCTCAGTGTGTGTGAAAAATCAGGCCACTTCAATTTTAGTGTCTAAAGTAAAATTATTCTCCAAAGATGGTAACATGCTCTCCAAGCATTAATTACTGACATTGCAGCTGTGCTCAAAATGTGCTTTTTTTTCTTTGGCTCATGATGTCTTTCTAGGGGACAATGTAGCCTTGTAGTGGAGCAGTCAAAACACAACAAAAATTTTTGACAAAACCCCCTCCCTACCACTGCCTCCTCACACTGTCATCTTTAACCAAAAAGAAATTCAAGTGTTTGGATCTGGGTCATCTTCACTCAGAATCCCCCTTCCCTTTTAGCAGTACAATCTGTGTGGCAGAGGGCTGGAGCAAACTGCTCCGCTCTTGAATTTGCTTCTGGGTCACTACTCCTGGGCCTGAGACAGCTCTTGTTGACTATTAAGCTCATTTATCACTCAAGCTTTCCTTGCAGGTTGTCGAGTTCAAATGAACCTGAGAGGGCTTTAGCATAGTTGGGAACATGAGACTTCAGGCCCCGGGTGATTGGCCAAGGTTAATCAACTAACGGATCAACAAATGGAGGTTAGGTTGGTGATGCTGGGAGTTATTCCGAACAATCAGGTGGCACCAAAATGAAGGGGAATGGCCAAGAGAGGTTATTCTCGCCTATAGCACTCACCGTGGTCAGTCTTTCCAGTGCTGCAAATCTCTCATCCCAAGTAGCTGCGGATTTTTCAAAGGCTTCATGCCGCTTAATTAATTTTTCCACTTCATCGACACTTTGACCTATTTCACGACTGGAGAGGTAGGGCTCCTGTCCCAGCAGCCAGGCCTCCGCCACACTTGCATCTCTTGAAAACTGGTGCACCTCCAAAACTGAGCAAAGAACATACAGCTCTCAGTGCCACTAATGTCAAAAAGAGCATCGTGAAGTCATCAGGCATCTTCTGAATTTACTTAAAACATAGCTCAGGGAAAGAAGTAAATGTATTTGGCTAAGTATTTTCCTTAAGTAAGCCTACTGAAATTAATCATTTAGAAGACAGACATTTATCCTGTTGGCTTTGCTTTGAGGAAAAATAAAAGTTAAGGCCACCTTCACTTCTACGGACTGTTTTATTTTGCAATTTCAATGTTTCCTTTTTGTTTTAATCTGCTGCAACCTGCCAACTTCAGAGTAGAAAGGCTGTTATCTGCTGGTTTCCTTCCTCAGACTGGCCTGTCTATAGAACAGCTAGACTGTAGGCTGTAGTGCCCTTCAGCAAGCGGCATTTCTGTACTTTGAGCCTGTCTGTAAGTGCTACAGTTCCAGGTTTCCTTCCTTCTGTCTTCACAGCTTTTGTGAATGCGATCTGGCAATTTTTATAACACAAAACCCAAAGTGAGGGACAATTGCCCAAGCTACTGTATTTCTGAAAGCTTGCTGAGGCTCAGAAACAACGAAGAAAATATATGCAAGCAGCCCAGAACCCCTCAAAATGAGTACACATTTTGAGGTCCTGGACAACTGTCTGCTGCAAAGGCTTCAGCCTGTATACGACGTACGTATCATCTCATTAGAGTATCAGACTTTGGTTGCTGTTGCTGGTGTAGAACTTGCAAAATGCTGCAATGTTTAGAAGTACACCTTTTGTCAGTAAACCGCTCATCAACATTCTGTCCTCCCAGACAGGGAGGCACATTACCTGCGTAAAGCTGCAGGGCTTTACTTCTCCCTATTTTTTAGTAGTGCATCCTTTGTAGAAACACAGTTGGAATGTGACACCTGCAAAATACGGTAGATCTGTTTCACCTAGCTCCAAATTTGATCGTATAGAGTAAGACCTTCGGTGCAGGTTTCTTGGTTTCAAATTCTCAGTTATTTTACAATCAACATGTGTGAATCTTACAGATTCACAGTGCAAACACTTTCAAGCACTGTTAATAAAAAAGGGGCTGCAGATTTTTTCCAACTGCTCAGGAAGACTCAGTGAAGAGAGAGTTAGATGTGGCCCTGACCAAAAGAAATCTAAAGACGTCCTTACTCAGTCTCAGCCACTCCCATCTGTCTTCCCATTTGTCAATCATTTCTTTTCTCTTTTCTGTCAGCTGCAGCAGCTTTTCCTTGATCTGGATTGAAGAGGAGAATGCAGAACTGTTACACAAGCACCAGGCTCACCTCACCACACCGCATAAGCCATTACCAACAGCAAAAGGCACTGACGAAATACACTGTGCTAGATTGTCAGGAACTGACTTAAAACACGAATACAACAGCTGTTTTTCTCTTTGAAGCACAAATAAATAGGACATTTGTATTAAAATACCACATTTGCATAAGCAGACATTATCTGTTAAAACTACAGCACCAAGATTATTTGATAAAAAGAGTAAAACAAATCTAAAAGGTGCAACCATGTGTTGTATCTTCTGCCCTTTTCCTAGCAAACAATGCAAAACGCACTGCCTGTGATCGTTACAGACAGCCTACAGCTGCCCGCACTAACAATACCGATGTGCCAGCGTAAGCCCTGTGTTATGCTCAGGGTGAACACGGGCTGGCAAAACCTCCCAGTGCCTGAGCAAATGTTTCTCTGAGGACAGTCCACAGCACTTGTGTGTAATATGGACACACAAAATACCACCTCCCTGAGTGGACAGCACCTTACATCTGGCTACCCTCTCTCTGAAGGGAGGCAGGAAGAAAGGCAGATTAAGCCTCTATTCTCCGGCCTAGAAAAATCAGAAAAGAAATCAAATCCTTAAGCAGTTGAATACATTTTTCTCTTCATATTCCCTGGATTTACTCCCTACGAGACAAACTTTTTCCTGCTCCTATCCCTAGGCAGGCCTCTTCATAGCATGCCCTGTACAAAATTCATGCTGTCTCACGATTTCTCTGCTCTTGCTGAAAGAAGTCACCTTTCCCAGTGCAGCCAGCCCAGAGTGCTCGCTCTGCAGAACCGAATGCAACAGCTTCTTTGCATTTCCTGGACTGAAAACGATACTTTAAATTGAGGTGCCATCCCTGCTACCCAACATGAATTCACAGGGTGAAATTATACACTAATTTCACAATCGCAAGTAAGTGGAACAGTCCCTGAAGTAATGCGTGTCATTATAAATACGCAACTTCTTAATCTGTTGATTACACAATGCAAGTTTCTCCAGCTGAAACAAAATCTATAGGCTAGCTGCACTACGGCTGTTACACATTCAGTAAGCACAGTACCTCCTCTGATGCATAGTGTTTTCTTGCCAGAAGAGATTTGCCGAGCTCAATGCAGGTAGTAAAGCTGTCATTTCGGGCATCGATTTCTGCTTTGATACCCTGGTGATTGTTCATTAGTAGTTCAACAGACGAAACATCCCTAAAATAATCAATCCACGGTTCAGAAAGACGTATTCCAGATTTAACAGCTGTTACATTTTCAAACAAGTAAACTAACCCAGAACTGTACGATAAAAAAAATTCAATTCCTAGATTGCCTTTGTAGTTCAGGAAGCAAAACAGCTAGCAGCGTTTCCTTAGGAATGGCACCATTCTGGTCTGAATCAGAGATCAAACAAGCATGCGAGACTTAATCTCTCTGAACACATTTTTACATTGCAATTACTTCAGTAGCCCCCAGCCTCTGCTGTGCAGCAATACACAAAAGCAAGCTGCTACACCATCATTAGGTTGTGACAGCCTCTCTCTGCATTTCTGGCTCAGTGATACTGAGTCTTTTCCTCGACTGACCTGCAGCCCTATCTTCTGACTGAGAAGAGATACTTCACGTTACCTTGGCTTTTCTTGGGCTTCTATCTGTCGGATAACGTCTTCCATCCAAAGCATGAGATCACGAACCATGCTGAAGAAACGGAATTTGTCTCCTGTATCCACCAGCCTAACCCTGCGGCCCTCGCAGGCATCCAACAGTGCCTTCCATGCTTCTAGGACCTCGTTTTCCCTTTTCTGGATGTCATCAGCTTTGTCTCCAGCATAGGCAGCCTGAAGGCGTGCAGCATCCTCCTGCAGCTGTCTCACCTGGTGTGTTTTTATACAAGAGAAATGCATCAGTGCTTGGATACTTGAGTCACAAATATGGGGAAATTTTAGGAGCTAATTCATCAGTTGAATGGCTTTCTAAAGTCACTGCAAATATATGTAGTCTATTGATAAGGTTTGTTCTGTTATTAGGACAGTATAACTCTCTGAGAATACTTCTTAGGGAAGACTGCTGCGCCAAGGGGCCACCAAAATAACAAAGATTTGCCACTGCCTAAATCTCCCGTAAAACTAGGTGCCAATACAAAGTGACTGTTACATGTCAGGGCAAATGGGGACCACTTTCATCATCAAATTTTCAATGCCACTCAGGAACTCCTGGAACAAAACCACGATTCTGACAGAGTATGACTTCTCATGCTCTGTCAGACTACAAAAAAAATGTATTTAATGACAGAAATTTTTTTTCTATGCGTAGATAATGACTTCAAACAGAAGAAAATTTGGAAACTCAAAGATCTTTCTACTTTTGTAGTAAGAAAGAACTTTGTACTATTGATGTCTTGGGACATCAAATGTTATTTCTTGACTGTTTCACGTGTTTTTGAGCCAGGAATCATTCTATTAGCGTTTTTCTAATAATTTTCCCTTTTTTAAAAGGGAAAAAAAAGTTTGAACACCAAATTAAACAGTGCTTTAGCTACAGGCACAGAGATCAGTCCACTGGCATAACGACCCATTCTCAGTGCTCTAGCTGCTTCACCCAAAACTATCCTGAGTGCTTTCACCACAGCTATGCACTATCATTACATATCCCATCATTTAGGGCTTGATTATAATTACCTTTTTGAGAGACTGGGATTCATGTTTTGTGAATGTCTCCCCTTTTATGTATAAAATCTACAGCTTCTGAAAGTAAAACACTTGGAAAAATCAAAAGGTTGCTACATCCCCTTTATTCTAGTGTAAACAACTATGTAAATTGCAACATAACCAAGAATTGGCAGGCAGCTTGGCCATAAAAGCTATCTTTTCCAACCTACTGGGATAAATGCAGTCAGTCGTAATTCCTCCATTCCTTAAGCAACTTGTTGTCTTCCGAAATTGTCATTTTGGCAGCTGAACGTTGTTTTTCGGTTTAGAATCCCCCGTGTGCTGTATAAACAGCTGCTGCCTTCTATTTAACATACCTTGGCTTCAAAAGATTCAGAATTAGATCAAGTTTGGCTACTTTTAAAAATCTTAGCCTGGACTATACACTCTCAGACTCTTGTATCTGTGTATCTCTTCAGACTGCTGTTAGGAAGCATCATAAAAAGCAACATTTAAGTCAGAATGCCCAAATTCACAACCAAGTCAGGAAGCCTCTATGTAGGTCTACAGGACTCCTTTGCCTCTTAGAAAGGAAAAACTAAAAGTGCCTAGAAGATGAGGGTTTAATTGGGGCATTTTGGTGGTGGGTTTGTTTTGTTTTTTTTAAAAAAAAGCCCAAGCAGCCAGGCTTAGACATCCCTTCATATTTACCCCTGTCCTCCAAGTATCCTTTGGAATATTGATTCTTCCATGGCACAGGCTGGTTGAGTCTTATGTCCACCAAGGTGAACATGGCACAAGAAGCAGGTAAATCTAAGGTGGCTTCCAGCACAGCTAACACAACACCCAAGAATAATGTTAAGGACAGAAAATTCTGAAACCTGTATTTCGTATTACGTCTGGTACACTAAAAATTCTTTACAGATTTAGTATCTGTTCAATGTCTTTCAGAAATTGACTAAAGAGACAATATGTTAAGTCAAATGAACCTTTTTTTCTTCAAATGCAAGCTATTTTCCAACCACATCAGCCACACAGTGTACTGCTGCTGCTGGGGCAATCAGAAAAACGTCTTCTGAGGAGCTCAAGTGTGTTACCCTCGTGCCTCTCCATCCACTCTATTCCTACGCGCACACCAGGCTGAGACTGTCAGGAGCTGCTTTACTTTAAATCAATACAGGAGTTCTCTGCTTTTATTTCTTCTTCAACCAAGGACAGGAAATGGAATAATGTTAAACAATTACCTACGTATTCAGAAATCTGTGTACTTATGGATTTCTATTTTAGATAAACTAATTAACCTAACACAATGACAGAGAAGCAGAAAGACAGATAAGAAAATGACGCAGGTGAAGTTATTCCCACAGGAATACACTTGGAAAGCAGCTGGCAGCACTGTCTCCCAGCCACAGAGGAGCCAAGAGCAGCAGCAGCACTCTGCAACTCAGGTTCCTATACCCACAGACAGCGCCTTTCCGTTGCTACACACCTGGGTGCCGAGTGCCTGGATATCATGCTCAAATGTTGTGTGCATTCTTTGTAGTGTTTCCACTGTGTTTTGGTCTCTACCAAGCTCTTCAGGTAGTTTCTTATGTTTGTCTTGAATACGTCCTAAGATCTCCTTGGCATCATGGTAAAATTTGTGCAGTTCGTAAGAGGCTGCTAGAATTTGTGTTCTCGTGTCAATGAGCTCCAGGAGATCTGCCCAGGCCTCATTGAGTCCGTCCTTCCACTCTGCAATTGTCGCAGCATCTGAATGTCCAGAGTTGATGAGTTCGTCCGCCATGTGGTTAACAGTATCGACACGCTCTTGTCCGATGTTTCCAGTGTCTCTGGCAAATTCTCGGAATCGCTCCTGTAGCATCTGAAACACAGAGAAACAGACCCATGCAGCGCTGTAATGGCAAACTGATCTGAGCAAACCAAGGCAAGCCAACCACCCCCACCCATCTACTGTGCACAGCATCCAGAAAAGGAAGGTCAACCTGCGGCCACATCCAAAGAACTTACTGTGACATGTTCGTAATCCTGGCCCAGCTCATGGGATCCTGCCACCACCTCTCTTTCGGCAATCCATTGCTCCAGATCATCCACCTCGCGGTTAAGCTGGAACAGCCTGTGTCTCTCATCCAGCTTGCCCCGTCTCTCTTCAGCTAGATCCTTCAGGCCTGCATACAGCTTATCCACTTTGGACTGGCGCATGCTGATACGCTCACTGAAAAAAATAGAGCATTGAGTCCTCATCGTCTCTTATAAATAATAAAAGCAAATGGAAAAAAAAAAACCCTACAAGGTATAAAAATAACCCTTCAGGAATTTAATCCACAGAATGCATGTCTGCTGCATGCACAAATTTGACTGAGACACACTGGACCAACCCTGTGCTGGCACAGCTGACTGCACTAGCTGGACACGTAAACCCCCTGGTTTTAGAGAGTGAAGCTGGGAACCAAGCTCTCCATTTGTTTGGCTGCAGATGACATCAGAGTCTTCTTCTGAAATTACAGGCAGGATCTGAGCTGCTGAGGCAACTAGTATTTCATTTTAATTTACATTCTGCTTCGAAGTTCAGAAGTACTCGTGGGTTTCTTACTCTCTAAAGCTCAGCATTTCCAAAAGTGATCAATATTTCTACTTCCCATATCTTCTGCCTATATTTTGTCTGATCCATACAGCCTTGTCAAACTGCCTTTCCTCTGCCTTGTAAAATTGATTATGTCATTCTAGTACTCAAGTCAGCTCAGCCAGGAACTCCACCCTCATCAGAAATTATGACAACCACAAGAGAGTGCTTTTGAGTTAAATAACAATCTTTCACCAGAGACAGACTGTCTTCCTAAGACAGTCCTATCTTCCAATTTGTGAAGCAGAGCAGTTAACTACATCAGCCTCATAGTCAAATCAGCCTTGCAGTCAAAACCAAGGGAGAATTCTGTTTGCTTAGCTGCAGCTTTTACAGCAAAACAGTTCTTAAGCTTCCTGGATTCTCCCACAGGGAAAGCCATTTATGAAAGTTGAGATAAATTTACCAAAACCAAGACGCTAATGTGTCCATGTTTAAAGCTTCAAATTCTAGTCTCTGATTCTACTGGAATCTCAAAGAGAGGAGGCAGATCTTGGGGAGCACTGCCCTACAGACAGAAGGATAAATGACCACGACCCTATGGGCTGGACATAAAAGTTGGTGGAAAGAGTGAGTTCTCTCTCAGGACTGCTCTACCTTCATAACATTCAGCACTGCTGGCAGACCCGACACCAATAGCCTGTATAAAGGATACAACAGACATTTACTGAAGGTGTCACGTAATATCCAGCAATCAGCAGCTGCAAATACTGACCCTGCTCAGGACCCCGTCTCTGGCCAAATCAGGGGGTTCCAACACACATCTTGAACTGAATGAGGCTGAACTCCTCTTCTGTATGTTCTTCTGAGCTACTTACTCCTTACTGTAGCCATTGTGTATCAGAATGACCTAACAAAGTGACCGAAGTACTAAAAGAACACATAATCCAATTAAAATGGCAGTTAATACCTTTCTGGGTGATTATCTGCTACCAAAGTTCTGCTGGTTTTTGAAAGCTGGTGCACAGTCTCAGCATAGTCTTCTACAGCTTGTTCCAAAATCTGGTGTTTCTTCAGCATGGACACTGCACTCTGTTCATCCTGTAACAATGACAAAAATGACAGTCAAGTCCCCCGCTCCAGAGAAAGACACCACACAGCAAGTTCAACTTGGTGTGCAAGCAAAAAGTGGTAGCCAGAAAGATAAAGGACTGCTTCCTAGTACAGCTTGAAGACAGTTGTTCTGACAATGGTATATTAATAGTTGAGTTCACGGCAAATGGTACCCACAGAAAGCAAAATAACAAGTAAAAGAGTGAATGCAACAACCCCTCTGGGATGCAGAACAAAATTACATCAGCTGTGCATGGAGCACGTTGAATTTATTCTTCTGTGAAGCTCTGTGTGTGTTTACACAATAGTGGTGATTGTGCTGGGCTCAGAAAAATGGAATAGTTTTAGGTACGTCACTTGTCAGGCTTTTCCACAACAGCCTGGGTCAAAAAAACATGAAATCCTTTGGAGCCCATGCCAAAGGATTCCCCACCAAAGGGCCTGGAGAAATGCCGATCAAAACTTCCCATGCATTGTAATGATTAAGAAAAACACCCCTCAACTCTTAGTGTTAACTGGTATTGTCTATAAGCCTTTTCATTAAAATATTTTTCATGATGTACTATTCACATTAATATTCCCTTTTATTCACATTGCTTAGATATAAAAAAGAAAAATTCTTTTTAACTGACAACGGAACACCCATGGAATGCGCTATACTGAATGTGCTAAGCTTTATTTTGTCGAAGCAATGAACACAGTATGTTTCTGTAAATAAAAAATAAGATAGAGCACTCCAACACCTCCTTGAAGAACGGAAGTTCATCTACTCTTTGGTAGGGTCTGATGCTGTTCTGGTTGCACTTCAGTGGGAGTAAAGCTGACGACTGCTGGCATCAATTGAGCGACCATCAGGCCTGTTTCACAGACAGGTGCATCGTGCTGTTCCCAGTGATTCAAAACCAATAGAAAACTTGACCTAACTGGACTGTATTGGTAACTGACCTTACAGCAAAGGAAGGCACACAGTTGCCATCCACAGTCTGAGGATGCTTCGCTGACTCAGTACAGCATACTCCATACTATCAGAGATGTCATAACAGATAGAAGAGATAATCACTTGAGGTTTCACAAGGGAATTAAATTTGTTTATGTTACCATTACACTAGCAACATATTAAATTATGTCACCTGCCTGCCTCTAGCTAAGCAATTAGAACCAAACTAGAGTCACTGCGGCGCTGCTCACCTTGGCTTTCTCTTCTGACATCATGTAGAGCTCCTGCTCACTCATCCAGGCCTCGGCCTCGGCAGCATCAAAGTAATACTGCTGTGCCCTGTGAGACTCCTCTAGGCGCTTGTGGCGTTTCTCTGTCTCCTCGATAAGGAGGCTCCACAGCTGCTGCAAGTCTGCAAGCCTCTGCTGAATCGCTTCAGCATTAGGGCTACTCTCCGTGATAATGTTTTGGCTCCTCTCAAAAATGTCATCGATACGTGGCTGATGTCCCTGGATTTCTTTCTGAAGGGTCTACATGGGAGAAAAGCAGACTGATGAGACACTGCACCAAACAACAAAGAAATGCCAGTCAGGGGTCTTAACTCTGGAGGGGCAGCAAAACACATGCCATCAGCTCACATGGACAAACTGAGGCTATGCCCTCCTCGAACATGCCACCGCCCAGTGGTCACACCACCCCCCCACAACACATCACCACTGAAGCATCCATCATTTTACCCCACGCCTTTCCTTCCTGAATTAGTCAGCACTAAGGAGAAATAACTCCAAGGTATGGAGCTCTAACAGCACCTACTTACCTGATTTTTCTTTATTAGTAGCTGCACAGTCTGGAGGTTGTGTCCATGATCAGTAGATGTAGCTATAGGCATCCTCTCTCCAACCCACAACTGAAAGCAAGAGAAGAAGACCACATCTGATTTCAATCAACCCCAGATACGGTTAGGGCAGCAGAGAGAGGCCGGTGCACACAAGACGCAAAAAACAGCGTTACTTGAACATGCTATCGAGAGACACGAGTGAAAGGTTTCTTGCTGCGATAGCTCTGCTATAGGTGTGACATTTTCCTAGTGCCCAGGGAACAGGATTTTTTTTATACTCACAATTTCGTCTTCCACATCCCGGTTGAACTGGTGGATCTCTTTGGAGGCCAGCAGGTTTGCCTTTCTTTCATTCAAAGGTTCCAACAACTCCAAAAATTTCTTTTCTACAGTAAGGCGTTTGCCATCTACTTCATCTGTACTCTTGCCTTCTTGACTTAAAGCCTTTGCCTGGCTTTGCAGCTCCTCTATCTCCTTCTTACGAACATCCATTTGATTCTCTAGCATCTAAACAGAAACATGGCAAAAAAAATCCTGAAAACCAGGGTAAAAGCAGTTGATACGACTAGGGTACGTCAATAGCTTCATAAGAAAGAAGAACAGATGCTGATCAGTAAGGATTTACCAGATTAATAATTATTGTAGCATTCATATTGCAAGGAACAAGGCTTAGACACAGATTCACAACTGCAGCCACCTGCTGATATCCCTCAGTCATGCCTGCTTGTGCAAATGTTGAATCTGGCCAACAACACAGCTGAACAACTTCTGTCAGGCATTCACAAGTTACCTCGAACAACTCCAGAGCACAGCTAATTGCATGCAAGAGCTTCATTGCTCCCTGCTGCCCTTGCTACTCCTTGCTGCCTTTACAGCAGGAAATCAGGGACCGACCAGCTTTGGACAAATTCAAATCGTAGGCAGGCAGCCATGTACAGAGATGGAATTACCAGTGACTGGAAGATGAGAGTGGGAGACAGTACAGAGATATTAACGTTGGGGAGGAAGGCAGTATAAGGTAGAGATCGCAACAAGAAATTTACAGCTGATTTGTTTCTGGGTGTATTTCTGGTTCTTCTTAAAGACACGTGAAACAACCATAAGAAAGAAAAGCAAATAAACCCTTTTCTAAACTAAAAGGATCCCCCATCTGTTCCTTTGAGTGCAGATATCTGCTGTCTGCCCACTCTTGCAACCTGTGCTCCATTTACCTGCTGCTTCTTCAATAGGATGTTGACACTGGTGAGATCTTTTCCGTAGTCGTCCGACTGAATTTGACTCTCCAAACCATTCAACCACTTATCCAAATCAGCACAGCTCTGGGTAAAAAGTTCTGCCTTGTTTGCATCAAAGAGACGCTGAGCCTTGGTCTGGGTAGTGGATTCAAGCTCTTCCCACATCTGATGGAGACCTGTCAGCTTTTCTTTCACTACGGCTTCAGTCTCTGGTTTCTCCGCAATGAGCTGCATTCCCTCCTGCAAAGCAAAGAGCAAGAGTGGTAGCTCCTCAGAAGCACTCACAGACCGTTAATTAAATTATTCTGATTAGTAAGCATTCTGGATTCCTCATCTGCTGGCAGCACCAACCACTCATTTTCTATCTCCAATTATCCAGTGACTCCTTCCAGAACATCAACTCCCAGGTCAGTCTCTTGCCAGGAAGAGGGTTTCTTGGCAAGGCAACGCCTCCTTTCTCTTCCCCCCTACATGTGTTCCTTTGTGGGAGTTCCTGGGGACACTGCTCAGATGGGAGTGGAGCAGGCTGCCCCAGGCCACCTGTGTGACAGCGGAGGAGGAAACTGCAGCTCAACAAGCTTCTGTGGGCCATTTCACTGCGAGAGAGATGAAGAACCAGTGTAATGCTGGGAGAGGGAGCTTATGGCACCAAAACTGAGCTGCGTGACTGAAGACGGTTGTGTCAATGGGTTATAGCAATTACCGTGGGTCTAAGCTAGTATCAGAGGGGAAGAATCTTCCTTGGAAAGCTGGAACCCCGTACCTAGCACTAGCAGAGCACTTGGACTTAAGATATCTTTTTGCCTTTACAAAGATTGTATTAGTTTTGGAAATATTTTCTTTACTTCCAATTATACTTCTACCTCTGCACCCGCGTGGTGCTGACAAGGGAAAAACCTTTTCAGGTCTGAACACTACTCACAACTGAACACATTTAATAGCTGTGACCACTGGTAACATTAATACAGGGATTGTCAGCTGTGGCTCAATATACAACTTCGGTACTTTGCTGCAATCTTATTTTTCAGAGGCAAAGGGTAAGTATGTATTAGCATCACTAAAAAAGTACTTCCAGTACTAAGAGCAGCCTTCTAATTACACCATTAAAGGGTATTGCTATTTGCAGATCACAGAAAAGCCTCTAATGGGATACAGAGTGCCAAAATGGGAGAGGAAATGAGCAATTAAGCTAACTTACACTGAACAGAAACCCACTGTCAGAGCTAAAGGCGAGACGTCCTTAATGTTCCAGAGCTGCACATGAGAAATGGGGAAGGAAAAAAGTACAGCTCATCACAGCATATTAAAGCCTTCAAAGTAACTTGATACAGAGCTGTGAATCTTAATTAATCACAAAACTGGCTGTACTTTACCTCATGTGCTAATTTTGCACGGGGAAAGGCAGCCTGATTATAGTCCTGAATGAATGAAAACCAGCATGGCAGCATGGGAGTCTAAATTCAGTTATTCATCTACATTCAGTTATTTCCCAGGAAGCACTTATACTTTTATTAGCTGAAATCACAATATTTGCCCCTTTTACCCTTTAGGTATGCAAACTAGGTTATGCCTTCCTCCTCACAGATAAGAAAGACTAGACAAAAATTAAATTGTCAACTTAGCCAATGACTATTCTTGAAAATGTCTTGGATAAAAAAAAATTAACATCAATGAGGAACAAAATGGGTTAATGGAGACACAATGCATTAGACACTTATTCTACAGTAATGAAACTTCCTTTTGCCTTAGCTGGAGAGATGATTCAAGAACCAGTTCTGCAGAGGAACAGATGCCATCTTGTGCATAACCACCTTTGACAAAGATGAGGGCATTTTTTCAGACTTCCTTTAGTTACCTTTTCGATCTTCTCCAGCCATTCTTTGTTGGATGCAAGTTCTGCCATAAATGCTTGATGCTTCAGCCATTTGCTATGCAGGTTCCTTGCCTCATCATAGGACATATCCTGGGCAGTAAGCATCTTTTCATTGATCCAGAGTGAGAGCTGAAAACAAAAATACATACATGTCTGTGAAAACGTTTGTAGTGTGAAATAATGCAAAGGATCCAGATGCCTCCAGATCAAGGATAAAGAGATGCCTCTACAGAAGAGCTGCATGAGATTCAGAGACTTCTTTTACTCAGGGTTCAGTCAAGGATCCAGCTCTTTACCAGTTAAATTTAAACATCCATCTCCGTTATATAAATAACCCATGACTCAAGCAGAAAGGAATCAACTCCATGATGAGCAAATCGAACACGCAGGTCTCACCCAGTTCAACAGCAAGAGAAACAGGGACATGTGTCCTACTTACTGGTCACAGTGTATTTCCGTACCACTTTTCTCTTGCAACATTACTCAGTGTGCTACTCAGGACCAGAATTTGAATGTCATCACCATACCCCTGTGGAGCCTTACTGACTTCCTAAGGACATTGCAGAAGTACACGCTAATGAATCGGAATGCAAAAGGCAGTCTCCAGAATTAAACAGAGCCCCAGGGTAAGTTTTTCAGGGAAACACTGAGTGAGAAATTCTGTATTTCTACTCGTACCAAAAGTCTTAAGAATAGAGATGAGTTTGTACCATTAATTCACACCACATTTGTACCTTTTCCCCATAGTCTTTTCTCTATATAGGTTTGCATAAATAAATTTATTTGTCCAATCTCCAGTAGGGTTTTGGTACTCAAGACTTGCCTTTTCCCATTATATAAAATCCAAGACCAATTTCATTCTGATTTTCTGCAAATACAAACACACTGAGAACAACTTCCAGACCAACACTAGAGGAAATCAATACTTCAGAAGATAGCTTATTTGCCAAGGGAAAGTAGAATGTGAAAATGGTTACAGCAGCCAACATCAAATTTCCTCCTAGGGCGAGTCTGACTGCTTTATCTATGCCTTTGGTGAGGATAAAAAACACATTCACAGGAATGTTTACAGAATTTGAAAAAGACTAATTTTCTGCATATTTGGAGTTGCCTACCCGAGCAGAAAATGTCAAAATAAATCTAAGTGTTGTTTCTAGAATGCCACTTCAGCGACGCACATGGTCCTGCCGAGGAAGCACTCTGACAAGAAGAGTAACAGAGCATGGGCAAGACTTGCCAATTCTCTACTAGGTACTCAGGATGCAGGGCAACAAATTCACTTAGCATTCTCAAGCCTTTTAAAACTGTCCCTTAAAGGCACTGTTAAGCTCCACAAAAAAGAAAAACTTATCAGAGCAATCAAAGAAACTCCTCATCTGATCTTTCTATCAGGTCTAAAGAGAAAAATGCTCATCTTAATGAAGACCTCTGCAGGCAGCGAAGTTTACAGTTATAACAGGCTACTGTGCTTCTTAACAATCAAAGGCTACATTAAGGATTACCATATAACCCCAAATTAGTGGTTTTATTCCTGCCTTTCTGGGCAAGAGACAGCTGCTATACTCTGCAAACTGCACTGCTTGTCTTTCACTGTTTGCTTTTACTCCATCACAGCACTAAGTCTTCTGAGGACTTCGAAGTGCTTCCCAAGGGAAGGTGGTACTGCCCATATTAACAGATGATGTGAACACAGGTGATATGCGGTACACAGGAGTGGCTGTCAGAATAAACCCCCCATTTCTGCCTCTCACGATGTTATATTCCTTCTGATAACACGGAAGTGCAAATAAAGCATTTAAGGGAGTGACTATTAAAATCTAGTTTTTGCAACCACTACAGTCACTGGAAGTCATCTTCAGTGCAAAAGTAGATTTAAAAAATAGTACAATAATTCCCTAAAACAGTGCCTCAGACTGACACTTGCAAGTATTTATTTCTCCAGAAAACCATCAGTCAGTTGTTAACATCAGCAGAGCTAGCTATTAGGCTTCCTCCCATCCTTTGCACATATAGCACAAAATTTTGCTTCTGCTCTCAGCTCCCAGCAGGCTGTAACACTCCGCAATGAAAACCAAGCATGAACTAAGAGAAACGCAGAGACAAAACCCTTGTAAATCTGGCGGAGCAACAAGGAAAGGTGAAAGAGCACCAACTGCTGCTGCACTTCCCAGGCATTGCAAATATCCAAGTTGACACAGCCTATCTTGTGGCGTAAGGTTCACAGACGTCTGTGCTGCATGACAAAACCTGCTGGCACACTCCGTGAACAAGCAGAAAACTTCTGACATGCAGAGTCTCGCCAAATGCTTTCATTCTGGCGTCCCTAGAGAAATTAGCCCAGACAGTGCTGGGACTTCTAAGCACTTACAGGGAAGATCAGCTTCAATCTCTTTGAAGGTGAGTTGTAAAAGAGCAGGAAGTCAAAGAAAACTAAATAGCAAAATTTATCACATCTCCTCTTCTCAGGATTTTCTGCTGTCACTTTTTATTTCATGCACACAGCAAATTCAATTAACACATTTGTATTTATGAATGCAAGAAACAGACACAGACAAAAAAAAACAACACCCCAGGATTAACCTGTGACTACTAACAAGAAGAAAATCTGCTGCATTTTCCCTCGCCTGTGACCTGGAGGAAAGGTTTATCACTGCTGAGCTGTTGTTAGAGCATTATCCTGCCACCTCCTCGAGCACCACTGACCCTGCTCGCTGCCTCGTCTGAGTCAGAGGCAGGAAGAAGCAAGGGGCAGAAGGCCACATTTACAATAATGCTTCAGCACGGAGCGACTGATGAGGAAAGTGTTTGCCCTGGGGAAGGAGCACACTGCGGAAAACACTTCCTTTCCTCAAGTCACAGACAGATGGGAAACTGTCCCCAAGGAGGTGGGCAGGAAGGCCAAAGGATCATTGCCAGGTGAAACGGAGACTGGTTCAAATCTGTCTTCTAACCATTCTCAGCTTCACGGTCAGTGCTAACAAAAAAGCAAAGGGTGAAGTATTCCCTTGGCTCCCTTCCACCCGGCAGGACCATGGTGCTCCATCACACAATCCCTCCAGCCCAATGTAGGTATCAGTAGGCACTTTGTAAACACATTAATGCAAATTCTAAGTCTCATTATGGCTGTCTTCTCAGAAAGCAACCATTCAATTATTGTCAAGGCTAATGTCCTCTCAAAAAAGATTGGAGAAATTTGTAACATTTGGATATTGTAAGTTCTGTCTTTGAACCGTACAGGCGAGACATCCATGCTTTAGTGGCTGGAGATGAACAATTGGGAGGAAAGGCATTCAGGCAGCCAGACACTAGAGCTTTTATGTTTTCCTTTCCCCCCCTCCATGATATAGGGGGAAAAAACAGATCCTAGGGAACACAACCACATTGACACAGAGGCTAGAAGAGCTCCAAGAGCCAGGGGGATTTTTGTACCAGATATGTTACAGAGGAAGGAAGAAGCTGCTGCTAATAACAGCAAAATTTTTGCTAATCTGTCATGTTTCTACTTCCAAGAAAGGAGCAATTTAACCCAAGTTCACGGTTAGCTTATGCAATGCAGGAAAATAGACTGCATCTAGGCAACCAAGCAGTAAACATCATTTGCCCAGTTTACGATCATCATTTTGTTTGTTTCTTGACGAAACCTCAGCTGTGGTGCAATTCCATTCAGACACACTGCAGTGACTTCCATTCTTTTGTAGCTGGACAAGATGTGCAGCTAATGTACTGACTCTTGAATTTAAAAGCACAGCTTTGTCATAGTCAGCTCTCTTTGGAGGCTTCAGATAAGGACAGCTAGTTTTTAATGCATGTCACAGACAAGGGTCTTTAATATCTCTCAGTACTGCACGAAATAACCTGAAAATTACTTGATTAATTCCTCATGCTAGGAACAAGATTATTGCTAACTTTAAAACGTTTCCTTCAGTGTAAGCAGTCCATGTAAGTCACTAGAAAATCTGGAAAGGATTTTTTTTTTTTAAAATGTTATGGTACTTAACAATTTTAAACACATGCAAACCATCAGATAAATAGCACATCAAAAATTATGCAGTTTAATCCCGCTCCCCCCTTATTCCTAACCTCCTATTCTTCTGACTAATGTTTTGTAGAAATCACTTGAAATCTCCTGCACCAGGCCACGTGCATACATACAAGCTATAGATAAAATTCTTAATGAGTTCAGTGCTAATCCCACCAGATTCCACATGATTAATTTATACCACAGCAGAAAATCTTCACTGCTTTTGGCAACGTTCCCTGTCTTTAGCTTAGATGACAAAAGGAAATTCAGTTCATGAGAAAATAACCCAAACAGATTAATTTTTGCAGGGTTTTGGACAGGGTTTTTTTTGAATTGTTCCACCCTACTGGATGACTTGACTGCAAAATGCTGAGTATTCCAGTCCTTGTAAAATATGGGGTAAGAATGTTCTTGTGCAGTATGCAGCTTCTAGCAGTAACAGTGAAAGGACGTAATTTACCTCTTGACAATCCTGAAGAAACTTTTGGAGATCTCTGTTATCTTTCAGTCTCATCAGAAGTTCACTGGCTGCTTCACGGTTCTTCCTATGTCTAGTCAAAAAAATAACAGCAGAGAAAAAAAACGTGAAATGGGCATTTCATGCAAAACTGTCATTTGTTTCTGCAGCCTCTTTGGGATACACGTATTGAGTAAGAACGCACTGTGTGCCTTTTACTGCCTTTCAAACGAAGGACATTTTTGAAGCTCAGATATGCGTGTGTTATTTAATGCGCTTACTTAATTTCAGCATCTACTTGTTTTTGTGACCAGTTAAATACACAGGGAAAATTCTGAAGTCAGCAGGATTTCACAAGTGTTATGTACAGAATTTGGCCCACTGATTTCAAGACCACAGGACAGTTCACACTGTTTGCCAAGAAACATAAAAAACAATCTTCAAAATTGCAACAATAAGATTGCGCGTTATGTGGCTTTTGCAAAGCCTATACTTGCTGTAACGCTCTTTATAATACACCTTTGCTATAGCTCAGCACCTCCTTCTCCTGAACAAAGCTGGAGTGGTTTATATAACCTTCCAAATTCTGTATTTAACAAAACCCACATGCAACACACCTGTGTGTTTCTGTAAATAGAAGCTTTATGCACGTTGGAACGTATTTTTCAGAGTGTTTAAGAGTAGACAGAAGAAGAGAAAAGGTTAGTCTCGAAGCCCTATTTTTAATCCGTAACTGTTTGCTCTTGAAGGATGAGTCACACTGGCGGTCCCAAAGGTCTTGGTGGGTTCTTCAAATGGACATGGTGCCTGAAGAGCTGATTCCCAAGGTACCTTTCAACATGTTTTTAACTAAAGCTTAATTCGGACTAGTTGTCCTTGTCCTTCAGTACTTTCATTATTTATGAGGCGATTTAGATGGAGGAGGCAGAGTAAAGAAGATAATTTTTATTTACTGCTCATTGTGTTAGATTTGCTCATACTTCATTGTACAGGGTCTTAAAGTGAAATATTGCGGCCCTTTGTAATAAACTAGGGATAGTGAGCTGGAAATTATTTTAAAGGGTGGAACTTCATAAGATGATCTCAGCACACACTGGCAATAGCTAAATAAATCCACGTTAGTGGAGATCTCCAGAGACTCATAATATTCTAGAAGACTAAATTACATGCTGATGACAACAACTGAATTAAGATACCACTTTTTCTGATCTCCACTAAGTTACCAGAGGAAGCTCTCTGGCGCAAATTTAGCGATTTCAGAAACACAAGGAATACTTCGGGATATGTTGTACATAACAGCAAAAGGTCGGTAGGCAGAGGAATAGGAAAAAACCCTTCACAGGCCTACAAATTGCTTCTCTTTTGTCTCAACAGCTTCCTCTGAATAACCAGGCAAGCAGCATCTATATAGCTGTAGGTCAAGAAAATTGATTTACAGATCATATGGCACGGAAGACATTTGTAACCATCAAAGCAAGAGGCTGGAGTCCAAGCCCAGGCAATCTTGAAGTTTTGACAGGTGTTATCTGAGAGAGCTTGAAGGAAAAGACACATAAATTGCGCCTTAGGAAAAATCTCCATAACATAGCTAACATCATTGGGTTTGATTCCGCTCTCTCTTGGCTGTTTTTTATATGGCTGGGCAAACACAGCGCATTACTCAGGTTGCTAAAATGAAGCAAGGAATTGCTTGGGCGATTTTATCATGATGATTTCATAGATTTAATGCTAGATTATATTACAGACTCATCTACTCTGGAGAAGACACAAGTTGTGAAATTAAAAGGAGAATTTTCATTACACTTATTTGAATAGAGTTAAAACTAAGTAGAGAAGTTCTTATGTTGAGAAAACTTGAGTTTAAAAAACTAACAAAAATATCTCCCAGAGTGTTGGAAATACTAACTTCAAGAACTTTGAAGGGAAACCATGCAGGGATATCAAAAACAGATGATGACATAGCTTTGTTTTTGGTGCTTGGTTTTTGTTGGTTTTTTGGGTTTTTTTAGCCTCAGCATAATGAACGTGATCTTTGGCACTTGGAGCTATTTAACTGTAAAGGGTTGTTTAGTTGTCCAAGATGACCTGGAGTGAGACTGACAGATAAGTATTCTCTGAAGAGCAGGGCTGAATTGTAACAAGGTTTAAATGGGATACTTGAAGATGTGGTAGTAGTATTTTGAGGTTGGACACTGCTGGAACAGGCAGGAATTCCTGTATTTTCATCACAGAATTGATGTGATTTTTAATGGGAGTAAAAGACCTTAAGAAGTCATTTGGTCTGTTCTCCTGTCTCAGACTGGCTATATCATTAATTCCTTGTTCATGTTTCCCTAAATTCTTTAAAAGCTCCAATGACAGAATTTTCTATGCATAACTACCCCTACCACTAGAAAGCTTCTCCTACAACTCTACTGCCAGTACATCAGAAGGCCTTTAGGTAGAATTAGACAGACAGACTGGAGAACAGAACCCTTCCTAATACAATTTTTTATCCAGGTACTAGAAGAGCATGGCCTTAAGGAGGCTGGCTGGTCACCCTGCTTCCCTGGCTGCATGTGCAGAAGTCCCAGCTGAGCCAGTGGGGCACGCTGGGGTGGTGGACACGCTGGACTGCAGCTCTGCTGAAGGCCATGTACAAGCACTCAGCCATCACTGGAGAGTGGAGAAAAGCACAAAGCTTACTGTTCAATGGCTGATTGCAGTCTTTGCTATTAAAATCCTGCTCTTCTGAGACGTGCATGGCAGAGAAGGGCCAGAAGCTCAGACAGTCACACTTAAGGTTGTCAGTGGCTGCTTCTTACTAATTTGCTGAAATAGTTTGTGGAAGAAGATCTCACACTTGCACAAGAGTTTGCTCCGCAGACTCTAACGACTTTGAATTCATCTGCGTGTTCACATAAATAATCACATATATGACTTACACCACAGCAGTGTCTAGGGCTGCATTAAAAGGGGGCTTCCGTATGCATATATGGAAGAGGTAGCCTCAGATCCAAATGTCCAAGCTAAGCCAGACCTACACAGTAAGAGAGGCTAAGGAATGTACCACAGTCAGTTAAAACATGGGGACATCTTCCTTCTGTGGCAAGATTATGAAGAATCTAAAACAGAAAAATGAGATCTGTTCAGCACAAGGAGGTGTCTGACTCAAATTAATCCAAGAGCAGAGCACCAAAAATTTACCACAATGTTCCCATGCTGTCTCCCCAGAGGCCCCTGAGAATGCTAACAACGCTGAAAACTGACAAAATCACTTGTGGTTTAACTGTAAGCCTGTGGGTTGCAAAGCCTGTGCAGGAATAATAAATCTTACACGTAGCATGAATGCAACTGCCTGCTAAGAATACTGAGATATATGCAAGGCAGTTTTAGCTTCTTTAGTTGTTCCAGCAAACAAGAGGCATTCTCCTTTCTGAATGGGCAAGAACAAAAATTACTTCAGTTCTCTGTTGAGCAGAAAGCTGCACAAATACAAAAGCTGATGAAAAACAGAACCAGATCACAATCTGAGTCAGATCTGCCACTGTCTAAACTCAATCTCATTTGCAGAATCCGAGAGGCCATACGCAGGCATACAGGCTAGGGCAGCCCCCTCACACTCTTCCAAGAGAAAATGGAGGAGAAAATGCTTTCCCCTCCGGCTGGCAGAAACAGCAGCAGTTGTAACCAAAGCAGGGACAGCTGCACTGGGGAGACCAGCTTCTTTCCTACCTGGAAAAGCTAGCTAGTGACAGTTGTATTCGAATCTGTCTTCTCCTTCCCTCGCCCTTTCTCTGTGTCCTAATTTCCATTTATTCTTCCCTGTGAACAGCACTCAAAGATTGTGCTGCAGTGTTTATCTCCTGTTGAACAGCTCCGCTCTGCTTCTGCACTCTCCTCTCCTTCCTCAGCCTGACCCCTACCATGTCTATTTAGAAGGTAATCATTTTAGGGCAGGTTCTGCCTGCTGTACCAACAGTGGGGTCTCCTCTGGAATAGATTGCAAAAAACACTACCAACAATACTAAAAACTACAAAGAGCTCCATATGGGAAGTATGGAGCCACTGCACATATTTGTACTTGTTTGTTTTGGTCCTTTATAATACACCCAGGTGGAGTTTGGTTGGGAGAGCAATTTTTTCTAAAACCAAAGAAGCTTCCTTTGCTACCACTCCCACTACACCCAGCCCTAAGGCTTTGTTCTTGAGGCTTATCAGCCTTACAGACTCGGAGAGCAATCACACGGATTTCCTGAATAGCAGTGCACCGGATGGTTTTTGCAGTGCTCTGCATAAATAGCTTTGGAATTGAGGAAACACACTGGAAAAAAGCGGGCTTAAAAAAAAAAAATACAGTCCCTAGGACTTGCCTACCATTCAGACTAAGAATTCCAGAACACGTCCCACAGCCAGGACAGCCCAGGTGGCCAGCCACAGTGCCTCAGGACAATGAGGACACAGAGGAGTAGCTGCACTGGGGGGGGGAAACGGTCACCACAGCCAGGGCAGCAGGAACCTCTCTGCAGAGCACACAGGACAGAGGCTGTTGCTGGCTCCCACTCCAGCCACCTCAGAAAGGGCTGCAAGAAACAGATGACCATTTGCTACCATATCCTTAGATGATATCTTTTAGTATTCCGAAAGTTGCAGAAAGAAGACCTGACCAGAAGACCAGGATCAAGTCCTTTTTGCTTTCGTAAGTGGATGGGAAAACTTATAGCAGAGGACATTGATACTCAGAGAAGGTAAATGAGAAAAATTCATTCCCTAGCTTTCACCTTGACTGCTTTCATATAATCTCCTCTTCTTGGCCTTTGCAGATTCTCACTGGGATCTAAAAAGAGTCAAGACGGTTAGAGAGAATGAAAATGTGAGGTATCCTTGCAGTTAGGTTGTCAGAAGGCCCAGAGGCCTTCAGCAAGCTCTGGGAACAGGAGTATCCACCTTTCTTGAAGCCATGAGCCACGGCTTAAGCGGGTGCATATGCAGTGGGACGTGTTTGCCAAAACAGGAAAGACACTACATTTTCTGAACTACTTCTGTTCAGTTTCTCCTTGGAGATAAAGGCATCTGGATAACTCTGAGCCTACCGGCTGTGGGAGCATGCAAGTCTGATAGAAGGGTTGTCAGTAACCTTTGACGTGAAAGTTCTGTACGAGCTTACTGCTGTGTTCTGACACTCATGATAGAAAAGCACAGTGAAAGACTCCACTATTATTTAAATCAAAAGCAAAAAGAACCATGAATCATAGTCATCAAAACTGGACATTTGTTTTTCAAAGAAAAAGAAACTCTTAATGTTCTATAGCATCCATGCCACAGCTAAAGAGACAAAGCAAAAGACTTGTTCTAGGATGAAAGACACATTTGTACCAATGCTTCCTCATCTGATTTCAGAAGGGCCAGACAAGTTGGAAAAGGTGATCAAAGCCAAGCGGGTGGGGTAGATACAACTCCAGTTACACTCTTGAAGAGCCACATTCCTTCCTCAGAGGAAGGACAGGAATACATTATTATAATTAAATCAGCTAGGAGGTAGCAGAGGGAACTAAGACTTGTGGAACCAGGTAGAGCTAACTGCTACAGCTCCCACCATAATACAAAGCCTGTGAATACTCGAAGAATTATATAGCAACACTCATATAGCCAGATTCTGCATTGTGAGCTCATTACCTAGTAAGTCTCTAGAAAAAAGGAGAGGTAATATTTAATTAAGATTAGCCCAGCACTTTTTGAAACATTACAGTTCCTTTTTTTCCACAGGACAAAGAGAACAGTCTGCAACAGGCATTTTCTAACATGTTACTTTGCCTTTAGATTCTGGTAAAAGGTCATCTCTCAGAGAACAGAACGAAAGTATGAACAGCTACATTCCACCATCATTCTGACCTTACCTGTCATCAATAGAGTCCACTTTCTCCTGGATTTTATCAGAGTTAATGTTCCCATCGCTAACTAGCCTCCTTCCAGTCTCTACAACTGCATTGATCTTTTCTTCATTGGCATCCATTGTGGTCATGAAATCCTCCTGTTTTTTAATAGCAGCTTCTGCTCCTTCCAAGGTAGTGGGCATTTCTGTGTGCGCCAAAACATACTCCTGTGATTAACACATAAAGCAGAGAGACAAAAGTATTACACCCTGGCTATGCTGTCTGTTCCATCAACAGATTCACCAAATATATGAAAAAGAAATGCCTCCCAAGAACAGTTAGAAGTAAAATACTGAAAGCAAACTATAGTTAAAAAATGGGCAAAATTATCTGTTTGTAGGTGTCCTGCCAAATGATCTTGTTTGTTAATTGCTTGCAGTATATGGTGTCAACCTGTAGAAATGAAATAAGGTGTATCTTGACCACTTGCCTGGTTATTAAGAAAGGCTTCCGCTTGCTTGGTATCTCTGAGAAATAGCTGGTAGGCATGAGACTGGGAAAGGAGATTTTGCCTGTTCTCCCACATTTTGTGAAGCTCATTCCATCCAGTGTCCAAAGCTTGTAGGCGCTGGCGTAAGAACATGTACTGAGCATCAGTTTGCCCTTGTGTCACCATCTCACCCATGTCCCTCATTTTCTGATAATCTTCCTCATAATTGTTGATTTCGTTCTTAATATTCTCATGTTGAGTGAGCAGCTTCTCAGCCTCTGTCAGTGTGTTTGGCATATCTTCGGAGGCAATTGCAGTCTGCGTTCTGGATAGCCAAGACTGGAAGTCATCCAGATCTCTCAGGAACTGCTGCAGTTTGCTTGCCTCTCCAAGGGATTCTTCCCGGTTCTTGAGGGTGGTCTTCATTTCTTCCCATACATCATTGATTTCTGCAAGTCGTGAAAGGATAGCCTGCGCCTGGTCAGGATGCTCCGATTCTAACTTTTCTGCCTCTTTTTGCAGGTCGCTTAGTTTGGCTTCAATGGCTACCAGGTCACGTTCCATGCCCGTCAGCTTCCTCTGCAGGGCCATCACTCCAGCTAGATCATTACCCAGATCTTGGGTGGATTCGATCACTTTGGTCTTTTCCCTGATCCAGGATTTGGTTTCATTACATTCAAGATGGTAGTTCTGGATACTCAGAGCAGAGAGCAGAGCATCCTTCTTCCTATCTACCAGTTCTCTGAACTGGCTCCATCTGAAATTTGTGAGGAGAGAAAAGCAGAGAAATTGAGTGTCGTGTACAATAAGGGAAAAGGATATGGCAACATTGCTCAGTGAACAGTTGCTCACACTAGCTTGGCAAGCCATGAAATGACCTAACTAGTCATGTTTTTTTTCAGTCCGTCACATATCATCAATAGTTTTAGCAAAATGACCGTTAACCAAGCTATGGCATATATTTTAGAATATGACAAGTACCAGCAACACTGAGTCCTTAAAAGTATAATTTTTCCTCAAGTGAAAAATTGCTAGTTATATCTAATTTTCACACTAAACACACTCTCCTGGTTTATTCTGAAGCCAAAAAATGAGTGAGTTTCATGAAATTACATTGGTTTCTTTTTTATCATAACAGTCATTGCAGTAAATTGCCAGCTCTCACATCAAGGTACGGATACACTCAGGACCTGATTGAAGTCAATAACAAAACTCCATCTGTTAATCAAATATTTGAAAGACACAGCTCTCTTTCCTTCCTTCTGAAGCTTTAAAGGCCCACACCTTGGGGATGCTTCAGGTAACAGTATCAGAATATCTTAAAAAAAGACATAAAAGAAACACAAATGATCCCACTGTACTTGTTTCAGCCAGTACCATGTTCACGAGCACGAGGCCTTCACTTACCTTGTGTTGAGTTTATCTTGCTGTGCTTTGATCTCCTTCTCACTTGGATGGCCGCTGTGCATTAGCTGTCTAGCAATTTGGTTCACTACTGCAACACGGGATGCCTGATTGTTCATTTCCGGTTCTAAGCTTTCAAATCTGGAGGGAAGGAAAACAAACAAACAAAAGATCACACAGGCATTCGAAAACCTGAGCCACAGGGAAGCCTGAGAAAGGTAGCTTGTGTAAAAAACCCTTCCACCCAGTATTTCCCAAACTTCCCGACAAAGGCATTCTCACCTGTGCTGAATCACTTCCAGGTCCTCCAGCTTCTCTGGAATCTGCATGTTATTCAGCCACTTCTCCTTTTCGTCAATCCAAAGCTCACAAGCATCTGCCTCACTGAACATCTTATAAAGAGCAAGGGTATCCTGCAAGGCCTGTTTACGCAGCCGAGTCAGCTCAGCAACCTCTTTGTATCTTTCCTCTATTCCGGACAATCTGCCTTGCACATCTGGAGATCCGGCATGTTCCTGCGGTAGAGCCTTTGCTTGTTCGTGAAGCGAGTCAATGGTTGGCCTGTAGCTTGCGATCTCTTCAGCCACATCTTTGTGTTTCTTGACCAAGGACTGAGTAGAATATTCATCATGGCCAACATCGTTGCTAGAGACAATTTTGAGGATGTCCAACATCCATGCATCGATGTCATCAGCGTCAGCCTGGAACTGGTGAAGGAGAGAGGCTTCCTCCAGACGCTTCTTCCTAATGGCAGATAACTGTTCCAAGTTAGCCCACTGCTCCCGGATATCCTTAATTCTTTCTCTGATTTTCTCAGACCCAAAATGCTCCTCCGCAATCATGTCTTCACCTTCTTTTATCGCCTGCTGAAAATGGCCACTACGACCACTCATTTCGTCTTCAAATGCCTTATGTTTACTCAAGAGACGGACAACACTGGTTAGGTCCTTCCCGTAGTCATCAGATGACAGGATCTGTTCCTTCTCCCTGATCCAACCCTCTTCTTCAGCCATTTCCCAGAAGAATTTCCAGAGGCGCCGGGACTCCTCCAAGCGGGCCCGGCGCTCGGCTGCAAGCTGGCACAGCTCTTGGTAACAGAACTCCATGTGAGCAACGCGGTCCCTGATAACTTGTGGGTCACACGGTTTGTAACCTGTTCAGATAGAGAATGTACATTACAACTTGGACTGATTCATTTTCATCTCTACAGCTGGGGCATAGACAGAGTCCTTAATTTCTGTTTGTTCCATCTATGACAGTTACGTAAAAGAATTCCTATTTAGTCTCCTGAAAGAGTGTGTGAACTATTCAAGCTCCACCATACAATAACACCGATCAGAAAATACTGTTCTTCCCATAAAGTGAAAAAAAGCCCAACCAACCAAAAAGAAAAAAACCCCACCAAAACAAACCAAACAAAAAAAAACCCCACAAAAGGAAGGAGAGATACTAATGACTGTTTTTAGTGAAACAAAATTCACTACTCCAGATTTAAACCACCTTCATACAAACAACTGCACAAAATGATCATCATTTACTCTAGTTAATGACACTAGTAAATGGAACTGCTTTTGTTTAGCATAAATTGGGACAGTGTCAGACTAGGTCCGATAATTTGTATTGTTTGCATTAGAAACATAGAACAGGGAATTAATGGTGACTATTACTAAGTTACAGCCGCTGCTGGTTAGCAGCGTGACATCCCATGCAAAACACAATGCCACAATGAATTCTTGAGCAGGTACCTGGACTAATTAATCACTGACACAGTGAGTAAAGAAGGCACAAATAAAGCTGGATTCTCTTATTCTGGTGCCGAATTTAACCTGGCGTGCCTTGCAGAACTAATGAGGCTTATAGATAACCTTATACACAATTAAAACAAAGAAGGACGCGCTGGCTGCTAGTTACCTTCTCCATCGGTGGCAAACTTCTGAGCAGATGCATTGACCCCTCTCACTCTCTCAGCCTGAATAGCAATGTCAGCTTCCACAAGAGCATGTTTCTGCAACAGGTCTTCAACTCCTAACAAATGTTTGCCATAGTCTTGAGACAGCAAAAGCACCTGATCAAAATGTAAAAGACAAGTGAAATGGATTGAAGGCCATAAACTGTTTCTTAATGACTCCACGTATGACACTGCTCTCTGTTGCTACATTGATTTAAGTCCAAAGAAAGACCAGGCCCATGAGGAGAGCTGTTTTCAAATGCAGAGAAACATGGCTGATGTGAATTTGAGCCAATGTTTTTAAAATCACTGGCAACCATTAAAAACTTGACTGCTCTCTAATGCAGAGAAGCTAAGTTAGCTCAGCATGACCAATGACAAGCACTCAGTCCAGGTGTGAGCTGCCACTGAGCCCCACACATCTTTCTTTCCTCCAACAACTTCCAAGTTCTGCTGGCTGATGGACAGGAACAAAGTCATGGTCCTTTCCCTTCCCAGATCCCAAGAGAACAGACAGGAAGAAATTCATGCTTTTTAAAGCACAAAGGTGAAGAGGTGACTTGTTCCCCATGTAATTTGTGACAAAGAGAGATTATTTAATTCCCTTTCACCAAAATGGTCATCCTTAGGCCAAGCGCTGTGACCAAAGCCTCTGGCCCTTATGAGACAGGCACAAAGCTGAAAAGAAGCTTTTTAAAGGAGTGACCTTGTTCTTTCTCCTTATTTGTTTTTAAACTTTATTTTTTAAAAATCCTCAGAAGGTATAAGGAATTTGCTCACTGCTCTTGAATGTGGACCTTCTGCATTTGTCTATTAAACCAAAGGGGCAAAATGGATCTTAAAAATTTACAAAAAAGGCTACCTACACCTCTCCAGAATATTTGGTCTACGTTCTCAAATGGCTAACACCTACCTTCATCTCATCCATCCAGTCCATAATGTACAGCATTTCCTGGAAAATCTTTTGCAGACCGAGATTCATCTCCAGCCTCTGTCTCCGTGCCCTGAGTAGCTCCAGGAGATACTCCCATAGGCGTATAACATTGTCCTTTCTCGCAGTAATGCGTTTGATATCGTGGTAATTTTCAGTCTCAAGTTCCTTTGCAACTGCAACCACAGCCTGGACTCGTTCCTCATAAGCTGCAATGTCTGTTTCAATGGCCTCATGCTTCTTTGTTGCGGCCTCTACTGCTGGAAGGTCAAAGCCAAAATTATCCTGTAAAGACAGAGACACTTCTTCAGTAATGGCTGCTGATCAGAAAAGGCCTGCTGCCCAAACTCTAACACCATTTCTGATTGAGCAGAATACACTTGTTAGCAAATATGGGATCTCAAAATGTTCTGAAAGGTCTCTTAATAAAATCAGAGCTACCTCTGATAACATCAAAGCTATCATTTATTACCTTTGGGGGGAGAATCATGGTGGCTATTAGGGTTAGGCTAGGGCTTTGGATTTTTTTTTTAAAAGTCATCTCTAATATTAAAAAATAAAATTAATTTTTGGCCTAATTCCCCTGAATTGACCAAAATACTCAGGTAAAGAAAATCTCAACTGTGGGTAAATATTTCCACATCAATATCACCTGAGTACAGACTGATAGATTCAAGGAAGAAATATCCCAAATGCGTTAAAGATAGGACATGCAGTACATACATACGTACACTAAATATACATTTGCACACACATATAATGAATATAAATATACATAGATTCAGTAAAACATGAGGCACGGGGGGGAGATACTCTCTTTGCAAGAACTGTATCCTGTAATTACTCATGGAAATCATTTTAGTCACACGGGCAATTTCTGAAAGCAGCACCTGAGAAACGAGACGTTGATTTTCACTCAGCCAAGTTTCTCTCATAGCTGCCTTGCGATCAAATCTGCGTGCAAGTTGTTCCAGTTTCTCTTGTCTGATGAGCTCATTTCGCAGTGCCAGTTCTCTTTCATGTTCAGCTTTTTCCAGTCTTTCCCAGGCCTGAAGACGTGGAGAGAAAACACGCGTCTTCTAAACACACATTCTTACAGGATTATGATAAATCACATCATCTTTGCATGAAATCAGGACTGAAGACCCTACAATCAAGCTTCACAAAACTGGCTTATTTATTTACATGCCAATAAATCTGGTTTGTATTGGCTGGCCTTACACCCTGCCTGCTAATATAAGTGCATGACTGAAAATTTGTTTTTAATTCATTCACACAATTTCTAAGTAAGGGGTGTAAGACTTGTTTACCTCAGATCCATTTTCTCAACTTCATTTGGTTTTTGCCTCCAACAAAACCTAAGCAAAGAACCTGGCTTGAATGTGTAAGAATGTATTTGTTAAAAAAAGCCTTCTGAGCTCTACTCCCAAATAAGTGGATTCTATCTTTCTCCTTTAGGAAATGAGAACTAGAGAGTCATGCCCTCCCACCTCCAAAATCAACATACAATTGTTATTACAACCACTTTGGAAAAGAAAACAACTGCAGAATTCCATTACTTTCGGTGCATACCAGTCCTTTTTTCCCCCCAAAAGTTATTCACATTAATATTACAAAAAGTCTTAGAAGCATGTTGAAAGCCAGCTAATCACCTTTCAGATCTTCTTACAAACAACAAAAATACCCACAATTAAACACAAACTACCCTAGATTCTTCTAAATCCTAACAGATGTGAAATTGCCTGAAACCCAAGCATTTTAGACATTCGCAGGCAGAACGGCTTAATGCGAACAGGAGAGCTGTGCAGTTTGCTGCTCTCTAACATGCAGACCAAGGCCACAGACACCCACAACAGCTGCTCTGGGAATGCCAAGCACGATCAAACACAAACGAGGGAAGCTCACTCACAGTTTTAAGTTGTTTGTTATCCTTGAGAGAGCTTGTCAGCTCTGCTGCTGTTCTGCCAGCTGCACCAGCATAAAAAATAGCTGCATAAACCCCGAGAGGGAAGCCCCAAGACTGGACATGGTGCTTCCTTCACTCTCCCACACTGCAGGCAGGGGGACTGAGAAGGAAATGGGGAGGGCTACAATACCTAGATATTTGTTGCTAGTTTCTCTTGATTAACTCTAATAGCCAGGAGCACGGAGGAGCAAGGCAGGGCTACTAGATCCATAACCAGAATGCCTGAGCAGTTTCAGTGCAGAAGATCTTACAGATGCTGAGGATACCCAGGGACTCGGTTCACCTTAGTGCATCTGAGCTGTAAGAAAAGGTCACCCCACCTCTCCCACCCCTATGGCCCCCCACATCAAGACTGGAGATAGCAAATGTGTTTCTTCCCAGTATAGTGACAGAGAGACTTAACAGAGAGAAAACAACAAAATCCTGAGTCACACAGGAGGAGCTGGCTCGGTTTACCTTGTTAATGTCAGAGATGAGTTTGCCCTCCCTTGGCATGTATACTTTCTGATTGTTGGCTCTCATTTTGCTTTGGATGGTAAAAAGCAGCACTTCTAAGTTTCCTTTTTCTGTAAATCTAAACAAAATTTTGAAAAAGAACTGAGTTACAATAACACTTTCATTGCTACTAAGGTATTATAAAGCACTTCCTTAAAACGTTGACATTATGAAAGGAGCATTCAGATAAACACCTTCATCTTGTGTGAAAGCTGGAAGCAATTGAAATAGCCCAACACATCCCCTGGAACCAGTTGGGCCAAAAAGCAAAAGAAACTTCACAGAAGTCAGTTGTCTGTGTGTTTAGATTTAAACTCCCTTGGGGGACAGTAAACTGGTTTTTTTTATCCTGTTACGTGCATTGTCCTAGTTTACTCTACCAACACAAGAAATGGACATTTTATTTAAAGCCCGCTGCAGTCAATAAACTCTTTCCACTGTTTCCCAAGTAGTGCGCCTGGGAAATAAACAAACTCCGTAGGCACTAGGGAACAGTCTGCAATTTTAGAAAACGTCTGGATACTCTGTAATGTTTTGGATTGTGATTATTATCTATTAGAACTTGTATTAGACAAAAATAATAAACAGATCTGATATCATAATGCTAAAAGAAACTTTCCAGAAATAAGTTGTGCTGTTTTGGTTGTATCAGTTTTAGTAAGCATAGCTATGTTTTACAAAGCTAGACACACTTCCTCTTGATTTTGGATAAGCAGTAAGGTTCTTTTAATAGCAGTGTATTGGTACTATATGCTGCTGGGAAGGATGACTGGTGATATTACTATACTACCATGGCGTGCTATTACCATCCACACTATAAGGCAGGCACCTCTGTGAAGCAACAGCTTCCACAGCTGAGGTCCTGCAGGCAAAGGATCACTAAGACACACATTTTATTATTGTTTTTGTTGTTGTTGTTGGTATGTGCATATTGAATAGCATAAAGCAAACAGACTCTGAGTAATAACAATCAGTGCCA
Organism: Chionis minor; assembly: GCA_013398295.1. NCBI lineage: Eukaryota > Metazoa > Chordata > Aves > Charadriiformes > Chionidae > Chionis > Chionis minor. The sequence continues at coordinate 1,181,480 of VZSF01006551.1, forward strand.
ATTAGAAATACGATATCTGGGTTTGTTCAGAAAAATAAATTCTTCAGCTGAGATTAAAATTACTTGGATGTGTTTGTTTTTTAAAAAAAATCAATGATTTACTAAACAAAACAATACCACTGTTGTTTTAAACTCAGATTAAAATTACTTGGGTGGTTTCTCCACTGTGCGGTAAGTGTTGAATGCCTGTAGCTGCTGTTGCACACCAACTAGCGAGTTGGCAAATTTGCGATTGTTGAGGATGATAATGGTTTGCTCAATCCACTCAAGAAGGTCAGAAGCCAGCGATTCGTATTTTTCAATCATTTTCTCCGTTTCAATAGCATTGTCAAGCACCTGCAACAAGCAGCACAACATAACATGAATAACAAGGGCAGTGCTCTTCAGTCATTTGAATCCAACAGGCTACATAAAGGAAACTGTTCAGAGACTTGACTTATGAATCAGACCACTCACTCCTGAGCGCCACAGGGGCTGGGATCTCTGAGGAATGAGGGCTTTGCATTTTTCAGCAGTGAATTCCCATGATCCCACGGCAATAGAGGGGCAGAGCTGAGGCTTACAAAAGGATTCATGTTCAGTCTGCCAGCTGTAAAGACCGGGGGGCAACTTCACCAAAGGGCAGAGAATGACTGCACATTTTTTAAATGAGGGACTTTTCTGGGCTCGAGAAGAGACAGAGGACCCAGAGCGTGAGGAGCAGTTAATGAGAAAGGAAAAGCAGCAATGATGCAAAATTAATGAGCAAGAATAAAACACTGGCCAAATGTTTTCTAACACGAGGCAGCTGGAAATTAACTACTACTCACAGTCCTATGGGAATATTTAACATTCAAAACACATTCAAAAGCAAAACTAAAAACTCTATACAGTGAACTCGTAAAAAACTAACACCCAAAAGGGAAAAAAAAATAATCAAAGATTTCAACCGCTTTATAACAATTTATAATTTGAACTTGCAAACCTTTCCGATACGTTTTCCTTCAACAGCTAAAGCTTTCATCTTGGAGAAGTAGTGGTAATACGTCACCACATAGGTGATGATTGACTTTTCATCAGGATGATCAACACTGATATCTGCAAGCCAAACAAGAGTTGCCTTAGCATATTGGAGATGCAGGGGTTAAAACAACAAAGCTAATAATGCAACCAGGATGTGTTCAACAGTCAGAGAGATGGGTTCAGTGGCAGTTCAGCTCTTAAGATTTATGTCCTAATCAGAAGTAAGTTCAGCAACCTTGCCCTGGTTCTGGATTACTTGGTGTCATACAGCACTGAACTCTGTCACTAAGAAGTGCTCCTTTATCTCTCTGTCTTTGCGCGGACTGTGGTTAAAGCACAGGTCTGTGTGTTAGGGGCCTTTGGGCCTCAGAGTCAGGTTGCAGACTTTGCCACAGCTTGTGCATGGCTGAATACCTTCTCTGGTGTCGGTGTGAGTTGACAGAACTACTGTTAATTGAGAACTTTGATGCTCTATCAGCATTTGGAGAGAGGAGTTCAAACGTAACAGTATGTCTGTCAAGGCAAATCTTCCGAGAGATACAGCTAGAAAGCAAATTATTCCCTTTCCTGCAGCAATTCTGAGGCACTGAAAAATAAGCAAGAAGGAACTCGCCCAAACACATAGCCTCTATTTGCCCTGTGACAAGAAAAGTTTCTTGCCCTAGCATTGTGAGCATGCCTTCCAATACGCATGAGCACGAACACTCTCACGAAAGCACAGGCAAAAACCCAACGGCAGTCCGCAAAAGAAGCTGTTAAATATCTGCTGAAATCCACAGCATTCATCTTCCAGCTCACAGAAAGTGTCTCTCAGAGCGGATCAGAAGGATGCCTCTAGCTGGAATGATTTTACGTATACGCGGCCAGTGCAGCGATCTTGTCAGATGGGGGAAAATAAACACAGGATTAAGGGCTTCTGTGCTACTGCTGCTTTGTCATCTGCAGTAGACATCTTGCATTCTCTCCTTCCCTCTCTGGCTGTATCGCCAGGTGAGTCAGCAGCATCCAGCTTCTCTTTAACACAGAAAGCTATCACAAAGCTGTGCCCTTCAACAAGGAGGGGTGGCAGAAAAGAGCCCAGAAAGAGCTGTGAAGCGCTGAAACTGCAGGAATTCTTACCCTCGGGGTCCAGGAGCTTAGTGAGACCAAGGTGTTGCTCTGCAAGGTTAAAAGCGTTCTGCAGATTGTAGTGTGCATTTGATTTCTTCAGCTTGTCAAAATCAATCAGATCAGGCCTAGACAGGATGGAAAATTCTTTAGATTTCCCAAAGCACAGTGCAGCCACCTTCAAATGAACAAATGGACTAAAATCTGCAATCCTCAAAACACTTGGCCCCTCCCGCTGCCAAGGTTTTGCTTGCCCACTAGCCCTGTGCATTTACACGGCAGAATTAAAGGAATGAAGTATATGCCTAGCACGTGACACGTCAGAACCGAACCCATGGCAAAAACCAGAGGACAGTTTACCAGGAATAAAGGTGACCTGGAAAAGAAAGGAACAAAGTTGTGGGCACGCAGTCTCTCCTCGTGCCCATGTAAGTGTGCAAGCTGTCCTAATAGCTTCACCTGAGCTCGCCAATGAGCTGCATCCCCAGCCACATCAAAGTCTAGCACCAGATTTTGCCACCCCTGTGCAGGGATTTCTTTCCCCTCCAGGGTGCTGTTGTGTGTTCCCCTCCCACCCCCGAACTCTATGCGACCAGACCTGATCATTTGTCACTCAGTAGGTACAAAACCTCTTCTTTCAACCTGGTCAGTCACAAACCAAAACAATCACGTGTATAATTCATTCTCTCAAAACCAAACATAACCTGTTTCAACTTACGATGCGAGAAGCTATTGCCCAAATGAGCTCACAGTGATCTCAAGAGCTGTAAAGCTCTAAAGCAAAGCAGATTGCTGTGAAACTCTCAGCAACTCTTCATCTTCCTCCTCTCCAGAGATTTTAAAATCAAGCTGCAAGGTAACAGCAAAACCAGTGCGCACTGCAACAGTCCAAGCTTTCAAAATCCATAAAGACATTTACCCACACATACCTGTGCTTATGTATTAGTGCATTGAAAGCCATCCCATCCCTCCAGCTTGTTGTGAAGTTGTGAATGTTGACGTTGGGGTAACTGACAGAACAAAAAACCAAAGAGAGCGCAATCAATACGGCATCTCTGCTGCAGCTCTCCACGCTGTCACTAAAAGCTGGTTGTAGGAGTGACACATTTATTGAAAACCTAAGGGTGGGATATTACCATCCCATAATGGACACTCTATCATCATGACAGCTTTCTCATCAGAGACCGAGACTAGAGGTGAATGCACGTCATTTACTCTTGTAAGCCCTGCAGAACTGACGTGCGCTCCAGAGACAGGCTCTAGATGAATTTTGAAGTAATTACTTGAAGCTACTGTTTTATAACTTGCTGCCCAATCTTCATCCTGTGAGGTTCCAAATCCCTGCAAGTCTAAGGCCTGCTCCTAATTTAGCTGCTGTCAAAGAATTGTTTTCAGGTACTCAAAATACCAATTTCAAGAGAAGAGCAGGAACCGTGTGAGGAAGAGAGAGGAGTAAAACCTTTTCTGATGGCTGCAAGTGCCATGGAAGCACATATGATAGCCACCTTTGTCGCTCCCCGGGTACAGAGATGCAAAATTGTTTAGTGATCTGGGTATTTTGCAAGTGTCCAAAAATTTCAGACTGCTCATAAAGGACTTTCGTAGGAGTTCTTAGAAGAAGATAGAGTACCACTAGAATAATGCTAAAGTGCCTTAAGTCGTCACAGGGACATCCACGTTTCATAGGGGAAACATACGGAATCTCTACAAATGGATATTTAATTATGCAAGAAGGTTACTGTCAGAGAAAGACATTTTGGAAATATTTCCATATATAAGGAGAGGGAAAAGTTGGTGGCAAATATCTGCAGCATCATTATTTCTTCAGAACAGGGTGAAAAAGAGTCAGCATGTTACTACATATTAATGGATTATCAGATTGGTATATTTATCACACAGTATTAATATAATAAATTCAGAATTTTCTGACTTGTAAACATCAATTCACTCCTCTTGGCTGAATCCACTGAAGGAGAGAGATGTGTTTGCCCATTTAAAATTATTTCAATGAAAACTCAAAATGCTGTAAGAGCTTTAGAGATAATCACTTAATCCACACTCACCCAGCTGTCTTCATCTGGCACCACAAAAGCAAAGCATCTTTAGCAGATTTCTTCTCCTTGTTGTCCTCAGTTTCAACACTGATATCTTGGATCTAAAATTAACACAGAAGTTTTAAATATTTCTCCGAGAAAACACATTTTTTGCTTTTTTTGAAAAGATGAAAAAAATTATGTCAGAATATAAGTAAGAAAGGAAATCTACGATGACAGGCAGAGTGGAAGTAGGTGAACACTTTTCCTCATTTAAGAGCGTTCCTGTCAAAAGAAAGCTTCATCTGCCCTTATTTTACTGTAGGATTACTCTTCATTTAGTCCATTGACAGAAGTTTAAACTTCACCAGAAAATGTCAAACCCTGCCCTATCCAGTATTCTGGTGTCACCCTGCAAGGTGTCTCCTGCAGGATGCTGAGCACATCCAGGAGCCGAGGGGGTGCAGCAGGTAGAGGTCCTTGTCAGGGGATCCACAGGTAAAAGCTAACCAGGAGTTTCACAGGAGCAAACAGAGTGGGACCTCAAGCTTGGAGAAAACAGAGTCTGCCCTCAGCAGCATCACAACTATTTACTCCAGATTCTAGGCTGTTATCCAGTTTTTAAAAAGAGGAAAAAGAAAAAAAAAAAAAAAGTAACTACTTTTTACTTCATATGGACAAATATATCTCATTTTATGGATATAGTTCAATGCTTTTTAAAACGAGTATTGTAACTTCAGCGAAGCTCCACTGCTCTGTCACTGAAAGTTAGGCAGAGACCTTCATATTAGGACAACACCAAGCAACACCAAAATTAAGAAAATGTTAAATTTATTAAATATTTATTCCTGTGCTATTTATTATTATATATTTATTACTTAATTTTTTTTATCCTTTCTGCAATAGGACTTTCCAGCCTTTTTAATTGAGGACAAAGACCAACGTGCAACTTGCTGGAAAACAAGAAATCTCAGCCCGTAGCTGGGACACTAAAACAACTCCTGCGGGCACCCTTAATCCGCTTCAGCGCAAAGTCAGGCAGGTTAATGATAATCGCCACAGAGGTAAAGACCAGCTGAGGGTAGCATTTTCTCCTACGTCTAACAAGAGCGTATGACTCTATGACCAGAGCTTCATATTTATCAGTGATTAAAAACCAAAACGATATGACTCTCCACACAGGAATCTCCTGTGCTACAGGTCAGCAGCACCACGAAGACCAATTCATACTCTGCCCTTAGCTCTGCAGCATGTCCTGCCAGATGGTGAGCACTTTTCACTCCCATCATCTCGGAGGACCTGGGAGCGCTCCACTCTTAAAAAGCACAATGAAGTACATTACAAACAAGTATGGAAAACTCAAACGTGTGTTTATCTACGTATGTACACATCATTACCTGGAACCTCAGGATAATAGTCCAAATAAGGCCAAGGGTCAGCCTGTGATTCCCATCCACAATATCATGAGATCCCATGTTTTCTAGGTGCACTCTTTGCTCTTTCAGGAACTGAAGGGCTTTATCGACATTCTCCAGGCAATGGATGCGCATCCTTCCCTTAGTTGGTTTAGGCTAGAAGGTACAAGGGAGAAGAAAAACATGTTTTACTGTAGATTAAAGGAAATTTTAAAAGTACTTTCTAACTCTTCAGTCAAGCCAGGTGAGTCACCATATTGTCCACTCCCAGCCAGCAATACTGTAACACATTCGTTCTTCAAATTCAACGCACAAACCCATTCTTTGCATTTACACAAGGATAATGGTAGCACGTGTCAAACCCATGGTGGAAATGCCAACGTCCTAGACCTGAGTCGCACAAACTGAGTGCCAATTTTGTTTGCCCTTCAAAGTATTTTGCCTGCTTACTTCCTTCATTTCTTCTGTCTAGTATATTCATTCACCAGCTGGAAAATAAATTATTGTTAGGCTCATGCCACACCTGTTATATTCGCCCAAGATGCTTTTTTTAATCCAATACAAGTTCTTCCACACTCAAAAAGAAGATTTTGCAAAGATAAAGACATGAAATAAACTGATAACTGGCATACACGTGCAATAGGAGGATATGGTAACGAATGCTCCAGAGTATCTGTAAATACAGACACATGCTCTCTGAAAAGGCAGTTCAGATTTGAACATAAGTTACTCAATAAAACTCCAGACAGAAATGTCATTGCTTTTTATTGGTCTCTTGAAGTAGGATAAATAGTATGAAAATAACAGAATAGATTTATTACAAAAAATTTCTTCACAGAAAAAGAAAGTAAAACCAGTAAAAAAGAAAAATCAGCCACGCCAATGTAACACAATTTTATGAAGGCCCAGTGCAAATGAAAAAAGCCATAAATATATTAAAAGCATGCAGAAGTCTGCTGTAAAACTGAATAAAATTAAAGCAACTTTGTTCTGCAGATAAGGATTACAGCCGAATAGCCTGTTCACTGCTCACTGAGATGTCGCCGAAGGTACTCAGCCAAACTACTAATTGACATAATTTCCTTGTTTTGTGCAATGAATGTAATTAACTGGCCATGGAAATAGCTCAGGCAAAATCCTAACCTCAGACTGCATTCAAGTGGAAGAGTTCCAGCCGGAGCCATATTATGGTCCCTAGACCTGTATATCAGCATGTCATAAAGATAAAATACTTGCTAGAAAGATGCCCTTCAGGACACACGAACCCCCAAGGTCATTGGTTTCACTTCAGCTTTCTGTCAGTGTGGTTCTCCTCCAGAGGACAGGTAACGATGCAGACAAAGTCAACCCAAAACTCCTGGCAAGGGCGAAAATTTCCAGGAACCTGCCACTGCTTTTGGGTGTACAAGTGCCTCCGAAGAGGCACAAATTGCATGTACAGCCTACACTCATACCATGTACCCCAAATGCTGCCAGCATAAAGTGAAAAGCCATAGTGTGAGTGCGAGCAAGAGTGAAGTTACACGGTTGGCTTAAACCAACTGGAGATCCCTCGCTATCCCCAGGAGTGTGGTAAGCTGGACCGCAGGTTTAATTTGATCTTGCAAAATACAGGCAAGGAAGGCTGTTCCCAGGGCGGGAGAGGGAGCGCCCAGCTGCGGGGGAAGGCGGAGGCCAGGCTGCGCCCAACTCACTCCAGCCCATTGCCACACCTGAGAGCAACTTCACAAGGTGTGCTGGCTTTTATGGTGATGTTCCCAAAACACAGCAAGGACCGTGACTGTGGCCGTTTCTATGCAGCAGTGGCAGACCTGGCTCTGTCCCCGCTGCCTTAACACAGCCCTTCTCACTTCCCTAGGCAGTAACTGCCCTGCCTCTAATGCCTCAAGTTACTGAGTAGAAAATGGTTTCAAGAGCACTTCTGCTGCTCTCAGAAGCTCCAGCACCGGTGATGGAGTTAATACAATTCACAATAGATGTTTTATTTAGTTTCTGAGACCTCCTGCTCCCAGCTCACACACTGTAAGACGACTCGCCAACTAAGAATCCGGGAAACTCAACCTTTAGGTTATGGGCAGGATTTTCTCTCCCGCAAACACAACGGCTGTATGCGAAGCAGCAGAGCACACACAGTAAAACCCGAGCAGGACACTGCTCCCCACAGAGCAGGAGCAGGCTGACGTATTTTGCTAGTGCTCCAGCACTAGGTGCACTTTCTGGCTCAGAAATTCCCTATTGAGGCTGTAACACCTTATGGGCAGTGTCATCAGCGGCTGTTCAAACTATGAGGCTCTTCAAATTTCTGCAAGGACAAGAACAGTGCCACCCAGCCAAATTAAAAAAAAACCAAAACACACAAAACAAAAACCACACCACACCAAAAGCCAACAACAAAAAAACCAAACCCAAACACCAAACCCCTCCCCTCCCTCCCCCCCAAAAAACCAAGCATCAGGCACCCTGAGAATACAGAAGGTTCAATTTTTCTGTCCCTCCACCCCGGGAGGCCATACAGTTTAATCCACCATTCTGCAACAACAAAAGGAAGAGGCGTCCGAGTCCGTTTGTACAAGGTGTGGCTGTGCTTGCCACACTCTCCTACACAGCCTCAAGATGAGGCACAGTCAGACATAACTTTCACATTTACTGGGCTAACACAGATCCAGATATTAACCAGAGGGAAAGCAAGCATGACCAATGCATTGTTTATTGTATTTAACTAAATTCAGTCTCTTCACACGCACATTACAGGAAAACTTGTTTTACATCAAAAAATCTTCCTTTTTCCAATACAAAACATGACAGAGCTCACTACCGAGAAACTGCTTAAATGGTTTGGCCTTTGAGCATCCAGGAGTTGTGAGGACTTTACCAATCCTTTATATAGTTATAGAAGAAACTGAGCTAAATGCTTAATTTTACGCTGAAAGCAATTCTCAGCTTTATTTTTCTGTTTGGGAGAAGCTGGTTAATAGTGTGTGCAAACAAAACTACAGCTGTCTTCATACTGGCTGGATTCTTTTCCACTTTGCTCTGTGAGACCATTGCATGCTATCAATCTCTTTCCAAATACTGTGCTGTACAGAGGACCTTATGTAGTAAGGTCTGGACTAAACACTAGGATTAGGAATCAAGCTGAGCAAAGACAGGGAGGTGCAGACATCGCCCTTATTCATAGAACCACAGAATCACAGGGGTCGGAAAAGACCTCTGGAGATCATCCAGTCCAACTCCCATCAACACAGGTTCACCTAGAGCAGATTGCACAGGATGGCGTCGAGCTGGGTTTTGAATGTCTCCAGAGACTGCACCACCTCTCTGGGCAGCCTGTTCCAGTGCTCTGCCACCCTCAAGGTAAAGTAGTTACTGGACACTCTTGTTTTGAGTTTCTCCAACACACCTTCAAGGACTCTGGGTTTTCATCATCAAAAAAATCACAACAGCTTTTCAAAAATGCAGGGTTTGTGCAAATGAGCCTGGAGGTCTTACCGAGGGCAAAGAGCAGTCCCACTTCCCTGAGTGGTATCCTAAATGCTGGACTCTACTCCACAGGCATATGGCTCCACCTCCAGAATCTGAATCCCAGTTTCAAAAGTGAGGAAACAATTCTTGTGTGTTCTACTGTAAACACACCATATTAAAATAATTATCTATGCTAGTTTTTGCATTTGTTTATTGCTTTCTTACCATTTGCTGTTTCTCATCTTGATTTTAAGCTTTCTGCATACGATATTGCCTTCAGATTTCTGCTTGGGTGTCGTGGAGATGTCAGAACCTAACCAATACCAACTAAAATAAATTCCAAAGGGCTGGAGAACATCAGCAAGTGGATGTTACGTGGCGATCCTCCTGGAATATTTTTGGCGTGTGTAATTGTCTCAAGGTTTAGAGTGCATTGCGTTATCTGTATTCTTGTTTGCAAGGGTAGGTGTGGTGGAATGTACTGTTCAAACAGAGACTGCTGTCCTCCATCCTGAGATAACGAAGCTACAAAAAGAACTTGTGGTGGTACACGCAGCTGCCAATGCAATACACAAACGATGATGCAAGAGCAGATCCAGGAGTCTCACCAGGTGGCTCGTGCACCCTCCCAACCCAAACAGCTGTGTAAGCTCTGTTTGCATTTTTCAAGACCTGGAGTGAAAAATGTAAATGAATCACGCAGCAAGAGTCACACGACTGGTCTGAGCTTCACCACTGCTATTTGATGATCAAAGTCAAATCTTGGCAGGCAAATATGAAGATTAAAACAGAGGTAGCATGGTTGCTGTCTGAATCCTCAAATAATGGAGCACGTTGGTCTCAGTTATTCCTGTATGAATAACATCTGCTACCGGCAGCAAAGATGTCAAATCTAATACCTCACTGAAGTAAATGACTTGGCACAGACAGAAACAAGTTTTGAGTAAACTGTAGTTGACAAACACTGAGATTAGTTACCTCCATCCACACAATGCCTTCATCCACACAGGGTACTTCTACACACGTCAGAGTTTCCCTACCCTCACAGATGCATTTAGAAAGCTCCTTTTCTTGCCTTAGTCTACGGACACTACACTGTGGGACATATGTTCAATTCATTAACCAGAGTCTTAAGCCATGGAGCTTCCATTAATAGGAGTGCTTGATGACAAGTGATTACACAGTCGCATCCTCATGTAGCCTTAGGTCTTAGCTAAAGACCCGTATTTCTTTGAAAAGATTGCTTTAAATTAGGTAGTTAAGAGCATAGCCATCATCTAAGGAACTGAAGGAAAGACTGATACCCAGCCATTTCTTGACGCCCAGTTTTACTGTCATGCAGCAGCATTTTTCACTACTGGGATTTTCTTACCACTCCCTCGTGCTGGTGTCAAGGGGGCTCTCTCAGTATACCCAAAGAAAGAATTTGCCCCATTTAAATTAATTTTAGATCTTCACAGAATCACTTAGGTTGGAAGAGACCTTTAAGACCATCAAGCCCAACCACAAACCTAACACTGCCAAAACCACCACTAAATCATGTCCCTCAGCACCACATCTGTCCATCTTTTAAATACCTTCAGGGATGGTGACTCAACCCCTTCCCTGAACAGCCTGTTCCAATGCTTGACAACCCTTTCGGTGAAGAAGTTTTTCCTAATATCCAATCTAAAACTGCCCTGGCACAACTTGAGGCCATTTCCTCTTGTCCTATCACTTGTTACTTGGGAGAAGAGTCCAACCCCCACCTCACTACAACCTCCTTTCAGGTAGTTGTAGAGAGTGACAAGGTCTCCCCTCAGTCTCCTTTTCTCCAGGCTAAACAATACTAATTCCCTCAGCCGCTCCTCATAAGACTTGTTCTCTAGACCCCTCACCAGCTTCGTTGCTCTTCTCTAGACATGCTCCAGCACCTCAACATCCCTCCTATACTGCGGCACCCAAAACTGAACACAGTACTCAAGGAGCGGCCTCACCAGTGCAGAGTACAGGGGCACAATCACTTCCCTACTCCTGCTGGCATTCCATTTCCTGTTAGATATTCCTCTAACCAAAAAAATCCAAGCTTTATCTATCCTAGTAAAATCAAGTGCACCCAGCAGCATTCATGAGCAGTGGGGTGCAATTAACACCATGGCTAAAACTGCTGCATTACTTCCCAGGGTGAACTTGGCCCTCTCCAACCAGCTGTCCTCCATGACCCCCCAGCACACTCCAGGGAAGGCAGAAGGGATGTTCCAGGCCTCAGGCCAGCAGTCAGCCCGCACACTGCCACCTGCATCTGGTGGCTGTGTTTACTAGCACAGAATTGGGCCAGCTGGCCATGGTGCCTGGGAACGTTCCTCAGCACATCTAAGGCACCATTACCGAGATGGTCTAAGGGGCTGGAGAACATTTAGTGCTCTGCGTCTGCCCGATTCAGGAGCAGGGAGTGTGCTGCTGGAAGCACGCAGCATCTCACCAGCAAGGAACCTTTGAAGGAGAATTTCTTTGATTCCTACTGAAACCAATAGGAAGATATTTTAATGGTGTCTGGATCCAGCTGAAGCAATAGACAACATCTTTTTTTCTTTAATACGTAAAGAGACATTTGCAGTGCTGAACCCTCAGTACTCAGTTTTGCTGTACTTCAGTTGAGTCAAGGATTCACCAAAAAAACCCCACAAAACCAAAACAAAACCCCACAATGAATACTAATAAACACTTACAAGCCTCTCTCCTGAAAGAACTTCCAGAAGTTTGATGAGCATCCTTCCATCACGAAGGTCAGTGTACAGATCTGTAATTCTGCATGATACACGTGCCAAGTGGGAATTAACCCACTTTGTGAAAGTCTTCTTCTGAACTGCCTCACGTTCATCTGTTAGGAAAACAACGCAATGTTACTCAAAATAAATCGCAGCTCAGGTACCTACACGAAAATGTTATGTTCAAACACGTCTAATATTAAATTAAAGGTATGGCTTGTCGTCTTAGCAGAATCATTGAAGAAATCAGGACTTTCCACTGAAAACCCACCTTTCTTTCTATTTTATGACATTTTCTAATGTCAGTGAGAATTTTACTGAGTTACTATCTATGGAATACCTCTGAATTATATATTGCAGACTTACTTGCTGCTCAGATAAGCAGCTTTCTCAAGGTATAAAGAGGTCTGTTGTAGAACTACAATGAAAAAGTCCCTTTGGACTGATCAAATTGCCCAGTAGTTTGATCGAGAGTTAAGTTCCACCGTTAGAAGAACGGGCCAACTTCTGCTCTCGAATATGCACATAAATCCACAACAGATCCCCTGAAATACCAGGAGTCACTTTGGATTAAGATAGATACAAAAGAGAGCAGAGACCAAAGCTTCCCATTTACTTTTTTCTCTTCTCATTACAGTATTTATTTATAGATTCAACATTTGTAACTGTATTTACACAATGTCAAGATGAACTTTTCCATAACGGCATGTTTGGAGTAGACTTGCATTTATCTAAAGCCACAGAAAAACAGGTTCTTTCCACCTTCCCTTCCCAGAGTCTTTCACAACTGTTTATACATGAAAACATTGGCTATGAGAGCTCTCTTAATGCACAGGCTCACTACAGTCCACATTAATTCAGAAACTCCTAAACAGCTATCTGCCAAGCCGAGAACTCTCACACAGAAAATATTATACATCTTTGTGGTCAAATTCTTTTGCCAAGGGCTTTGGATGAAGCCCTTTCTTGTTAGCAAAAAGTCATTTCACTGAGCTGGGAACTACTACAGACCAAATTTGTCAAAACACAGGTGCTCAAACTTGCACTCCGAAGTCCATAATTAGACAGACGAATGAAAGTGGTCTGCTTTTCCAAGCAGCCAAGCATCTAAACCTCCCATCAGTCTCTTTAAAGTTGTCGGCATATTCAGAAACAGGACATGAAGACTGGTAAATCCTAAACCAAAATGTAAAATGTCCAGCTCTGAAAACTCTGACTACATTGCTTGAAACACAGAAAACGTTAATGAGGGTGTAGATCAATGCAGAGTTTATATCTGCGTTGCTGCGGATGCTGTCCTTTAAAAGGAAGGACATGCCCCCTTCCTAGCAGCAAAGCACAGTGGGGGCATGGTCCCAGCACATTCATAACCAGTTGCAGCCCCCACACCCACAGGATGTTGGGGACAGCAGCAAAAGCCTGATCTTGGTGACAAGGAATGACAAAGAAGCTGAGGCTGCACAGGATAGAAAGTTGGGTAACAAGACAAAAAGACACTAAGAAAGGAAATTGTACAGTAGAATGGTGGTAAGAGGAATCTGACAAGGAGTGGGAAAGCAGACCAGCGCTTCAGTGGCGGTTTGCCCAATTACATAAACCCCACCCTGAGATTTCAGTTCCTCCCATGTATTTCTGAATTTATTGTTGCTACCCAACCACATGGCAGGACGTGACCACAGCTAAATGCACTGAAACTCTCCCATTTGTAACAGCTTTTACCTACCTATAAGGTGTGAAATTAAAAAATGGGGCTTGGAAAAGTGTCAGTGGTGGGGTTTGTGATGAAACAGCAATATGCTTTCAGTGAATTAAGAGTTTGCATTACTCTTGTTTGCCCTCACTCTGTATGAAGCAGAGGACTGCTACGACATAGGAAGCTACCAGGAAATTAGTAATAACTGTGGCTTGCTTTCCCGTGCGCCAAGAGGATCCAACTGCAGTTTCTCCGAAACACGTGTGTGCCCCCCTGTGCCCTCCCAGTTGCCCCCTGCCCCACCAGTGCGGGGCCATGTGTGCGCCCTTTACTGCCGGAACATCACAGCCTCAGCAGCACAGGGCTGCTCTGCGCATTGCCAATAAGCACCGTGCAAGTGGGAGAATGGCCAGTTCGTTAGAAAGCCCAAACCTTGCCTCAGCAAGGCAATACTAGAAAAATAAATACTGCCTTTGCAGCCAAAATGCGGCAGCGTCTCCTAACCACGCTGCAATTCATACCAGTGCTGTAACAACATAGCTTGTTCAATCGTGGACCAACAAAGAAAAAAACCCAACATATCTGACTAGTGGAAATAGTTGTCTATCCAAGTAGCGATTTAAATATAGCTTCTGCTAACTTTAAATATATATTTTATGAACTATTTATAGCAAGTTCCTGGGAATGCTGTATCTGCATATTGCAATAGCTGATGCTTTTTAAAGAAAATACCACATCTCCCTTCACCAGCTTGAACAAGCCCCAAACAGCTCAGCAAGTTGGTTTAATCACCGTAGTCTCTACACAGAAGCACAACATTCATTCTGAAGAGAAATATGGATGTACAGGATCCTAAAAATAGAGTTGAATACAGAAAATATTATGTAAAACAAAAAAGCTACCAAATATCATCATAAAGCCATCCATTAAAAAAAAATCTTTGGTCAAAAGTTATGGTTATCAACAATCCTCCCAATTTGGGATCACGATAAAAGTAATGAGTGGGAAAAGAACATCCATGTGGCTTTTAGTAAAGACGATGAAAGGTCACAGACTAATCGTGAACAGATTAAAGACATGATGTGGGAAATACAGTGACGTGCCAAGTCAGGTTGTTAAAACTTTAGTGACGTTGTATTAATTGACACCAGCTTAGGATTTTCTGCTGTTGAAAGCAACTCAACGGAAGTCAACAGATCAGCCAGCTCCAGGCACTCCTTTCAGGAGGGGGAAGAAGGGTCCCTCCTGCAGATGGCACCAACATGGGCCAGGGGTCACTCTCCCAAAAAGACCTCCCCACACCAACACAACTGGTGACCCTAAAAACAGGATGTGAAAGTGCATTCTTCAGGCAGCGGGGATTCAGGGGAAAAAGTTCTGGTGACTCCTCTTCTTCCATGTTGCCTCAGCATCCTTAGGGACCCTGAATTATCAGTGAGGGAGAGGATGGGAAGACAGCCTACAGGTTCTGCCTGTCTGGCTGGAGGCCCTTCATGCTGTGGGAGCTGATGCTTGGTGCCGTTATGCGTGTTTTCTTTAGTCTAGTTCAAACACAGTTGCCGCCTCTCCCCTTCTGCTTTCCCATTTCCTCTGCCTCACTCTCTGTGGTCCTCAATTTCCTGTTTACGGTGAGAGGTTGAAGGGCTCAGTTGGTTTTTCTGGCTCCTCACCTCCGCACCCGCCCTCCGCTCGCTCTCGTCTTCACTCCTCTCACCTGATCCCCACCCATCCTCTGCGGCGCCGTCCCCCTCCCTGCTCACCCCAGGAGATAAAAAATAGTGTGAAAATCTCTCCTGAGACCACAGCTGTGACGGTTTCAGCGCTACTGCCACAGGCTGCGCCTACTGGCGGCTCTTCACATGTGCCCGAGCAACTTCATTGCTGTAGACTTTAACAGCTTTTCATCTTCTTCCCATCTGTCCTCCTTTCCTCTGAGTCACGGCAAGAACGGCCAAAAGCAGCGAGATCCCTGGCTGCCTTCAGGCAGCCTCCAGCCCCGTGGGAAAACCCTGCGGCACTCGCGCAAGAGCCAGGCCCCCACCTGCTCACTGCCAGCTTTTGGGGACAACCGGCAACGTATCTCAGAAAAATGCCACCGGGGAGACACAGCAGCTCTTTCAGTCTCCTAATGGGCCGGTCACCCAGGAAGGCCACTCGTTATCATGCAGTTGGCACAGGCAGAGCACGGCTGTCTAATTCCCCAGTGACACTATTAGCGACCGAAACACCAGAAGGGAGAAGGCACAGCCATTCTTAACGCTGCCTCGCTTACTCCTCTTGTGCTCCCACAACGTGGGAAAGCAAAACAAGCCCATTTGGAAAGCTGCGTGTCTGGGGCTGGTCATGTTAAAACCTCTCCTGATTATTTCTACACGGTGTTTCACAATGACTGCAGGTTTTTGCAACGCTTTTACCAGCCTTTTCAAACTGCTAAACTGTATTCTTCTGCTCTGGGGTTTCGGGTTAAAACATGCACAGAATTAAAACCAATTAATTTTGGTTCTATGTTGCAGAGAAGGAAATGTAAGTACAGAAAAGCGGTGCTTACAGCTCTGACAATTTGGCTAAGCGCACAACTGACTCTCTGAACGTGCAGTGCTGTGTAAAAACCTACACACTGAGGGCCAGGAGCATCCATGAGCAATGACACCAGGGATTTAACATCAGCGATGGGCCCTGAAGCACTCTTTATGAATCTCATGTGATCATTTTGACAAATGTCCTTCATACTTTCAAAAACACAGTTTTAGATTTTGAAGATTAATTAAAAGTAGAGGATATGGGTGGAGCTCCAAGTGTCCTACAGCTTGTGAAAACATTTGTTTCCCAAGGGTAAAGAGAAATGCGCAACATGCAAAACATGCACAGCAGGAAAACGGAAGCCGCTCTAACAGAAGTATTGATAATAGAGAATCTAACTTATCTTGAAGCAACACTGGGAAGGAAATTTCCTTTATGCGGAAACCCTCACGACAATACTACTAGCATACAGCAGCTTGCAAACTCCAGCTCTGTAATTGTGATAAATCAAGGACTGACTTTGTTTAGGAGTTTAGTAAATAAACTGGAGTTTGTACACTGATATTCACGTAAACCAGGGCCGGACGGGATCACAAGCCCCTTCCCTGCGTGAGGAGAGTCACTTCTTCCTCCACTAATCTGATGAGAAAAAATCTTGACAAAAATGCAGTCAACTGTCTGAATGATCATTGTCAGTCGCTGAATCCCCAGTGCGGGCCAGTGAGAGGGGGGTCACATACACCATCCTCTCTCTGTCACACGCTCAGCTCCGCTGAGTGAACTCAATAGTGCCAGAATAATGGAGAAATTGTCGTAATAAATGCCCTGGAAAACAAACAGCTTGCAGGACCCTTCTGAGAGAAACGTGGGCCCCCACGGCACCCTTGCTGCTCCCACATGCCAGAAAGCATTATCAGCCCCAGTCCCTTCGCCCGACCGCAATACTACTTGCTACTGTAGCAAAGGTTACCTGTGCTGCCGCCTGTTTTCTGAAAACAGCTTGAAGACGATCTGCTCCCTTCCATACCGGTCAAACCACATTTTCAACAAACTGACCTTGAATCCATTTCAAACAGAATGGCAAATATGTTTGGCGTACACTGCTGCCAACCCAGCACAGGTACAACGACTTTCAGTGTGCAACAGCTCCTGCCAGCCCCTGGCCCCCGCATCCCATCAGATAAACAGCCAAGGGGGTGCTCTCGAAGGAGCTGAAATACTGCTGAAGAAAACAGAGACATCAGAGCACAAAAGGGAAGCTGAAAGGAGCACCAAGTGCCTAGGACTGCTGCTGTAGCCTGGTGTGAGCACAGCCGCCCTGGGACAGCCCAGCCATCAGAGGCACCAAAATCCTCCCTGCCCAGCCCAGATGGTGGGCAGCTTGCTCTGGGCATTATCAATATTTGCGGATCCCCGTAATACCTCAAGCAAGACAAATTAAGGATGAGTTTTAATCCCGAACTCCAAAAGCTCTGTCTCCTGCAGGTTTACGTCTTTTTTTATTTCCGTGCTGCAAGTAATTTTTCCAGCTTAAAATTATTATTTTTCACTATAGCAACAACGCAGTCAGTGTGCAACCTACATGCAGCATTGCTAAACACATTGACTCAGAGATCAGCTGAGCATCGCTCCAGGCACACCACTTTCGCCAATATCCAACATCCCCAGCTTCCCAGAATTCCCCAGATCATAACCTCGGTGAACCATGTAGAGAGAAAACAGAGCTTCCTTTCACAGAGCAACGTTCCCATTACTGTAGGTTTTCAGGGCGCAGGTTATCACTGTGTGCTTTCTCACAGATGCAAAGATATGGAGTTAAGCAGCTAGTAATATTCACAGTTTCTCAAGTTCCAGCTGTGGCTTGGAAAATTTTTTAATTGAGAAAGATGCCCAAGAGAATGGCAGATCAGCTACTGGGACCAGAATGTGGCGATCAAACAAGATTTTATCAGGAAACAACATGAACGCATGCACAAATGGTGATAATCTTCCCCATTTGTTATAGTAACAGAAGACCAATACTGAACATAAAATAACTCCAATACAGGTCTAAGCTCTGTTGTTTCAGGCAGGCTTGAGCACAGGCTTGTACAAAACACTAACTCCGCCGTACCCAGCCCCGGGGCCCGTACGCAGCCCCCCCAGCAGATCTGCCAGGACCAAGTCACAGCTCCTTTGCTCACCACCCCAGTAGTGCATTGAGGAAAGAACAACGCTGGTGGCTGCTGGTCCTTAAATTTCCTGTCCCAACCAAGGGCTGCATGCCCAGAGCAAGACTAGGGAGTACTGCCTGCCCGTGGGGCTGCAAGGCAACACAAATCAGTAAACTGATGCAACGCTAGATATAACCCAGAGGGGAAAAAAGCACCTCTGTGTATCTCTACTGCATCAGCTGAGGAGAGAAACATCTGCTTGGATAAACATGAAATGATGGCCTTTTCATATGGTCCCAGTACACCCTGCACGAGTACATGTGGCAGTAAGAAGCCAGAGAGAAAAATTCATGAGGATGCAGTCAGGCACAGGGAGTCTAAATTAAAATATATTGGAACAGATCAACAGGGAAGAAAATGATGGAAGGAGGAAGGATCACCCAGTCAGGAGGAGGACTATTAGGTGTATGAAGAGAAAAGGAAATAAGATTAGTTTCTCTTAACATTCAAGTGTCCTATAAGTATCTCCCCTCAGTGGATGCTGCTTTTCTCCAGCTGCAGATAACGGGTCAGGACTGAAAACAGGAGTTGACAAAAATAGAAAAAAAATAAGTTTAATGTAGAAGACAGAAGTCCGTAACACACACAACATGCAGAGGGGCAAGCAACAAGCTAGAATCAAACCTGCAGGAAGTCAAACTGACACACATCTTTTACAGAGAACATGATACACATGGGACCAGTGCTTAGAAACAACTGGTGAACTTAAAAAAAGTCATCTTCATTTTTACTTCAATCTTGCAGACAGTTTAACACGGAGGGAGGAATGACTGCTGCTGATGGTTTTGATGCAAGTAGGATGCATTTGTTATGGTTATTTTATGGCACAAAGTAATCTGTGGAGTGACTTCCCCATCAAAAATGGTGATATTACGCCAAACCTTTTACATGCTCAAACATGACTTAGACCAGAATGAATGCAAATGCAAAAGATGACAAAACAACAAGGTGATTTTGTTGCTGCTGTGTTTAGCTAGCGATTTTCATTAGCAGCAAAATCCTTGCTGCTATCCCGACTCTGCTACACAGAGACTATTGTTCAGAAGTCAGGGGTGTGTTCAGCAATCCATTCTCTTTTACTAGGAAGCACCAGCCAGATTCTAAATCCTATTAAATATCTACCCTTCTCTACTAAACATTACAGCATGTGACTACTTTCACTGCTGAAAATGCTCTGAAAGGAAAAAAGGGAAAGCTACATAATGTGGAAAAAACAATTCTGCTGCTTTCTCTCTTTGATGTCACTAAACCTCACTCACACAATAAAACGATGCACAGAACAATGTCCGGTAGCCAGCCAAGCATTACAGGGTGTGGAAGGGCAGGTCCCCTCATTGTCTTTATTTTTACACAGAGTTTATGGCATTTTGGTGTCAGCAATACAAAAATAAACCTCCTGAAAGCCAGCTTCAGATTCATGTAGAAGGATGATTATGTTCATCTGCAGAAAGTTGCTGTAAAGTCTCCTGCAGCAAATAAATGAAACAGAAAAGTCATCTGGGTTTAACAGATTAAACTGGTGGAAGAACTCAGCCTATTTTATTTTATTTTTTTATTTAATTTGGAAGACAAAGATGACATATTTAAGCAGATTTAGAAAGAATATGTGCTCAGCTCTCCCTACATTGGTGCAAGCTATGTGAAGTACTTGTTTAACTTCAGGAAAACTGGAATGCAAAATTGTGTAAGTATCCCCCACATCATGACAAGCTCCCTGCAATGGAAAACACCGTGCCACACAGCCCATTTCATAAACATTAACCATTCGGGTTTTTTTTCTGGTACTCTAGGATACCAGCTGACTTCTGTATGAAATGCAAAGCAGCTACAGAAATGCAACCTTTCTAGTGGATGATTAAAATGGTTTAACACTTCTAGGTGCTGCTCTAATAAACGCCCACACCCAACTTCAGTTTAAAACACCATAATCTGCCCTGGTTTAAATACAACCAGCCACATTATTGAAGTTCATTATGAGAAAAGCATTCAAGAGGACTAAGGCCTTGTCTCCAGATTGTATTTGGAGAAAGATGTTACGAAGCCATTTCTACAGCAAAATAGCAAAAGTACAGTTGAATAAAGGAATAACTTTATGGCCTAAGGAGCACGCAGCTCAAATGGACCTCCTTTTAAAAAGAGCATGAAAAATACCTCAGTGTTGTCAGCATTTAACATAGAAGGACATAAATGCCTTCTGGCTGATTTGATGTTAGTGGTTTACACTTCTTGCCATTTTTTCCCTTTGCGTAACAGACAAATGACTTAATGAAAAGGAGCATGGAAAAAGCATCGGCCTGTCCCAGGACACTGACTGTGAAATTCCCACAGAAGAACAATGAAAACCTGAGGTCACTGCACTATTTCAAGTACACACAATCTTGTGGGGTCTTTGCAGCTTCCTTTAAAAAACACTATGAGCATAATGTAGGGAAGTGCCAGGGTTTGGTTTTTTTTTTGGGGGGGGGCAGTACTGTTATTTTCCATACTTGCCCAAACCACTGTCTGCTTAGCAGCATTAGCTCAGGCAGAGAACATGCCAGGTGCTTCACAACATAAGGTTCGTCCTACTTCTTCCTGTGCTCAGCAAACACAGCAGAACAAGAAAGTTTTTACAGTGGCTTCCCACTTGTCCATAGAAGGAAAAACAAGGGTAGGAAGGAGAAAGATGGTTTTTGGTTTGGTTTTAATGATTTTTGTTGTTCTCTTTTCCCTTCAGCACTCCTCCCTCTTCTTAGCAGCCGCAGGTAACCCAACAGTTCTCCCACAAGACTACTAGCAATCTGCTATTTCCACAATCCAATTATGTGACCAGACAGGGATCCTCCTTATCTAGGTATTTGGAAATATGAAATTGTAACTGTTATGCAGAGATGAGTCAGTAAGGGATGGGCATCAGAACTCAGCACTTACTGTGGAAACAGAAATACGGATGCTGAAACCCATCTTTTACAAAGCAAAGCCAGGCACTGCAGACAGAAGCTTGCAGCAGCACACACACCACCCTGGAGGAAAGAGACCTGCTGGTAGGGCAAGGCTGGATGTAGCCAAGCAAGGGAAATTCTGATGGGACATGAAGAAGAAAGCTGTCACCGTGAGGGCATTCAGACACTAGATCCACCAGATGCTGTGGGATCTCCAGCCTTAGGGATATTCAGATCTCACCGGGACAAGTCCCTAAACAACCTGATCGAAGATTGAAGTTGACCCTGCTTTGAGCAGGGCTTTGAGTGTTGGACCAAATAAGCTTCTGCTGTCTCTTCCAACCTAAAGTATTCTGTGTTTCTATGAATTTTAGCAACCTTAAACAGAAACAGGCCAGAAAACGGAAGTGCTATTATTCCTATGGAATCCCACTGAGGGATTTCAGAGAGCTGTAGGGTCTCTTCCTTCATCCGAGGCACAAATTGAGACACTACACGAGAGTCGAAGCTGTGGTATATTTTGAGCATGCCTTTTAAAAACCTATTGCAACCATAAAGAAGAATAGATAAAAGAAATGCCAAACCTTTGTTGATTTTGTGTTTAAATCTAATTTCCCTTTAATGACAGAAAAGCATGAATAGAAAATAAATAAATCTATGATGAATGCTTTTAATCCTTTCAAAATATTAAATCTCAGTGTTAAGAGATGTTATCATTATAGTTAATTGCTGTTAAATTATAATTTTCATTATCACAGAAATATTTTAAATGGAAGAACATGTATTTAAACAACCACCACACTGGATCAGGGATTAATAATAGCTGATTTCATAGCCTTGCTGAACAATGTGTTTAGTTCATCTAGTTTCCATGGTCACGCAATAATTTACTATTGTTAATTGCATGCTATATTGTAGAGTCAGACACACTGCTGTACTGACAGGTTGCCAAATAAATGCAGTAACACCACAGGTAAACCAGGCCATGGCTCAGCAAGCCTGAGATCTAAGCTAAATCCCAAAGGTGAAAGCCGTATGAGTAACAGCAACAAAAATGTTGTAGATTACAATAGAAATTACTTGTATAATCGAAGGAACCATGGTAATTGTAACATGCAGTTATTTCTAAGAAGGGAGTTTTAAAAATGAATTAATTTTAATGAGATTTGAAACAAACTGCTAATGAGAAGCATTAGAGGAAAAATCCCTAATCATCTCTGGCTCTAATCTGCAAACCTATCATGCAGAGCTCCAGCTGAAGTCCTGGAGTTGTTATCTTTTGAGACTGGCAAAATTGATGCCTTCACCTGTTAGCTTGCTTAAGAAAAGCTCCATAAAACTGAACCACAATATAAACTTTAACACAGACACACACACGTACGTTCCAATCAGTCACTCTTTATATTAAAGTTCTTTTCTAAGAAATCCATGTGGTGGTAATAATAATAAATCTTTCTTCCCGTGCCATACCTGCTTTCTTGGGACTTCTGAGGTACAAACAAGTTGCACATACATTCTAAATCCTCACCTCAAAGTTTTCCTGATGGTCTGTTTGTTTCCAATCCAAAGGTCATTTTCTGATCTGCTTTTGTGGAACAATGTGGCATGTTTAAGCAAAATCACTTTAGCCTTTGGAGTTATGCAAGAGTGGGGGAAAAAAGATACCTTTCCAGCACAGTATTTCCTACCCATGTAATAACTTTCAAAGCAGTACCAGGAAAAAAACCCGCACCTTTGTTTGAAACTCTCAAAGATTCTCTCTGAGATTTAAAAAGTGGCGCACATTTGAAGGAATTAGCTGGGTAAAATAATACTCCAAACACCTTAAATGTGGATCTTCCTCCAGAAACATCACTTGTTTTTCTAGTCTTAAAGGCAGACTTGTGAGTGGTAGTGATTGTGCAATGCATTGACTATGCAAACCAAAAAGCTCTACCTGGGTACAAAGGTGTGGCTTCTGTCAAAGTTATCCATGAGAGCTCCCAATAATTTACCTTCACTTTCTTTACTTTTTAGCACACAGACAAAATTAAGCACCAAACATCACCAGCTCAACATACTCAATCTAAGAAGCACCTCCTGATCAAAGCACGCTTCTGATCAAAGTCATTTCACTGGTGTCTCCTTGATCATGCCACACCTGGGTTGTGTATTCTAGCCTTTCCCCTCCCTCAAATGTGAAACAATGTTGTTGTTGGTTGGGCTTTTTTTAAAAAAAAAAACCAAAACCCTAAGAAAAACAGACTATGAAATATGGCAATTAACAAAGGAAAGCAGAGCACAAGAACTTCTGAAAGCTAAGCGTCTGATTAATGCTCCCAATTTTCTGTTAACATAATATTAATGTCACTAAAAATAATTCAGGTATCGGTAAGCACAGAACTGTTGCACAGTTGCCTTACATATGTGAACAGGCTCTTTGAATTAAGACTATTTGTGTGCTTGTACCCATCTTACACACCTTCATAGCCAAATCACACAGATACACATGTGTACACAGGCATGAAAATGCATTTACGGCATCTTACACAGATTTGTTTGCCTTATCTGCATGTTTCTGAAGCCTGAGACATAACAACTCCCCGATTTTCAGGTCTCCAAACTTACAGGCACATTTCAGCCTAACTCAAATACACAAGGTGCTTATGCATAAGAAAAAGCTCCATGAATACACTTCTGAATATAAAGTCCACAGTGACCTGCAGCTGGTGCCAGGGAAATGCTTTTAAAGTTGGCAACAGGAGCTAAACCAGAAGGGAGAGCTGACTTAGAAGGCACAGAAAACAAAAGGTCTTCTGGCACCAGGTAGTTCACAAACATACACTTGAAAACTGCTAGGAACTGGCTGGGATCGGCCACGCTGGCGGAGACTGGAGGAGAGGTAAAGGACAGCCCTGTACCCAGCCCACTGAAACGGGTACTGTGGAGATTGCACCATCCTGCCCAGTCATTTTAGTCATTCAGGAAAAAGAGGGGGGAAAAGTCCTCTCTCAGCTACTGTTTGAGTTCTGTGTTGCTGCAGCTGGCAGGTGCCGGCCCCAGCCCTGCCATACCCAGCGCAGAGAGAGCAGCTCTCCTGGAGCCAGCGCAGAACTACGCTCCTTCTCTGCCGAGGACACTGCTGCCAGGACACCCTGCAGCACAGCTAAAGATTTTACATACTAGGTGTCCTTAAATACTGGCTGTTCTCCAGCACAACTCGTGGCTGCTTTTATTTAGAAAAAAAAAGTTATCTGTAGTGAGGAACACAGCTGGGACGCAGCTGGCCCCAGGCACAGAGGATACATAAGCATCTTTCGAGTGGCACAGAGCATCAATGTCCTGGCAAGTATCAGTGCAACTTGCCTGTGTAAGAGCAAATGTTCCACTAGATCAGGGTTTAGATCATGGGGATTTGAAAAGATACCCTATCAGGCATCATGATGAAGATATTTATTTTGGGTGAGAGATAGAGAGAGAAGGATTTCGTAGCATGTGAGCAGTGGCAGATTTATGGAAAAAATGTGCCATGTCTCGCTGTGTGAACTCCTTTCATAAGGACTTAGGCAACAGCTATGAACAATCACTTCCAGATGCAACCAGCACATTATCCGCTAACAGAGGCTTCTGGATTATCAGTGCACCTGTAGAAGTGACAGCGACCAGGACTTCACTTAGGGAACAGTCAGGAAATTGTCTACGGGCATCACCAATTTTCTAGAACGACTTCCCTGTCGTGTGAAACACACCTTGCTGTTACCAGGTGAGGCCATGAGGATGAAATGCAATTCCGCACACCACGGGGCAAACGCAGCCTGTGAAGAGAGGGAGGGAATGGGGTGCAATTCACCTCTGAGAAAGCAAATGCAGTCCCACAGACATAGCTGAAATAGTTCCCGACACCCTTTCCTTCTCTTTTGGGCTCAAGATTAGAGCCTTGATCCAATTAGACTTCATCCACTTAAAGGAAGAACCAACACAAACGTACCCTGTGGCTTGTGGCAGCATGCAGGGGCAGAGCACAGCCCCCCTGGCGCAGCGGGTGAGAGTGGGTGCCCCCACCTGCCTCGTGGCTGCAGACACGGCTGTCCCAAGCAATTACTTTTAGCTAAACTTGAGACTCTTAGCATTTAACCCAAATTATTGAACTCCCCATGCATGAGAATAACAGAAAGGTCACAAGTTCAGAATGCAACCAACATCTGATGTTTCTAGACACCTCCCCTATTTATTCAGAGCCTTACTTAATTGCCATTCCATAATAGGCTATTACTCATGTTAAATTGCAATCAAAGTACAGTCACATCCGTAATTTCAGAGCAGTCTCTTTCATTATATTGCCAGACAATCTGTAAAAGCTGAAAAGAGGAACACACCCTGAAAAAAACGGCCACTGCACTACCAGAGTAAGTCTAGTTTCCCTGGAAATAACCATGGAAAGACAGTAAACTAGATGCAGAATTAATTACTACCTGAAGCAAACCATAGTTAGTTGATTATGGATGAGACAGTCATGTTTTCACCTTCCTTTCCTGGAACCAAATCATAATCAGATCATATTTTCAAAAACTGAAAACACTGTCTGGGCAAAATGAACACAAAGACCTGGACTTTTGGGGTTTTTGGAAGGGGAAGACTGAACCCAACCTACGGTATTAGTATGGAGAAGCTGAAAACAAAGAGGAGTCATCATTTGAGAGAAATTTAGGAGCAGGCCTGAATTTGAGAGACAAAACTCCCACAAGTGAGTCCCTCAGCACTGTAGCATTGTGCAGTTTCATTGCCTTTAATGGGACAGCCTTGATTTAGATTATCTGAGAAGTGGGTTCTGCATATTGGCTGATTTTCTGAAAAGTTTGCCAAGCCATTAAGTTAAATTTAGGTACCTTTATTAAACCAGGGGGGGTGGGGCACGAGTGTCCAAGAAGAAATCTGGGCAGCCAGCATTTATTTTATTCAGATAAACTCTTAAATCTCTCTGTAACAACGCATTGTTTTGTTTAATCTTTGCAGGCATAAGACCATCCCTTGCTTGTGATTAAAGTGCTGTGGTAATACAGATAATTTTTGTACCCTGCTACCACTCCTTCTTCACCGTCTCTTTGGTATGCAATTCTCCAGCTCTTCTACCTGAAAATTCAGTTCTGATAGAACTAAAACAGACAAGAAAACTTAAAGAAACTAACAACAAAACTGAACCAATCCTCAGAAATATATACTTGGCCATTTTGACAATACCCAAGGCAGAGATGTTTGTAGTCTCTGCAAGGGACAGCAAATATGATTCCTGTGCAATACCATTTGGGATGATACTTTCCCTGTCTGCTAACAATGGAAGTAATATTCAAAACCTGCAAATGAGAAATCACATTTATGACCTCCTGCCTCCCTCAACAACTTTAATGCAGTTTTACTAAAAACAGTGCAAGATTGTGCATTCTACCAATTACACATCAAACAGAAAGCTGACCCTCTCTGGCGTTAAGTTTGTTGTGTACGTGTAACTGGGCCTGTGCTTTCAAGAGTTCCAGCTCAGATTTTCATGAGCAAACTAAAGTTGATTGAACATGGAATTATCAGCATTTCCAGTTATCTCATGAAAAGGCCACTTGGTAATGCCAGATCTTTCACAAGACCTTTGAAAAGCCACGAACATGGCCCCTAGACTGTGCCACAGTGACTGCCTGCGTGTCTGCTGAACTGTACTGTTCCCCTCAAAAACTGAAGGGCCTTTTTCTTTAAGCTTCTTTCTGAGTGAAACAGTGGGGCATTCAGCACAGCTACGAGACTGGTTAATATTAGTTTGGCTACAGTAGTTCTCTTCCAACAAAGGAGGCTCTCAGCCCGGGATACTCTCGTTCAGCAAGTGTACAAGGTCTTTTGTGTCAACGTGGGCTCTCCCGGCCATCGCAACCCTAGACTCCACATCAAAAGTCACAAGCATGAGTGGTCACCATCCCTCTTGTATTTTCTCTTCTGAAAGAAATGCAAGAATTCAGCTATATGTGTTTTTAGGAGCAGCAAGCAATTTAGGGCTCATGTGGCCTCCTTAATTACATGCAGACTATCACAGAGGACAGTAGGGCCAGAATTACTTTGGGTGCTGTGTTCAGTATGTGAATGAAATTTTATGTTCAAAACTGAGTTAAGAGCAAGGTCCTCCTCCCCAAAGCACCTCTGCTCGCACCGGGCAGGGAGCACACACATTATCCTCTGCTTCTGCTTGCCAGGCCACTGCCTTATTCTTCTTGTACTGAATTTCAGAACTGCTGGAATGCAGAGAAATCAACAAGTTTCTTACTTTCCCTACAAATGACCCTTTACTTTGAAAGGACTAATTTTGAGTTGGGAGGGGAGAGTTTACCTTTAAACACTTACTAAACAATTTCCATCTTTAGAGTCATTACGTCACTTCACTTGGACGACGACACTGGGAAAAGGACCATTACCTGCCAGCCCCAGATATAAATTTCCAAATGAAATTCCAGATTTGATTTCTTGTGGGAAGAGCAAAGCAGATTCTAAACCACCTTATTTCATTCTATCTCCTTCATTACAGCTTTTAAAGTTAACAGAGGCTATTTCCCAATATTTGGCTTCACAGTTTTCCCAAACCTGTCTATTCAATGAAGATAATTCATTTTCACATAAGGAAAAATCATGCCATTGTCATACCCTGCTACTTAATAGCTGATACTTAATGCTTTTCAATTCAACTTGAACAGGAACAAAAAGACCATCAGAGCTGTTAGTAATCAAATACTCTTGCAATGAATTCTTACATGAAATTCAGACTCCGAGCAGAAGGGGTGCATCTACAAACCCCATATCCTGCACTGGGATA
Organism: Chionis minor; assembly: GCA_013398295.1. Taxonomy (NCBI): domain Eukaryota; kingdom Metazoa; phylum Chordata; class Aves; order Charadriiformes; family Chionidae; genus Chionis; species Chionis minor. The sequence continues at coordinate 1,209,416 of VZSF01006551.1, forward strand.
TCACAGAAGAGTAGTTTAGTACAGGGAACAGGAAATGGGGATTTTGTGAATCACGTTGCAAATCTGTAATTTGATTTTCTTCACCATTTCTTCTTAGCTTAGGTAGCATTTCATCCACTATAATAGTCAAAGCATGCACCCAACAGAAAGATGGAAAGAAACAAAGACGGAAAAGGAGGAAATCACAAAAGAGATTTGAGAAAGAACTCAAGAATGAAAGCCTACCATTGTTCTCGCTTTTTATCACCACTTTCATCTCTGTTCATAGTCTTTTTTTATTGCCCCACTTTCCACAGTAGTTAATAGCAAAACCCACAATCAATGTGAATAGGGCTCTTGGATAGGAAAAATATTTGGAATAGGAGCCTGTACTCCTACGTGGTTACAACATGTCCATGAAACATAGGGATTGTCTGTGACATTTAGCTTATTTAAGACATCCAATGCAAAAACACAAAAGGGCCAGTTCCTGTGCTAGCACAAACGGCTGCATTTCCAGATTTGCAGAGCTACGGGGATTTACACCAGTTAAGAACATCACACAAACCATTTTACTGTTCTCACTCTGCCAACAAATCACCCCCAGGGTATTCAAAACACCTTATTGTCCCATGTGAAAATACCTGCTTACAAGCTTTGTTTACTTCACAATTTCAGAGCCACAAAAAGTACACCAGAATTGCCCTTTTTTAAACAAAATTATGCTCCAGAGCCTAGCCTAGCATTTTGTTTGTTTTAAAATTAAGTTCCTTATACACAGTTAAAAAACAAATATTACAAACATAATCTAACTTGAAGAGAACAGACTACAAAAAACCTGAGGCAACAGCTCAGAGTTGTGAATTTTCACAGTTATTTCAGTGAGGAGCCAAATCCAATTTAAACGTTTACTTTTTCAACTGTATTAACACTGACCATATCAGCAGAAATACCTCACTCTTTTAACTTGCTTTCTGTATCTTTGCAAGTACCAAAACCTACCAAACCAGAAAAGCTAAATTTCTGGAAATTTTAAAGACATAAAAGAAATTTCAGAGATTTTTGAAAGAGAAAACAGGAATTTGGGACAAAATGTTGTCTTCAGTAGCTATGGGATTATCAAAATCTGATTTATTTCCCTATCAATGAGAAATTTCTTAGTCCTATTTCATCTTGAGCCATCGTAACAGTTTAGCAGTAAAAACGGAGTTGCCATACTGTCCTGAATAGCCCTTTAAAACAGGGAAAATACAAAAAAAATGTTAGACTTTATTTCTATTTATGTTCATGCTTAGTTTTTCCACACAAACTTTCTGTTAAGTTTTCCTCAAAATCTCATGTTTAGTTTTCTCGCTTTTTTTAGTATCAGGATTAAGACAGAATAGGAGTGAAGTGCTTTTTTTAAGTTCCTGGGTGTTTTTGAAGATTATCCTTCATAGACAAAACTATTCAAGAACCTTCTGCAAAACCTTCTTCCATGGGTTTGCTATGCATCATCCAGGCAAAAAATTTAAGAGTGTGGAGGCAAAGTTAAATAGTTTATGTGTAATAAAATTAACAGATGACATGTGTGGTCGCCAAAAGATGGCTTTCACTTCTGACTGTACTCACCTCATCAGTCCCTGTCCAAAGGAAGGGCATGAAACACAGATTCCCCATCCCCTGATGCAATATTTAGGACTAGGGATAAATAATGGCATGTGTGTGTCATTCCAGTTTCTACAATGTAATCGCAGGCTTTTACTTCTGGAAAGGACAGAAATTGTAAGGCAGCTCTGAGTAGCCTTGTCTCACTGCGATTCTCTGCACCTGATCTGTGTTACAAGGGGATGTGCAAAGAGTTGAAATTCAACCAGTTGGTTTTATGAGTAGACAAATACAAGTCCTAGCAAGTGATCTGCTACAAATGCCCATTTTAATGAAGAACTTGGACATGTCAGTTACAGCATATATCCCGTTATTTCCTCCAAGTTAAATCTCTCAATTATACACTCAATTACTTGGCAAGATCGCTTTTATAACCTGCACGTTTGAAATATTTCTAGACAGACGTGACTTTCTCTAGTATTCAGCTACCATCTCTGTTTCAGATGGCTAAAATGCCCTAAAATTTAGTCCAGGATTCAGATACGCTTGTAGGAATCTTTACATTGGAAAGAATAAGGGCCCAGCTATCACAGAAATGTACATTCAAAACACTGCATCTGAGATCACTTAAAACCTATTGCAAATCTGACAGGGCTTCCAACCACGTAGCTTGTGCTCATGTGTTCACCAAAACCAGAATATCAAAGTATACTGTGACACATGCAGGCCTTGGAACGGTTGCAGACAGCAGAAAATCAAGCACAATTTGCCACAAGATATTTGCAACTTCAGTGGATGTGACAGGGTGAAAAAGAAAAATCCACGTAAACCAGACACATTTCATCTGGAATGAAATTCAGCCTTCCTGCATTTCACCTTTAACAGAAATTACCATGACAAGAAATGCCAGTGACCAATTTGGTAGACAAAGTAGGATGTCCTTCAGTTCAGTAATCATCGCCTGCAGCTATGCAGGTCACTGCTCGCAAGAAGCTGAAATCCTTTAAAAGGTAAATCTTGCAACAAGGAAGGCAGCTGCTGAAACTGGCTCTTCAAAGGGCACCCACTAATTTCAGAGGACCCTGGGTGTAGCAGAAGGTCTCACTGCCCTAGGCTGGACAGTCCTTCAGCAACTCCTGCAAACTGGTCAGTTCCCAGTTGGAGCTCTGTGCTTGTCCTTGGGCGTAGGCAGGGATTTGGGGATAAGATTTTTGTTACAGGAAAAGCTGTGGGGAAGCCCCGCTTCAGAAATGAAAAACAAACAGGAAAATTTTCCTGCTGTTCTACAGCCTGGATGAGAACCAACCTATGCATACGGATCCCTATATTATTGAAGCTGATTACCATTGACCTCTTAAAAATAGAAACTGCGTGCCTCTCTTTTTATGCCTAACTGGAACCCAGACCAAACCTACTCAGGTCATTGCAGATCAAAGGATTACACAGCCAAGGAGCCCCCCTGATGAAGGGCACTGCTATCCGAGCAAGATTTTTGCCCCAGATATGCAAGATACTCACAACTGCATTTTGTTTTCTTGTGCAGGGAGTGCTGCATAGCCAGGGTCGGTCTTTCATCCCCGCGAAACAGAGTTTAGAATTGATCTAAAGCCAGCTTAAACACCTCTGCTCCTTTCCTACAGGCTTATTCCAGTGGTCACTACATTAGGTGTCAAGTTTTCCAGCCACACTATTTCTAACATGGCTCAAAAGTAGTAATGAAATAAAGGCACTTCCACCCAGGCACTTGGTCACCAAAATACATCAGGCTCCCACTAAAAATGAACAGTTTCCAGTCTGAAATGCAACATTAAAAAATAAACAAAATCGAAATGTCCCACACAGCAGGGAGTACCGCAGAGCTCCTTAGAAACCTGGCTTTCCTCTGGCGATTTATCAGGAGCACAGATCTACCTCACCCCCATCCCCCCAGGATTTTACATTTGTAATTACCACTGGAAATTTCACACCTAGGGCACAGCCTTAGACCTGAGGCCCAACTTTCCAATTACACTGCGGGAGCTGATAAAGTCACTGAGCTACTAAATGCCAGAAATGTTAAAAAATACCACGCTGTCCTGCTAACCAGGTGGGAAGAAGCCTGTGAGCAGTGATGATAGCTGCTTCTCTGGCCTGGTGGCGGCTTCCCTGTGGCATTGACACTCACTGCCTTCCCTGTGGAAGATGATACAGCTGCAGGGATCTCCTTCCAAATTCCTGACTTGCATTAACCTCTTCCTGCCAACTCCTACAACCGTGCCAAGTCAATCCACAGGATCCTGCCACATTAATGCCACACAGGTGACAGCCTTGGTTTATAATTACAACATACCTGGTTTGCTTTTCATTTAATTCCACAACTGAGTAGGACGTATTTTCTCTGCTGCCATACCCTGCACAAGCTACATGGTAACGCGTTTTCCACAAACAAGTTTCGGGGTCCTATCTTTACTCGTAGAGAGCTACTCCAGCCCTGCAATATGATCCCTTCCTGGAACGAGTGGCCACAAGAACCAAAACTCCACACCTAGGTTTAAGACGATAACAACCACCGATACTATCATTCATGTATCATTCCAGGACTGGTTGAACTAACCATAATAAGAATTTAGTGAAACTTAATAAAGGAAGCAGAACTTGCTACAGCATTTTTCTCCCCACACCTGCGTCGACATTCCCACGAGCACAAGTCCTGAGTATGCTAAACTGCATTATCATGCACAAGACTTCAGCGTTTCTTTTGACACAAAGACAGCCTTGATTCACTCCTGGCAGCGTATTCTGCCACATCCTGCTTCAGTCCGGCCCATGGAGGCAAGTGGGAGCTGGGATCTCCTGCAAGGTGACCCTTCCCTGGTGCAGAAGGAGTCACTCTGGTCCCTCCAGTGTAGTCCCAGAACTGGCACAGGCTTCACACCCCAGTGGGACTGGGCTAGCAAATTTGCTTGAAACGCTCCACAATAATCATTAAGTTGAACAACAGTCTCCCTTATAAGCACCACTTCAAGGCACCTAAAAGAGGTGAAATGTAGGAGGTCTAGTTGATCACTTGTCATCTGAGCCTGCTTTGTCCCCAGCATTTCGGGGCAGAATTAGGCTGGTTCCTCTTTGCTTCTCATGTGAAGGTGCCAGTGCCAAATCTGGTGTATTGTCCGGCTTAGGAAAGAGGGGATCAGAGAGTTGTCCGCTGCTCATTGCTGATTCACACTTCTGCTTAGCACAGGACCTGAGTACTTGCTCTATGTTATTTTAGTCAAAACAACGTGCTCCTAAGCACTTTTTTTGAGGAAAAATTCACTAGACTGGAACAGTACCTTGCTAGAACCTAATGCAAAGCTGTGGATTCACGTGAAAACTCTGGGAACTGTGAAAAATGAGGGGCAAATTCAATGTGTGAAAAACAAGAGTGGAAGCTACAGTTACGCTGTATGGTGTCAAAACTGGTGCTGTTCTAGAGAAGCATACTACCAGGGGCAAGAGGGGTGAAACACAGTAGTAAAGGAGGAAAAGGCAAAAGTAAAAAGGCAGGAAAGCTTCAATGGTATTTTTTAGCAGAGACTGAAGAATGTTTGAAACATATCTGCTCTTACTTGTTTGTACACCTCCACCGTGAAAAAGGAAAAACTGGCGATAAATTTGTAATTTAAAATTACTAGATATATTCAGCTCATCCTTGCTAGGTCTCAGTCTGGAAGCACTGAGCAATGCCCAGTGCCACAGAACACCCAATGTTTTCACCAGAGCCTTCTAGCAAGAGGACAAGAATCACCTGAAAATTTTGTACCTACAAATTAATGGCTTTTTAGATATTCTTCAAATAAAAAGCCATTACTCCAAGGAAGGACACCTTCTGTGTCGGTACAGTAAGCCACTCCCTTTACAGCACACAATGTTTTGTATGGTTACTTAGTATTTCATGAAGTATCTAGTACCTAATTTAAAACATTTCCTGTACCTAAGCTCCACCCTGAACAAGATCATTGGCAGCACTATTTTTCAAACCTGTCTACCTTCTCTGCAATGCGAGTAAACAGCTAGGAGATGGTTTACTGCAAAGTTCCTTCTTACACTTGCAGAAGAATTCACTGCACTTTATCTCTTTTGTTAGAGGAAATTGCAGTGCATTTAGGAAGAGCATTGCAGTATTTTTTTTTGAAGTCAACACAGTGCATTCCACTGAAGGGAAAACTCACTTTCTGTGCTTTCAACACTGCGGTCTGCGTTCCTCTTTCACTGATGTAAACACACAGATAATGGATTCCTGAAGCAGTGACCCTGAAAATGATAAAATTTGCCTTCTTTGGACTGCTAACTTAACCAGCAATGAAGGAGGCGTGAGCCAGTATTTTCTGAGTGCCACAAACGTACCTCACTCTTTTTAAAGCAAGTATCACAGTCTAAGATCCGACAGATGTCCAAGATAAAGCCTCTAACGTATTCCCTCATGTGCAAGATGGGAGCCTGGATTTTTCATGCCTTGCCTGAGGAATGTCTGTGTTGCCAGTGTTTAAGATGCTGTCATTTTATCTTATTATATCCAGTACCAGTACGCAGCCATTACCCTGAGCCAGTTTACAAGATAAACAAAGTACTATGAATGAAAGATTTTTTTTTCCTCCCTCCTTAAGCCAAGAAATAGGAACGTTCTTTGCACTAACCAGGCTCTTCCTCCCTCTCTGACAGGAACCACAGGACCACACTTGCGGCACAGACCAGAGTAAAATAAGAAACATGCACAGAAGGGCTAAACTTCACTGTACTCAGGCTGCTCTGGGATTATTTATGGAGTCACATGGATGTAGAGGAGGAGGAGGTTTGGTTTTGGTTAAGAATTCTTTTTTATTTTGAAACTACAACGCTAGAGAGTTCATTCATCCCTGGGACATGCCTTACACAGAGAAACAGCAGAGCTTGTTTTATCCTGTCTGAGGCAGAGAGATGTTGGGCACAATCCTCCTCCGCTGCACTGCTAATAATCTGGGTTTCCAGCACAGGTCAGAGGCCTAACTTTTAGAGAGCACACGACTATTCCCCAAAAGAAATGTCTGTTTTCTCACACAGATAGACAATTTAATGGTAAGACAACATTAAATGACGTTCCCCCTGTCTAAAAGTGGAGTAATACAAAATGAAGAAAACTGGGAACGTTAAAATACATGAATGCTTTCTCGGAGATCTTCTACAACATAAGCAAACTAATTTGTTTGGAAATTATGCAACTGCTCTTCATTTGAAGAAGTTACGCCACGCGCTTTTACAGGAGGTATGCAGGGAGTTAGAAAGGGCTCTCTCACACTGCAAACTGCACCGAAACAAAGCTAGGATTTTATGATTAATTGCCAGAGTTATGATTGTATTTTATTTAAGGATAAAATAAATAGAAAGACCGCTTCCTCACTCTCTCCCTTATTACTCTAAGTGACTCGGTCTGGACTAGTCCTCATCTGTAATACTGAGTGGCTCGGAGGTTGGACACGCATCGTAACACTGTGTAAGACCGAGGACACCTTCAGAGAGATAAAAGCCACACAGTATCTCTCAAAAAGAACACAAAGCTTTTTCCTATAGCACCACTTTTGGCCTCTCTCATTAACACCTTGATGCAACGAAAACAAGCCCAGACTAACATGTTTACGGGGATCATATCATAGCAACACCTACCAAAAAAAAAAAAAAAATCAGCACAGGCTTACCTTGTAACTGCTTGAATCTTCCTTCTAACTGATTATAGTTATACGGCACCTGAGCTGCATATCCTGGGGACAATGGCCCGGGCATACTGGTTGATTTTTGTAATTCCATTTACAGGTAACACAGGGATACGACGAACTGCAGCATAAAGGAACCACAGGTTTCTCTACCATACATCCAAGTAAATCCCAGCTTCCTCGGTAGTTTGGCTTCAGTCCCTAGAGAAAATGCTCTCACTGAACCCTAAGTAAATACCAGCTTCAGTTCAAAATCCAGCAGTGTGGGTTGGCGGTAAGTTGTCTGTAACGGATTCAAACTTAAAGCACCATGAGGGCTGGCGTTTCTTCCCCCCCGCCACTCCACTACAGGCAACTCTCAAGCGCTCGAATCTGGTTTCAAATGCTTCCCTGGCTCTGGTGAAACTAAATCAAATAAAAGCAAGCCCGCGATTCAGCCCAAAGTAAAAACAGCATGGAGCCAGGCGCTGCCGTCCTTGCCAGTGCTTCCAGGAGCTGCGCACACCTCAGACCTTTCTGCTGGTTTGTAATATAATCAGCAGCCGCCCGGGCGCGGGCTGATGTCACTTGATTACCATACAGCACGGTGGAGGAAACCAAGGGCGAAGGGGCGGCGGAGCAGGGGAAGGAAGAGCAGGATGGCTCACGCAAGGCTGTGGCAAGTTCTTCCGCTGGGTGCAGCCCGCTCGCCTGAGTCCCGGGAGGCCAGGTGGCAGCGGGGTCCCCAGCCCTCTGCTCCCAGCGCTGCCGCCGCCGCAGCAGACGGTGGTATCTTCCTGAGCAAAGCTGGTGGAATTACAATCTTTTGTTAAGAGCCTCATGTAACGGAAAAGTCTCAGATTACTATCACATGAAAAGGAGGGCACTTTTCTTTATTTATCTGCAAGGCTGTTCACTTGAAAAAGTAACACATGCATACGCACAGAAGCACTCATTCAGTATTTAGCAACAGGCAAGGAGGGGACACAGAAGGATGTACGCTCCAGCATGCCAGGAACAAACGAAAGCTTTGTGAAAAGGTTCTTTAAGCAGCCGATTCCTGTCGCTTCGCTTTATGTTACTTGTCGATATTGAGGACTTTGACATCTCCTATGTATGTGGCTCCTTGCCCATTTATCAGCGTGCTGGGTATTACTGCAAGATTAATGGTTGTCTGGGCTATGCACTGGAAGGGGAGGGCTGTAACGTAAATAAGGATGCTTTGCCTCTGACTGGCACCTTAATACCCTGCTGTAATATAAATATGCACTGCAGCAGCAGCAGGGCTAGGGACTAGAAGTCAGTTCCTGCAGGTAGTATTAGACAGAGGATGTCAGTTTTCCCTCAGGGGCCTGAGCTCCTAGCTCTCACTTATTCATAAGTGAAATTAAAAGGTCAATTCCACATTCATATTCTCAGTATGTAGCATTTGCCTGTTCATTTTTAAAACTGCTGATAACGTTCACAACAAATGTTTTCTCTTTTTTTCTTTTCTTGCATTTCCAAATTCCTTCCCAATGGAATCTATGTTCTCTTCTCCTCCCACTCCGTCCTCTCATTAAGCATTTCAAAATGTTGCCTTTGTTTTGATACTGTCGTTTCACAAGTTTTTAGTCATATAGTAATTTATGTGAGGACAATTTCTGTGGGATAAGCTCAGTCCACTCCCACTGACTCGTTGCAGCCCTAGCTCCTGCTAGGCATAAGGTGCAAATTACCAACACACCGGGGAACAAATGTGCAAGAAGTCCAACCATGAACACTGCTAATTTAGGGAGAAGTGATGGCAGTCAACACTTCCCAACTGAAGCGGGGAGCTTCTAAAAACACATGGACTGTTGAAAACGTCTGGCACATTGCTCCCGTGGTCATAAATACACTTAAAATATTTATGGCTTTTAACTATACTGTTTTACTTAAAACAACAACATAGCCCCATAGTCCAGAGTTGCTTATTATATTGATACAGAAGGGCTTTTATTGGCGTATTTCAGTGAACCCCTTTATATCAATATAGCTGTATTTACACAAGGCTTTTGGTGCTACAGCAGTCCTTAAGCAGAGCCTAGAACATTTTTGAAAGTTGGCCTTCAGTCTTTTCAGCACTACCTACACTTGTGGCACTGAAGACAATTCAGCTGCCCTTAGCCAGATTTCACTGTGTCAGAGAAGGAAGCGATTGTCTGCCAGGGTGGCTAGAACGCCGCGGTGCAGGGGACCAAGGTACTGCAGGCTTGCGCCCTAGCATTGGGTTTGCAAGGTGAAAGGGGGATGTGAGGAAGCACCTGCACTCGTCCCTGCGGCAGGCAGGATGCTGCTTCTCCAGACAACAATGCGCTGATGTGGCACGGCGAGTCCCCCGCTCCCGCTAAACCTTCCCCTGATAATCCTTGTACAGCCAGCTGCCCCTCCAGCACACGGGGACCCACACGCCGCAGTCGTGGCCACGGGATTTCCAGGCTGGGGTAGGAGGGAAGAAGGACAACAAAGACACAAAAGGCTCCAAAATTTACAGGAACAGAGCTCGGTAAACTGAGCTTTTCATATACAAACGCGAACTCCCCCAAAGCTCAGGGAGAGCGTTTTACCCAACACTCAAGTACGGGCTTATTTCCGTCACAAATTTTTTTCCTTCAGCTTTCTACCAACATCAGCTTTTGCCTGAGATGCCTGACCTATGTTATAATTAACCGAAACCCTTCCCCTGGAGAGCAGGCAGGCAGCCAGGCCCTACCTGCAGGCATATCAGCTCATTACTGTCCCACCTTGAGCAAACAGGTGTTGCTATGTGAGCTCAGAAGGTAAAACTAAAGTCCAAGTGACTGACAGGAGAGCTGGAGCATTTTTAACACCATGGAGGCCACAGATCAGGAGCCAGGAACTCTTCCCCAGCTGAAAGCTTTCCCAACACCTCTGGCAGGCCACACACTAGTGCACGTGATGATTATTAAAAATATTAAAAAGTAAAATATTACAAAAGCAAAACATTACAAACTAAAAATAATCATTTGGCTTTGACCCATATAAAACACAGACTGACTTCCCCCGCCCTGTCATAAAACATTAACACCACATACAGGAATTTACACTTCAGAGTCTCCCCTGTGGGACAACTGGTAAGCTTAAAATATTGAAGAAAAGTTGGGGTTTGAGTTTTTTTCATCCGTGTCTCCTCTCTGCCCCTCCCAATTCTGGCCTGCCCAGTAGCACTAAATGCTACATTAGAGAGGGAATTGCAGCAGGTATGGAGCAGCGCAGGCCACACGGCATGCAGGGGGAAAGCCAAAGGGTGAGGGAAGAATCTGTGCTTGAACTGAGCTTACTTTGTTCAAGGTTTGAAAAAGAGACCCAGGACCCTAACAAGGCTGTGGAGAACTCAGCAGCACTCACTGTGAAATTCTGACCTCATTTTAGCTGCCATCCAGATTGGCACTTGGGCTGAACAACAGGTCCCCGGGCAACAGATGTGACAGACTTGGTTAATGATGGTATCAGCTCCCGGGGACGGCCCTGATCGCCAGGTGCTGCTGGCTCATCTGCCAAAGCATTACTGCTGCTGTGCTGGGCCCCGGCGTACATTTTGAAGGCTCCACTTCACCGGTTGGTGGTAATTCAGTAGAAGGAGCAAAGCAAAATGGGGATCTGTCTGTATTTGTGAAACTCTACACTGTGTGTAGCAAGGCTTCTTTAAAAACAGGCATCCTGCCAGTTCCCATTTTTATTTGAGTCACATCAATCCTAATACATTCATTTGCTGTTGACTCCCAATTAGTAAACCTGAGACCTGCTTACTGCCGCTGTGTAGCAACGCATCGAATCGATTGCAAGGCGCTCACATGCAAAGCCCTTTTTTTATACCTGGTTTCCACTCATTCTCTCTGTTTCTCTAATTGACCAAGCCCTCGACAATACTAAGTAGATAATATGTTATGTAGGGGAATTAATGCTTTGAAGGCCACAGATAACAATTAGCACTGGTCCAAGTGTTATCAAATCAACACAGCTTGAAATTCTCCATGGTGTAATTCAGCACTGATTACAGTGTTGGAGAAAAATAAGGGCCAAATCATATATTGAGTTTAGTATATGAGGGAGGCAGGGTTTTGTTGGGTTTTTCCCCTATAAATTTTGTTCTCACTTTTCTCCCATGGCTGTGAAATAATTTTTGCTTGCACTCTTTGAATTGTACCTCTCCCATAGTACTTGACTGGTAATGATGGCTTGCATTATTTGTGTGCTTGTTAAGAGTAAATAAAACCGCAAACGATTATCCACTTAACCATAATGCAAAGTGTGACTTAGTTGACATGATCAGAGCTCTGCAAAGCCTCACGGAGAACAAGAGGTTGATAACAGTAATATTACGAATGTACAAATAACATCTGGAGGCAGGTGCTTACCCCAGAACAGAAAAGCATCTCTCCTGGGATCTGTCTTTACACAGTTCTGAAAACTGCTGCTGAAGTGAATGGGTTCCTACCATAAAGGAAAAACCTAATGTTTCTAAGGAAGAAACGAGTATCTAGCAAAATCACCATGCAAGTTCTTAACTACCAATGTTTCTAAGATTGAACAAAACTATCACTTTTCTCAGCCAAAAGAAATCACTTAAAAAAACCCAAACAACCGAACTTTAGCACATCCTCAAAAGAAGTATAGACATAAAAACCTCTAAGAAATTCCTGCCCAAGGATACAGTTGATAACTCTTCTGCAGAAAACAACTGGTAAGTGTCCACTGTTAGTATTACTCACGCACCCTCACTACAATTGGAATAACTAGAAATTCCCTGACAACTTCATCCATCCATCAGTCTACACTATCTTCCACTAATAAAGTCAACCAATATTGGCTGGCTTTACTGGGTCAACAATGAAGATAGTAGGTGCTGTGGATTCAATGTCCAAAACAGGCCCACCCTCAAAATACATTCAACTTAATGCACATGTGAAAAAAAACAACAAGAAAGCAATGCACTAAATGTTCCCTGGGTACCATAAAACAAATGCATGCTTTGTACTGTTGTTTTCTGAAAGAAAGATGCAATTTTACAACTCCACGAAAGACAATTATCTTTCTAATGGGAAGCAGAATCCACGCCAGAGCTTACAATAATTACGAATCTGGTTAATCATCACCCTTGTCTTTCCTCTTTACTCTTATTTGCTCTTGTAAATTCTCTAGTTGGTGACTGACCAGAAAAAAAAATTACAAGATAAAAAGGATGATTTATTAATCTAAAATGCCACAGAAATCACATAACATTTGCTTTTTTCCTGAAAGAGGGTAAAGTTCTTACACATCCCCTTAGTGTGACAGCTAAGAACTGAAAACTCACGATCACATTTGCCTTTCTTGACTTCTCTGCTGATACCGCCATCTACACAGTAAAAACAGTCTCTCCCTATATATGCCACAGAGAAAGGAAAGATGGGTTTTGCTGTGGATTGTTCTAGAATGTAATAGGAAATAGTTTTTTTAACCATATTTGACAATTTGCATAATATTAGTCCTGAAGAGTTAGCTCTTTTCCCTCTAGTTTATATCTAAGATGCTGGAACAGAGAAAGAAGCAGCCCACACACTAAGCAGAAATTAGCATGCCAACTTAATTACCTCTTCTACAGGTATTAGTGGGAACAGAACCATTCATCTTATAAACCCGCCATTTCCTGCAATACTTTGCAACTGCCTCAGAAGATGGTGAAATAAATACAAACAAATCAAGCTATCTGTAAGATAGTAAGATTTCTATTTCAGAAATTATTTAAATTTTTCTCTTTAAAGGGGATTTTAGGTCAGTGGCAAACATTTGCTCCTTCGAGTCCTTTCCAGATATATTGTCTGTTACTTAGGTGGGCGTGGGAGAGACAACACAATCAAAACGTAAGGGAAAGGGGCAGATTAAAAGGCAAGAGACAAGGATTTTTATTAGAGAAGGGTCTGTTCACATGTTTTTCTTTTGCCGTGTCCAGGCTGTCCTTCCAGCAGCTCCACACCAAGTCCCAGGCACAAACCAGCCTCGGGCTCAAGATGAACCTGTAGGTTGTGACATCTGAGACCACAACAGCATGAAACCTTCGGGAATCTTTTCACCAATCAGGCCAGAATATCAACTTTACCGAAACTGGGTCAATTCCACTTGGTTTCGGGTTTCAGTTTACATAAGTCCAAGATTAACAGGAAAGTTGACATGACTTTTGTAACAGCATGTCCTTGCTAACTGCAACAGTGGAATACCTGCCAGGAGAGCCCACAGAAAAGAGCTACCTGAGCCACCCGTGTTTGGAAGAAATTGTGGTTTGTATTCCACTCCGAATGGGTTCTTCTGAACTGTACTGCTTCCTGTACTCCATGAACTCACCAAAGCAGGGAAGCCATCTCTGAAAAACTGTAACATCTACAGTCACAGGTTATGTGCAGTTGGTCTGCTCCCTGACTTAGGTAAATAACCCTTAAAAGCCTATTAAAATCAAGTATGGCACACAGGTACGCACTGAACCATACTCACTTTCTGTGAAATTTTGGCATGAAAACAATGCCTGATTTTCATCCAGAAAATTCTTTTTTACGGGTTTTAATGTGCTTTTTTAGAAGCTGCAATTATTTTCATTGCCTCTCCCTCCTTTCCTCCTCTATCTGAATTGCATCTATGTTTATATGTAGGGGGGAGAGAGAGATTCCCACCCTCATTTTAATTTTCATCCTTTTGCGCCGTTTTCTTCTTTTCCAGTTTGACTATTAACACAGATGATGCACTGTTGCTACACCATAATTCACTGAGGCATCAAAATTCCATCTCCTGCTACTCCTGAGCAAAATGGAAATTGGGTGAAAACAACAAGTAGAACACACTGATCTTTTACAAATCTCCCTAAGCCAGAGTATTTATTTCTAGTATTTCCCTTGATTCACACAGACAGAACAGAAAGCATACAAACTGTATTAATGTTCACAATTAACATTTGTGACCAAGTTGTGACCAGCCACATTCACATGTAGTCAGTTTAGGGGAAGGGAATAAAAAAGTACCTCTCCATTTTGCCAGTTCCATAACTGGGGGAGCTTGAGCCCCTAAATTAGAAGCCTCTTAAGTTAACTGGGCTCCCTAAAGAATTTTAGATCTTCTTATACCTAAGCAACAAAGTTCCTGAAAAGCCAAGGTAGTACAGGCTTGAGCTGATCCTGTAGTTCATCCAAAATGAAAGAGAAAGATAGCGTTAGGGAAAAAAAAAAAAAAAGTTGGAAGTTGGGTTTGGGTTTTTTAGTTTGTTGGTTTTGTTTTTTTAAAAAACCAACATATTAGATGCAGAAAGATGAGCCAAAAGCCTAATTTTCAAATCCAACATAAAAGAGACATCTCTTTGTTTATTTCCAAAAGCCTTCTTTCACAAAATCTCACACCCAAAATCTCCACATCTGGGAATCGCCTACCTCGGCAGAAAAGCTTAGCGATCAATTGACAAGTACTAGCTGTCTCAAACTCATAAAGTTATTATTCCAGAGCAAACCACATTTCATTTTTATATAATGTATAGAATAAACACAATAATATAGTATACACTTACATGTAAAAAGACTGTCTAAATTTGACACTCATCCACCTTACAGGCTTAATAACATTTAAACAAAGAAAAACTTCAAAAAATATCACACAACATACACATACAAAGTGGTTAGCAAAAAAATAGTAGTGTTTGCGTTGTTCACTAGAAGAGTTCAAAACTGTTAGGAAGAATGCTAGAAACTAAAACAGTAGAACTTGGAAGTGGATTTTCATGATCCTCTCTACTTGTCTGGCCCTCATCCCTGTTCATGTTCTTTTTGCCTCTTCCCCCATCAAGGCAATTTGTCTCAAGGCAACCTGGGTTTATATCTCTCCAGGATATTACCTCAAGATAAGAATCAAAGCTCTGATCTGAGAGAATGATTTCATCACCAAACTTTCCCCATTAGAAGAGCTCCAAGGTTAACAGAAATTAGTAAACATTTTTTAATTCTGTACTGAATTTCGCTTTGCAGTATGCTCTGCTAGACATTATTTATACTTCAGGGAGTGCTTTCATGCAGTATCCAGGCAACAAATAGAAGGAAAAATGCACGGCACATTGCAGATTTGGCTGAATAAATAAAATAAATACAGAAACATCACTAGTTAGATGCAAAAGACAAGACGAGAACATTCCCTTCTGCATACGTATTTTTTGTAGAAAGAATTCTTTTAAATTATAGGCTCGTGACTAGCTTTTGAAATGCATCCATAGACAACTTCATCCCTGATAAAAGTAATGAATTCTTTTAAAAAATTAATTGCCATTACTGGCACGTAGTTGCTATAAATAATCTTTTCAATTAAGACGACTCAGCAAAATATCTAAAAAAAAATCTTATTATTTCAATGAAGGGTCATTAGTAGTTACCCCATGGTTTCATTGTATTAAATATCCCCAAAACATTGATTCCAACAGCAAAGAACATAATAGTCTTTTCAGCCTTCAGGGTTCTCATGATGGGCCACTACGGGTCGGATCCCCAGCTGTAAGCCAGCAAGGTCTCACTGAAGCCATGGGAGAATGCAAGTTTATACCTGCTGACAAGCTGGCTGGTAGGTCTCCTCCTAAATGATCAACTTCAGCATGATTTTATCCCAGCTCTACCACTGTGCCTGGCTTAGCTCTCACTGACTACATGGAGTCAGTGTATCTCACGGTATTTCTGCTTTCTTTGAGCAGCTGGAGCGTTTTACTCCCCTCACAAATCCTACCCTGCCTCTCCCTGCTGGGCTTGCTTGTCCCTGCTTCAGCTGATGCAAAACGCTGCATCTCACTCATCTCAGCATTGCGGGCAGCCAAAAGCACGTCCCCCGGTGCTTCTACTCTTTCCTGATGCCATGGTGATGAATAGATGATGAGAACTAAAATAGACAGGAGAGAGCTGTGCTGTGCCAGTCTGGGAATTAAGGCATAGTTCTCACCTAAAATCAGTGCAAGTAAGGAAGCATACTATGAAAGTTCGTGCAGTGCCAATGTGCCTAATACCCAGCTATGATAAAGGAGATTTACCTGTTTTCAGGATTACCCTCATGGGCATTTCATTGGTAATATCCTAAAAGCAGATATGCATATGCACACACGCACACAGCATCAGCGTACACACATTAATTTTCCATCTCCTTACTCTAGGTACAGATGGGTTTTTTTTTGTATTTAATCACTTCTTAACTACAGCACAGAACTCTTCTACCTTATTTTGCTCAATTATTGAATTGCTGTACAAGCAGAGTCAGCCCTTTGTGACTAAGGGCTGGCATACGTCTGGAGTTCTCCACAAGAACCTATGAGAAGCAGATATGGCACCTGTATTCCAGTCCAGGAGTTTAATTCAAAGGTCTAAAGATTGATCATACTGGCTTCATTTGCTGACAAGATGCTGGGCTCTCCCACGTACACATCCAACTCAATATTGCTTAGTCTTGAAAGAATTTAATCAGAGATGGAAAATGACTGCAGCTGTCAGACTTTCCAGGGTGGGGCTGCCAGCAACCACTCCCATCCTGCACCCTCCCCAAAGAAGCAAAAAGACAATTTTTCCAGCTCCGCTTGTCCTGCATGAGCAACATGTGCGGGATTACAGTTATTCACCAGGACACAATCATTTTCATGCATCACTCTGTTACTAAGTAATCATAAATACTATCCACGAAGCAGACAAACATGTATGATTCCAGAAAATTCCCTAGTTACGTTCAGCAGTACTTTTCAGAAGCTTGGCTCTATACTCAGGAAGCTACATTGGACCACAGATCTGGTATCTAATCAGACTACAAAGAATCTTAGACCTCCACGTAGTTTGTACACTACTTGTTTGATTCTAAAGACACAGGGCGAGCCAACAAACTATGCGTAACTGGTACCAAAAATCACGTTACTATAGCAGTGAGATACAAATGACGTCTGTACCAAATTACATTTTTGATGGGACATAATTGAATACAAGTTGTTCACGTTTACTGGAAAGTTATTTTACGTACCGTAGACATACACTGACACTTCTTTTTGGGCCAGTCTACTGCTGGTCTTTAAAAATAAAAATGCTAAGTGCGAAATATTATTTATTGTCTGGTTTTTGCTATTTGCTTTAGAAACAGTTCCCCACCAGCAACTTTAAAAGAGAACACATTAATCAGCAGTGAGAGATGGGCTAAGGTTTTTCTCTTTTTCTGATAAGAGCACAGTGTTCATCAGTAGTCACAGCTGGCACTGCAGGTGACACGCATAAGTACAGCAGCTTCTCCACCGCCACGCTTTCTCCCTCAATGCCTGCATGACACAGAACACGCAGAATGATATGCTTGTTTTTAACACCAGCCTCCTACAGATTCTGGTTAAGTACTGCAGCTTAGAAACTACAGCTGAGAATTTGTTCCAGAAGTAAAATCCAGAAGGAAAGCACTGGGTGAGGTCAACATTTGGAAAAGCTTTTGTTGAAATAATTCCATCAGCTTTTATCTGAGCAAAATAAGATTTTTTTTCAAAATAAGCTCTTTCATGCTCACCAGAGTAAGTCTGCATTAGGACTTTGGCTGCTAAACAAAAACATGCACTAATAACCAGCACTGCCACACCAGTGCTGAGAAGATGCATCTGCAGTTTCATGGCTATGAGGTTTTTAATTTCTGTTTAGTGTCAAATGAATCCTTCACATGTCCTTCAAACTTGATTTACCAGTATACTGCTGAGTTCTCTTTCCTTAACTACTTGCTGTTATGAAAATTAGTGCACTCATTTTCAAGTCCCAGATAGCTCAGGTGCCGGATATTCATGAAATGTACTGCAAGAGATTATTCTCAGTATGTTCTTTCAAAGCCAGACTCCAAAACATTGTATTTTGTCCTTTTTTATTGACTTGAGACCTGAAACTTCATTCTGACCGTGCGGATTTTTTTCTATCTTTAGTGTATACTCAGAGTGAAGCAGTAGAAACTTTGCTACAAGAGACATGCTAAGACAGCAGGGAACAAGGAGGTGCACAATACCTGAAGAGTTCTGCAACTGGCATCTTTCTTTTCACTTTTTGGGGAGGTTGTTCTGCTGACTTTTAGCACTGGAGCTGTGGGGAAAATGGCTCAAACATCAGGGCCAAAAGGGCTAACTAGCCTCACGTGGTACTCAGCACTTTCCCATTGCAAGTTTTTTCTACCTCTTTTATCCTTAAGAAATGGGTATCCTGCTATACTAAAAAAGAAAAACTTTTTAATACTGTAACTTCAGTAACAATTTCAAAGATTTTGCCCTTTTGCTTCTCATAGAATTTAAGTTACTGGCATGAATTATGAGGCTTGTTTCTGTTTGTGCAATAGGGACAAGTAAAGAAAGCTGCATGACGAATGCAGTCTCCTTACCTGCATTCCCCTGTAAGGTCCATGAACGCTGTGACGTGCAACACTAGCGAGTGTCCTGACCTATGCACTGTCAGGTGGAGCTGAGAAAGGAATGCACTGCCTCATCTGCACTAAGAAGCTATGCCTCTGTTATTTCATCAACTTTGGAACTATTCTTAATTCATATGCCAGACAGCTGAGTCACAGACCTTCTGGACACTCAGGTGAACCCAGAGGACAAAAGGGCAAAATACAAACAAGCAGAAGAGCAAGTAACTTTAGTCAAGCATTTTTTAATATTGAATTAGCTAACTGAAGAAATGGAAAGTTTTGGGGGTGATAATTCTCATAGTACCTGAAAAAAGCATCTGAGACAAGAAGCATGGTATATCTGAATGTGTCAGTCACAGAGCGAGTGTGAAAAATTCTGAACCGAACTGTTTATTAATGCTTTCTTAACAGCTCTATGCGCCAAGGCGCTGCACAGCAAATCTTGTTAGCTAATGGTCCTTGACAGACAAAATGCAACACCTGAGGATTTGTGAATGAAGAATTTTGCACAAACATGATACCTTTTTGGCTTCTACAGAGCAGGTAGAATTACCTGGTCTTCCAGCAAGACCTTCCAAAGAACCAGAGAACAAGGACAGGTGAAAGATGGTTTCCTACAGTGGGATACCTTACTGTACGAAGTAGAGATCAGTTACCTTCTTCTCATATCAGTTGCAGAGTGAGTTAGCACAACAGGAATGGCAACCAATCTGGTTGCATATCCTTTCAAATCTTGATTCTGATTGAAAGCTGAGTTCCCAGATGATTTCTTTTAAACTGAAACAATCCCTTGCTTTCTGGTTTTCACAGTGTATGGACCACTTTAATAATATCAGCTATCAGCTACTATGCTGACTACAATGCTTTTCTACTATTATATCATACCCACTTTAACTGAGCTTTTCTCCAATACATTGTCTATTCTGGTCACGGATTATTCTGACCACCATTTCCCACTTTGCTCTTTATACATTTCAGCATCCTGCTGGAACATTGGGCCATTACAATTCTTTCTAGAACACACTATCAGACTCTGGCTACAAAACTCACTTCTTGCCTATCCATTCTCTACCTTTACCTTAAAGGAAGTAAGTTTCATTTAACTTACAGTAAACTAGACTCAGTACAAGATGACAGCTTCACAGAAGAGGCACTTCACAACTTGCTGAAGAACGTGGACAGAAGACGCTTGTACCAACAGAAAGATGAAGTATACAGCCATTGGTCAGGCAGTGTAAAATGCCTACAGCTGTTCTACTTTTGAATGCAACAGTTTGCATCTTATAGGTAGGGAATAAAGAACCAATGGCTGATCTGTTCATTTTGAAACCTTTCATACAAGGACAAGGAGTTGATGATATACACGCGTCTCATAAACTGCAAGACATTTACAGTCTTTTGATTTATCTTGTTGCCTCAATGAAAGGCAGACGTACAGCAAGAGCTGGATGTCCACAGGCAGTCTTTGGATACAACTGATCTAGGACCTCTGGAAAGGAAATCACTGTTGTCAGAAGACAGCCAGTCTTGGAGGTGGGGGAAGATGGCTGTACCCGCAAAGAGCCAGTGCCCACCTAAGTCACACTGGAGTGTTATTCAGCGAATCTGGGCCCTGCCGGTGGTGTACAACTACTTCTGCTTTGGAGCACAGTGAAATCCACCCAGAAAAAAGCGATGGTGGAATAGACAGTCAAATTTATGGGGTTTAGAGCCCAGAAGAGCCTCCTGATATCACTAAGTGTGGCTTTGCATGCACTACCAGCCACGAGCTTTCACACCGTGATTTTTGTGTCTGATCCTGTGACAAGCAGCTGAATTAGAGTACGCCTTTCCAGAAAAAGCCTGTCTCAATTTAAAGACTACAATGAAAGAGATTATTGCTATCCCAGCTGCAGGCTGCAAGGTGATTTTCCTAGCTGTTAAAAACCTGGAAATGCCTGCCTTTCTGGGGAGATGCAAAGGAAGATTACCCACCAGGCAGCGTATCCGAAAATACACGTTGAGCGGTGCCAGGAGCACCATGGCTCAGCGTTTAACTACAACCTTTGATCTGCAACACAAACCTCTCTTCATTCCTCTCTCCCTGCATCATGATTAGGCTTTCAAGCAGTGCTGCAGCAGTGCAGTACGCTAAGCCAAGTTTTGGCACCACACAGCATTCTCAACACTAACAGTAGAGAATTACAGGTATGAAATGTATCAAATTAAACTAACTATAAGTAACGCTTATTAAGAAAAAAATAAATACATCATACTCTGGGAAAATGATTAAATGTGCCTCTGAATTGAATTTTCGGCAAAATTATTTGCTTTGACGTCGGCATTTGTTTTAGGCTATCTAAATAATTCAAGTACTTTCCTTACATTACTTCTCCTTGAAATAAGAGTTTCATGTTTATTATTCATTACTCAGGTGGGGAGCTCTGCTGCCATAAAACTAAAGTGAAATAATGAACTGCAGCAAAGACTAGATCTGAGACCCAAATGCGGCTAATGAGCTTTGTACCAAAGGCACTTCCCACCCAAGGAATGTAATATAACCTACAACCACTAATGTGGCAGGAGTAAAATACAGTTTGTTCCTCAAACAAGATCCAACTATTAAAAAAACCCAGGTCAAGATCCTTCCTATCCACCACCAATCTACCACCATAGGCATCAGGCAGGCTGCTTCCGACCCAACTCAGCACAGCCCCGTTCCAGGTCAGGCATTTTACCTGTCATTTCAAATGCCCACTGTGATCAGAACTGATGCAATTAAGTCTTCTGAAGATAGCAAAATTCAACACACATCCTTTCTGCGAGCAGTTCCATTAAGTCGATACAATTACTGTAAGAGTTACATGATCTGCTCTGTGCCCACTTGCGTGAACTACTTCATTTCACTGTTGCTCAGCTCCAAACCTGATCCTGCCCTGTGCCTGACACGTAAAGGTGTTGTGCCTCTAATGCACTCCCCACAGCCGACATCAAGAGGAGAAAGGGCACGCTGTGCTCCAGAGTCAGTTTCACTGGAATCACAAATGGAACAGATGATACCTTTGTCTCAGTACAGTTAGTTTAATAAACCTGTTTCAACACGTTATAAAGTGTTGGGTTTAAAATGGTCCTTGTAACTAAAATTTCACTAGCAGAGAGCTCAACATATTTTGAGCTGTTTTCCATGCTTACAGTATGTCCCACGCTACTGAGGCATTTTGTTCAGAGGTCAGGAATGTGGGCATGCTACCATAAGAGTCAGGAAATCATTTACAGAACGCATAAAAATTGCTTTGCAGGGCAATGCCTCAGAGCTGAGAGGGCATGACATAATCTCCTTGCTGCATAAACAAATTTGGTTAATGTACAGCCTCTAATACACAATAATCAAATGTTTTAAAACAAAACAAAAAAAAAAGACCAAATTTCATTTCTCTGCTGATGAGAGTGTAATTCAGCAGAAGACAACATGTATTTCAGAAGCTCTGCTTCTTCAGAAAAAATTGTAGTTTCAGCATTATTTACTAAATGACAACTATCTCCATCAACCACATTCCTCCATTTCAGGACAGATAAGACATTTTCAACACCTGCAAATGAAGGCGTTTTGAAGTAGAATTTTGTTATCTTTCTGATTTTTTCCAAATCTGGAAACCAACATCATTGCCAATCAGAGAGCGCCAATCAAAACAATTTGAATACACAGGCAAAATGGTTAATATCTGATCAAACAGGAAACAGAGTCAGTACAACCTTCTAATTAAAAAAAAAAAAAAATCTCAAAACACGGATGAAGTCTCTGCTCTCCTGTGCTTACACCAAAGAAGTCTCCATAGTAAATCTGAACAGCTAAGTGTTTGCAAAACATTAGATATGAACACGTACTGCAAAGCAACATGAGATCATCAAGTCCCACTGATGTCAATAGACGAAACAATCTCAAAAACCATTTGGTCAAGCTGCACTTGACCTCGGGAAAATTTCAGCTCGAGTTTACAGCACGGTGCAGGCACTGCAGATAGATAGTATCCCATTTTATCGCGTACATACGACATCAGAGTTTTGCTCATGTGATCAGTGCTTACCTGCTAGGGCCTTGATGCGGGATCGTTCAAACAGTCGAGCAGAACTATTTTCATTGTCCCAGTCATCGACATCCCAGCGGTTGTTGACATCGCTGTACTGCTGTTGGATTTCAATATTGTCATAATCTGTCGCTACTGTTGTCGTCATCCTGAGTCTTCTTACCCTATTCTCACCATCAGATTCTTCTTAACAACCTCTGTAAAAGAAAAATACATAATAATTTAGACATTATACATATATTGGAAGAAAGAAATAAAATTTAAGCTCACGACTTCTGGTTTCAAAAATCAATGACTTTCACTCGAAGCCCGGGCACAAGCTCAAGAACAGGTTAGATACCAACAAGCCCTTCAGAAAGCAACTGAATGCGCCAAGTCTTTTTAAAGAAAAAAAAAAAAAAAGTACTTCACAAAAGCAAGATTTCAACCCAGTAGCTTTGCTGCATCCACATATTCAGAACTGTGATGTTCAACTCTGCACAAAGTGGAACATATATGAAACAGTGCAGCAAGATACTTTCACAATTGTTATTTTCAAAAGCAGCCTGTCAGCGTTACGAATCTGTGAATGTTAGCTAAAGCATATGGAGCCATGGATAACTCTGCTAAGAAAAACCTAAAGTGCAAAGAAGACCTCAACACCTTTATAAAATGGTGCAAATTCTGATGAAAAAAATGCAAATGCTTAAAAAGTCACATAAGCATTTGACCAGCAGAAGCCTTTTAACATAGATCTGAAAAAACATTTATTTTTTCACGTGCAAATGCTGACTTTGTGACTGGTCCTGGGAATTTATTTATGAACTAATCGAGATAAATACAACCAACGGATGCATCGCTTTGAACTCTCCTTAGCAACAAAATGGTAGCCCACCAATGCAACGCTACATGAGGTTCTCCTCTTTCAGGCAGTCGGATACTGTTAGGATATTCATACCGTTTTCCAATCAGAATTTGCATGTGCTTATCAGCACTAAATATAAAAGATCCTAACACCTCCTCTAGGGGAAGAGGAGGGAGGTTATAAATGGCTGCCAAACTAGGGGCTGTGAACCCTGCAAGAACAGCCGTCGGCCTGGAAGCACGGATCCAAAGCTCTCCCCGTAGCTGTGTTGCATCCTCCATAACCAAACCCCTCCAAAGTCAGCGCGCCGAGAGACCCAAGGGCTCACCCTGAAGAGTAAGCACACAATTCACCTTTATAAAAATGTAATAGTTATAAAAAATGCAGTTAAATATTTTGGAAGGGGGGGCATGACTAGGTTATAATAGAAACGGTCATATTACAGGAAGACTTAGGGGAGTACCTGAGAAAAACCTCTAATTTTGTGCATCAGCTGGCGGACAGGGGATAAGCCACCCTTCCCGCTGGCCCGGCCATCTGGTGCCACCTACTGACGCAGGGGAGCAGGGCACGGCACCGCATCCCTTCCTCCCGCATCCCGGCTAGAGGGTAAACGGATGGCTTTAACAGGCACACACTCCGTCCAAAAAATGTGGAGATCCTGCAGCTGACATAAATCCAGCTCAGAGGGGAAAAACAACATATTTACTATCACTGCTCGCGCACTCAAGAGGCATTAATTTTCCAGATGGTCCTAGGATAAAAAGGCCGGGTTGATTTTCTCCTATTCCCCACCACAGATGAGAAGGTTCCTCATATATTTCCTTGCAAAATACTGCCTTAGTTTTGCACAGAGAGAGGAAACGAGCCGCACTCGTGGCTGTTACCTAAGAAGCTGTTACCAAAGCCTGCTTTTGAGCGATTCAACCTTCACAAGAGGTGGGAAGAAACCGCTTTAGTTATGGTAAGCTGCCAACAGACTGAAGGAATATGAAAAAAACCCTTGCTCTGGGGAAAGGTCTTAAAATGATACTCCTTTGTTGCACACGCCTAAGCTGACATTTTCCAGCAGGGAGCTCTGGGGATAGATGGGTCCTTCCTCAGCCAGACGGATTCTGCTGCTATGAACAAACAAAAGGATGGAGCAAAGATGGGGGAAAGGATTAAGTCCCACCCAAAACATTTCTGCACAACATTCACCACCTGATGATCCTCATCCACTATCAAGCCTGGACAAAAGCCTCCCATTTATTCCTGTACACAGGCAGAAATCAGGGTTAATTCCAATTAAATCCATGGAGTAACCATGGTATAAACAATGAGTGGAATCAGACTGTTCTACAGCAGCAGTTTCAATCTTTTCAGCTTTCTGTATTCATCGGTGCCAAACGAAGAGCAGGAGATATGCCATTAGAAAAGCAGCAGCTCAAACAATAAAAACAAAAGCAGTGACCCTAAAACCAGGATGCAGCGACATGCTAATTCAGTATAGATGGTAGAAGCCACCAGATTTCATTTATTTCTGTATCATCTGTGTTTAGATGGACACATAACTGGATCCAGAATAAATTCAACTACAACTTGTGCTTTATCACTGTTCTTACCCTTCCTGAGCATCACACACGCAAAATCTATCCCAGATGAAGCTAAATTGAGCACAAAATAGGCCTCTTCTCCAACACCTATCGGGCTAGAAAACTTGCATCCCTGTTGTGATTCTGTAAAGATGCTGAAAATAAAAGTAGTGCCTCTTTTGCTGGTTGACATCAAGCTCCCTTTTCTGGGGTGCAGCTCAACGACCCAGGGACAGCAGAGGGGGACCAGACACACACTGCCCTGATCAAAACAAGTACCTGGCAGCAAAGCACTTCTGCGGTGGTGAGGTGAGGCTAAAACAACTCAATCCCAACTGAAGTAAGCTGCCCTGCCTTCTTCCAAAGAAAAGCCAAGCTACGTAATGTGCAAGCATCGCCTTAGGCCTGCACTGAAAACCAATTCTTAAGTCTCCTGCTACAGCTCTGGTCCAGCACAACCCCCTGGTGCCTCCAGGAACAGGGAGGGAAGATAAACACAAGCTCCAGCAGAAACCTCCAGGCTTCTTACTACAGAAACGGAGGTCCTGCAGATGGGCTGAGCTACAACAGCAAATCTTGCTTCTCAGTTATAGGTGTCCCTGTTTGACAAACAGAAACACGTCTGCAGCTGCCTAGAGAGTAACAGGGGAAAACGTCTGAGAATTTCACTGGAGCTCTTAATGTAGCCAAGTTCACTATTAATGATCTCAAGTGAGAGCTGTCATCTATAAAATTAGTCCTGCAGTTGAAAGACATAAGTTGAAAAAAACGCCCATGTGTGTGTGTATATAACATACACACACATGTAACACATACATTTACGAATTTATTTTAAGCTCAACATGCACTAGCTTGCTGCTCAATACCCTAATTTTGTTTGGTGAGACCTCCCCTGCTCGATGACTTCAACAAGTATTTTGTGAGTGCAGATCTGTTTTATTGACTGTGTGGTCAGCACAAAGCAGGAGGCGGTGGCATTGTGTGCCATTAGCTTACTGCAGCACTCTCCACTCGGGCACAAAGCAACCACTACCACCCTTGCAAGAAGCCACTATAGAATACGTAGCACAAGCAGAAAGCACAGGGACAGAAAAAAGCCTGGGCTCCAGCAGGAACAACCTTTGTGATTTAAACATCCTGGCCCGGCTTTAAGCTGGAATACCAATCTAATAAAGGAACAATGTTTTCCGTGGAGAGCCAAATGCAACATGAATTTCAGCTGTCAACATCCTGAGCAGTCTTAATACAGAGCACTCCGAGCCGACCCATTCTCAGAATACGATAAACACGAGCCTACTTATAACGAGGCATTTTAGAAATGGCAGGTCCCAACTTCATTACCATTGACAATTCGGACACAGGCTCTAAGTGGCCTTTATAAAGGGCTTAAAAACAGAGAAAACAGGGATTGGGATTTCTCAGCTAGTCCACGTCCTCCTAAACTTAACATGCCAGCACTGTGTGCATCTGGGCCTTGGAGACATTATCAGGCAATTACAAAGACAAGCAACCACGCAGTGAGCTAATAAATAACACGCAACTGCTCGAGTCTCCAAAATACTCAGCACAGACCCACTGCGATGGGCAAAGAAAGGTTTTTGTAAATTTGAAAACTTCTGTCTTCATTGATAAAATACAACATTCTATTGCCTTCTGCAGTTGATACAATAACTAGAAGACCTCATGAGACTAAAGAGATCAAACCATTTCATTTCAAAGCATTCTTGAAAATATATTGCATAATTTGAGGGTGGAGGGATTGGCATTATCTTCAAAAAGAAGAAATGGCTCGAAGAAAGAATCAGCTACCAGGAAGAGCATTTTCTCAGGCAGTTTTCAAAGGCAATATCCAGGGGTCAGACCTTTTGTATTTACTTTCATAAGTAAACCAGATTCTGCTCTGTTTGTTTCTCAGATAATAGAAAATAAACAGTTTTATTCAGACCATCTGAAGAATGAATTCATTTTAAAAAAATTCATTGGCTACTTTTAAATGCAATAATGTAATTCACTTAACAGGCTAAGATTATAATCACTAAAATACTGCCATAACCACACATCTGGAATTACTTCCTAATAGTTTCATTTATCTTTAAAGTAAACATTATTTTTTCAAGAGTTACTATTCTTCCATGAAACATTCTAAGCTGTAGTTAGTTTCATGTTACTTTTACTATCTAAGGATTGTCAAGAGGTTTTTATGGTATTATGATTGAAGAAAATATATTTTGAACAGCAATCCCCAAATGGTCTCATTACTTATGTAAATAGACTATTCCCTGGCTAACGCACAGTCCAACCTATTGCAGTTTTTCTGACAGTTAAGATAAATTGTGTATAACTGAATAGCTGAGAGGACTGCAAATGGGATGTGGACACTTCCATCTCTCGGTTACTAGACTACATGGTCCAGAGACAAGTATGAGCACAAACCACTGTAATAAAGGGAATGGTTTCTCTCCATTTCCTACATATCAGATACGTACATCAAAGAAACCAAAATTACAAACCACCTCCTTTCTTGGTAGACCTCTCTGAAAGCAAGGCTGGACGAGCACAGGAATCAATTCAATTACCCTTTCTGCAGGACTTCCAGATCCGGATGCTTTCACTCCCAATCTGTACTGCTTTCCTCCTACTGATGACTCAGACCAGCTCTTTAGCAACAAATTCACTTTAGAGTAATTATTATTATTAAAAGGAAGAAAAATCTAGTTAAGATGTAACCGAACTTTGCGTTTATTCTGAGCAATATTCAGCCCCCTCCTAACAGCAGGACAACAGACATTTAATATTGTTTGAGATGTTATTTTAAACCTATATTTAAGCTGAAGAATGGAAATTCTTCTAAGCTCCCAGCATCCAGCCACATCTTGGCTCCCATCAGGGTGAGATTCTCACCTTAGCTTCCACAGAAAGGAAACTGGCCTGATCACAGGTCAATAGGGACACCTTAGGAGAAGCTCAAGGCTGCATGCAAATGACATACGTATTCACACACCCCCACAAGTCAAATTCTGCAAGTATTTAAAAAGTACTAGCAGGAAACTCAGAGCTCTACAGAACACCTGAATTGAAAAAGTGAAATCCTGTGCGTAAAGCTCAGAAAGACTGAAAAATGCATGTCTCAGTTCTACTCACTTCTTAACCTGAAGTCTAAGGAGCGAGCTTCCAGCCTGTCTCCATGCTCAGCCTGGAGACCATTGCTTTGCGTTATGGGAACTGCAACA
This sequence comes from Chionis minor, assembly GCA_013398295.1. Taxonomy (NCBI): domain Eukaryota; kingdom Metazoa; phylum Chordata; class Aves; order Charadriiformes; family Chionidae; genus Chionis; species Chionis minor. The sequence goes on from VZSF01006551.1 coordinate 1,237,808, forward strand.
TGGTTTTTAGAGAAAGAAGCTTTCCCTGTCCTGAGAGGGCAGAGTGGGCAACACAGTCGCTTACATTTTGGCTTGTTGTTTCAGCTGCTAAACCAATTGTAAAGTAATAAAAGTACTAATACAGCAAGGCTCTACTTCCCTCGACCTCCAATATCCTCTCTCTCTCTCTCTGGTGTGCAAGGCCTTGCTCCCAATCCCATCTTTCCTTCAGCGAACAGAACCACATTGTTTCTGCATTTTCCAACCCCAGAGCGCTCCATGTATTCTGTCTCTGCTTTCCTGCTTGCTGCCCGAGTAAATTCGCTTTCTGGTGCTGGCTCCTCTGGCTGTCCACGCTGTGGGATGTGGAGGCCAAGAGCTGAAAGCCCCCTTCATAGGATCATAGGAAAGGGGCGGACAGCCTGTGCTACCGGGGAATCAAATGCCACAATCAGCATGTAAGGCACAGACACTTCAGGAATGCACAAACAAAGCAAGACTGAAGCCTCTTTATTCCCAACACAGGCTGGAAAAGCATGCAAAGGTCATTAGAATCATGCAGCCCGTCCTTCACCAGTGAGGTCTACTTCCCACATCGCAGATAACCCATCATTTGAAAGCCAGCAACCAGGGAGTTAAGAGCGGTTTACAGGCTCTTACTCTTCTTCCGAGGTCCCCGGGATATCACGCTCTAGCTGTGAGACTGGTACGTATTACCTAAGCATTGAAACAACTTCAAAAAGTGTTTGTGCTGTTCGCCATAAACAAAATTACAGCTCGCTGTACTGGAAACCCCAGCGTTTTCAGCAGGGGTGATGGTTACACGGCCGTGACCAACATGTGCATGTGCAGGACAAAGATTCAAACTGGTTCAGCAAATGCAGTGCTTAACAACTAAGTACCCAGTGTCCCAGCCAACAGCACAGAGGAATTAATAACGACTGCAAAAAAAGTTAATTAGTAAACCTCAAGCAAATCTCAATTTCAAACCTTGCAGTTCCAGCAAGGATCATTAAAATCATCTAGTCTGATTCTCTCCACATTTAAAGCTACAAAATTTCACCCAGTTTCTCATCCATTACCCAGCAAATCTGGATTCCAACATTTTTTTCCTGAAATTCACTGATACGCAGGGTCCAAATTTGTCCTCTGTAATCCTCTGTAGCTCCACCTAGCCGAGAATGTAATCTATAATAAACCAACATTATTTGAAGGGCCTCCAAAAAACAGAAATGGGGTGGGAGGGGCAGGCTTCATACTGGTTTCATCCAAGATCAGACACATAATAGGAGTTGTGGGGTGAGACTCTCTGGGTTGCTACATTTCCCTATGGAGCATCCCAGATTAGATACTGCCTCTGAACCACCCTCCAAGAGAAGCAAGCCCATGCCCCTCCATCAACTATATGTAAACGATGAATAGACTAAACCCCAAAAAATCTGAGATGTTTTAGGTAAAAAGTGGCACGTTTTAAAAAGAAGTTAGTAAAGAGGAGTACAAAAATCAAGTAGAACGGAACATTACCACGCATAAAACTTAAGGGTGGAGTAAGCACCAAATCCCTTCTGGGACTGCCCTTCCTTTTCCCCTCATCACTTGGAGAATGTAAAAGAAACACGTTTTGTCAAGCTGCTAAGGGGAGGGAGGTGGGGAGGGCTCTGGTAATCAGCCATTAGCACACTTAAGAGTGAGCAATATTCTTCCATATCCACTGAAAGGGAAAGCCTATAGGGACCCAGACAGTCCACACCACGTTACATACAGAGGCACATACATGCACGAGGACTGTGTTAATAAAACTCCGCATGCTGCGAGCGCTAGTCCCAGGCTTAAAGAATACAGCCTCCTTATTCAATTTTTAAGCAAAACACAAAGTACTTGACCTTTTTCCTCACGTATTTAAGGTTTTTCTTCAACGATCACTGCTGGGCAGGGTTTACACAAGCTGAGTCGAGGCTAAATGCCATTTAATAGCTCTGCAAGAGTAAGGTTCAGCTCAAAAAAGCACATCACAAGCTAGTCCATGGCTGCTCAAGTGAGGTCCATGAATTAAATATGGTTTCACTCAATCTCACAAGACACCTTTATACCCAATGGGGCCAAAAGAGGTATAACCCAGCATCCAAAAACTCTTGAGAAACATCAACTGGGCATTTTCCAAAATCTGTCATCCTATTTTCTGCTTCTAATTAAGAGAATAAAGAAATTCCCGTGGATTTCAACTTGTGCAGGTCTTAGTCAATTGCTTTTAAAAAACACTTTCATCACCTTCATAGAGTCTTTCCTAAGTCAGTTAATGGCAGCCTGTTGAATTATCAGGATATCTGGGAGTGTCCTGCTGTGCAAATGGATTAGCTGGGAAAAAACCTGGGGGACGAGCTCATCAGCTCTGCTCAACAGTTTCTCTCCCCACGTCCATTCCTGCATCTATCATTTGTTAACTTCTGTAATCCAGTTAATACATCTCCCACGCATTTTCAGAAAAAGCTGCATTTCTGTATAGGGTAACCCATCCAGAAGGCACCTTTTACAAAGCCTACACCCAATGAAAATATTGCCATGAAGTAAAATTCAAGTGCCAGTTCCCAAGTTTTAAATAAATCTGCTGAATCTGCTATTCAGACTTTGCAGACATGTTCTGGTGCTTGACCATCCAAAAGCAAATGCAGCTGGTCTCTTTGAAACTGAAAAGTGAAAAATGAGCAGCAAAATCAGGGACTGTATTCTGGACAGCGACTGGAATAGCATCCTCAATGTTGTTAGGGCTTTACAAGACAAGTAATACATGTTTGTGCACCTGTGTGCACTGATCTGTGGGGTCATCTGCAGCGAACAGTTGGCATGCCAATACTTTTTCTGAGGAATATGACTGTCAGCAGGCTGGAAGCCCTACAACTTTTACAGCCCATGTACCTATTTTACTATAAAACACTTACAGAGACAATTTTGACCATGGAATTGCCTGAACTTTTTGATAAAAAAGAGTAACATAGTGCCAAAAACCTTCTCATGGTGGTAAAGTAATGCAAAGTGACTAAAAATGTAAGCAAGCTGGATTACCAATATGTCTGCCACATACACCACAAAGGGTGCTCACAACTGTAAGCAGAATTAAATCAACAAGAAGAAATCAACTGGAGCTGAAATCAAACAGGCTCCAGGTCAGCTCAGTCCCTTCTGGAATAACCTTCCTTATATAGGCTCCTACTGTCAAGATAATGTTAATTCCAATACACATTAGCACAATGCAGATGTTTTAGTTACAACAGAAGAGACAAGGAATTAAAAATATGTCTGTCTCCATGTTTATGAATGGACACCTACCCCAGCAGATTCTTACAAAGGCATGCCACGGAGACGGGACCTTGTTTCAAAGGAGCATTCAGAGTTCAAACCACCTTGTAATTTTGTTAAAAACCTCTGCATTTGACTTCTCAATCCTTATCATGGAGCAACACGACGTGCACTTTCCAAACACCTCGAAAGAATCCAGCTGAAAGTACTTCTGCATGAATATGCTGGGTCTTTAAGCTACTGAAGGGCACCAGGAACATCATGCCTTATGGTCTGGCAGTAAGGAAAGCTGACGTATTTCAATAGCTATCAAGAGGCTTCCAAAGAAACTACAAAAGAAAAAGAATTCCTTCCACAGTCACTGAGAATTTTGAAAGGATAATATTTAGTATTACCATGTTCTAGAAATTATCTGTGGGTTGACCTTCACCAAAAGAACGTGAAAATATAAGGCAATTGTCTACAGTAGTATTTACCTTTTTCTTCAGTGGAACAAAACAAAGTCTTTTTTAGTATTTTTCAAGTGTTTATGCAGAGCAGAGTTACAATGAAAACGAGTTACCCTCAGAAAGGAGTTTCCCATTTTCTGGTCTCTACTCTCTCATGACCCAGCTTACAAGAAACAGAGCACTGGTCTTTGGAAACCAGCTGCGTGTCAGTAAAGGACTGAAAACTGAGATGCTCCTGCTGCCTGAAGTCTGTCAGGCACCACTGTCTGTGCTCAGAGAACAGCAGAAGAATCTTAACACTTCGACCCTAGCTACGACCCTAACTTGGCAGGAAGTCCCAGACAACCTGAATGCCCTCAGCGACATCACCACTTATTTTGATCGTGCTCCAGAACTAGTGCTGCAGCAAACTGGCAGTGCCAGGTGGTACCCAGCCCATCGCAGGCTGCTGAGAGGCATCACGGAAATGGCACCGGCTGAAGTGTCTAGGTAGCCGGTAGCCTAAAATGAAATATTCCTTAGGAAAAAATTTAAAACTCAGAAGTCGCTTGATCATTCAATAAATACTGTGATTGCCTACATGTTACCATGGAATCTATAGATATAAGTTTATATCTGTTACATTAATTTGAATGAAGAGAGTTACAGATGAGTTTCTAGGGATTGGAAAGGGAATAGAGCTGCTGTGAAACACATCTTCGTTGATCATAAAGCCAGAACGGGAGGTTTCTGCTTCACTTCTCACTCCTACCGAGAGGGTCTTATACAACAGAAATACCTCTGCATTACCTTTACAATGAGAGAACTTTTGCAATGAGAGGACAACTGAGCCTGCCTTCGCAAGATGTGAGTGCAAAAGCTAACTCAAAGCTGGATAGTGGATTGACACACTTATATCCGCGAGTATATTCCTCCGCCTGCGGTCTCTCTCCGGGAACCCGAGATGCGATAGCTGTGACCTCCTTAGAGGAGGAGGGCTGCCAAGTCAACAGGCCTGAGGATTCAGCCAGCCAACTGCTCTCTCTCTTACACTTCTATTTTCCCTCTCCATTTCCACACCCCACCCTTCCTAGCCTTGTTATTAATGTGTCTTCCAACTTGTTTGACAGTTAATAAATGTGCATAGTCAACTTTGTGACTGGAACCACTGGAGGTCAGGAGCACGGCCCAAAGGTACAGTCTGTACAGAGAATACAAAACGCTATTTCCCAGTGCTGTTGTCCAGCTACCGGACCACTATAAATCTAAGAGCCACAGAACAAAAAAAGGGGTGAGCAAAGAATTACTTTTTGACCAAAGTAACACTTCAAGCACTGAGACATTTGATGAACTGGAACAAAATGAGAATATAACAGGGCGTAACAGCTAATTCAAGCTAGAAAGCAAGAAGTCCATAGGATCCGGCTACCATGCTGTAAGAGATTTGGATCAATGTCCAGGCTCATTTGAAGGGGGAAACAGGGCAACGCACAGGTCACAACCCAATCAACGTATGTTCAACCTGTAGATGAGCAGGAGTGAACCAAGAGCCTCTGCCCAGGCTCTGCACCATTTTCACTCCCCTGGATCCCCGTGAGCTCCTGGTTTCCTTCCCACAGGGAGGAGGATGTGACGCCCACCTGGGTCATGCTGCAATGCTGAGTTGAGGCACAGCCAGAACAAGATGTGGCCATGGGAGGCTGAGCATGCTCACGGCTTGGCAATCCAGGTGTGCCTATGAGGGAGAGGACACAAACTGGGAGTACTCTCAAGCAATACTGCTTTATGCCTAGGTAAGCCTCCTCTATGTTGGAGCTTTTTCTTTTAGGGCAGGGAAAGACTCCATCACTCTCAGCCAAGAAGGAGAAATTCAGGAAAGACAGACTGTCCTCCTCGGAGGTGTGGGTCCGGGGAGGCCGCCTGATGACAACTTCCAGGGCAGGAAGACTGAGCTGTTTTGGCTCTGCCTCCACACTGCAGAGCAGCAGTGGAAACCGCACCCAGGGAGACGCCTAGGGAGAAAAGGATGTTTTTTTGTGTAGGCTTTTGTTCTGGGCTTTGTTTATTAGAGATATTTCTCAGCCTGGCAGGCAGAGCATAGAAGCAATTTAAAGGGCCAGCCTGGAAGAAATAACCTGCTACACAGTCAGCAGGTTTTGAATTAGCAAACAAACAAACAAACAACAAAAACCAGATTCTGGAGGTGGGAACGGGGAAAGAATTGCTAACACACTTCATAATGCAACAGCAGGCAGCAAAGTTGAAGCAACAGCTGGTTTTAGAAGCACACTAAGCTCCGGCACCAACCCACAAAGGAGCAACCCCAAGTCCAAACACCCAGAGACTCTCATTAAGACGAGACGTAAGACAGCACTAGTTACTCCATGGCAATGCTGAGATGATCTACGTGCTCTCATACTGGCACTTGGTCCAGGTACCAGAGATTCCCGAGATGTCTCTAGCTGAGCTAGCTCTGCTTTAACCAGAGATGCTTAATCAGCTCAGTGACATCTGGTCAAAGAACTGGCCTAGTAAAGAATTCATTTTTGGACAGTGTGGTGGTCCCAGAGGAGGGTCATCAAAGACAGCTCCAGAATGACCATTTCCTTCAGATATTGAAATCCAAGTCACAGTCAAGATCATGCAAAGCTTTGCCTCTCAATGGCCAAACTTGGGGCAGCACTGGAATATGTTAATAGGTATCATATGGACTCTAGCTGTTATTTATTTAATGAAAATAAAGCCAGAACTACTAACAGAATGGGACAACTTTTGCTTTGATGAGATTACGCGAAGACAGTACTTAACTGTTGGTTGGGAAATGCCAGCATTTCTTTGAATTCAGAACTGGTTGGAAAGTGATCTGAGAAACAGAGCAGAGCAGTTTGATACTAAATCCCCCACTTGAAAACACGCGTGTTAAAAACTGTTCTGTAAATTAGCACAAACTGTAACAGCTTCAGTGCAAGGTGGTCAGTGCACCCACCACTGATGAGCTGAGAAGGAACAGCACTGCCCCAGCGCATCCGCATATGAAGCCTCTGAAGGGACTTCATCCTCTGCCCCTCTTCAGTGGGAAAGTATCAGAGAACTGTATAATCTATAAAGTATTTCTCTCCGACTCCATGATTTTCTCTTCTCTCTTTACAAAAATCCTACAGTTTTTTTACACCAATATACCAGGATGGCAGGTGCCCCCAGCGAGGCCTCGGAGAAGGAGGAAGGATGCCGACAACGCGCGTGTGTCTGCTCCAGCAGCATCACGTGTTCACCGGCACGAACCTCGCAGGCGCGATCGCCGACGTGTACACACAAAGCCCAGCGAGCGCAGACCCCACACCGGCAGCTGTCACAGCGCTCAGCACAGGACTCCATTTCAAAACTCCGCAGTCATTTCCCCTCCGAGAGGACGAGCTCCTCTGTGTGCACGTTTTTGACTATGCAAAACCAGAAACAATGGCTGAGAGCTATTTGAAAAATGAACCTTCTTCAGTAAGAGAGGAAAATGTCAGCAGTCATATGAGTAAAGCACCAAGTTAGATAGTGTACAGCATAATGCTGCCAGGCCGAGGAGACTTCTGGTTCACGTAACCAAACACAGCTTGAGCTGCCGATTCTCAAAGAGGAGGAAACGTGTCTCATCCTCCCCAGAGGAAACAAAACACACATCATCCACTCATTAGTCTCTTGGCAGAAGAATTAAGAGCACCACATCCAAACTGGTCTCCTCACTTGTAAACTAATCTTTAGTGGGTTAGCGGGTACTAACCAGAGAAAGAAGACAGGTAAAACTAACCATACTGCCTGCATTTGCCCACACTGAAGTTTTAAATGGACACCAGCTGTTAATTCCTTTCTACATTCTTCACATTTTTTTTGGCCAACTCCCGACAAGACTAACAGAAACCTTTCCCCTTAAAACTTTCATCTGATGCATAGATAAAATAGTCAGGGGTTTTCAGGCAAGGAAAAGAAATATATATCATTATTGCCTTAATTTAAATGCATGCCTGTACGTCTTCAGTGCATCCCTACCCTTTGAAATGGGTTAAAGAGCTTTAATACCATCTAAATTAAGTCAATTTGTTATTCAGGGCATTTGTGACCAAACAATTTGAGATGCATCCTTGGAGCAAAAAGCACGCAGGCCAGAATTTAAAACCCTGGGAAATAAGATGATGGATGTGGAGCAAAAGCCCAGAAAGTAACTTGGGTCATTATCTTGGTTCTTTGATGTTTCAACTATGATTAAGCCTTTTTTTTTTTTTAAGGTATTTTAATGCACAGCCTTATATGCTGCTTCACACAAGATAGAGATATTTATCATTTTATACATGATATAGTGATGATTCTTTCCATGTTTCTCATGTCAGCTTGCTAATAGTGCAGTCTCGTACGCTTCTGCACCTTCTGTGAAAAAGGCTGGCACTCCTGCAATTACCTAAATTGCCTTGACTGCTTTAAAAGGACCACCACAATATTCTTCCCCAAAACTTCATGGCAGCACTTGCGCTTACAAATGGCGTAATAAAAGCCTAGTCAATAACTTTGGAAAAAGCAGCGGTGTCACACCAGATCAAAACAACAAAGTTTTACTTGAAACGTCTGGTCGGTCTCAGACACTACAATCCCTTTTTGCCCAAGCGAGGCTGAAGGACTCCACAAGGCTCTGGCTTGGCGTGAGCTGGCGCGCCGAGAGGCGCCCAAAGCAAGAGGTACTTTCCTCGGAGGTGCAAGCGTTAGCCACAGTTCTAGACGCTCTAAGTAAAACAGGCAAATAAACAAACTGATGACATTTTGCTCTTTCAAATTATCTAACTATTGTTATTGGCACTTCATTATAAACAGCTTCTGGCAACATGTAAATACAGCTTCATTTGCATACAGGGGCTTCGGTAGCCTTGTATACCCAGGGAATGGAAACAGCTTTGCAGCAACCGAAAAAAATAACAATGATTTGGTCCAAGAGCTTTATGATTCTTTGCATTGACCTCACAAGGGAAACAGCACTATTGTACAAAGTCTTTTCACACTAAGGTCTCAAACCTCATCTTGTGAAGCACTCAGGAAAAAAACATAAGCAATTAACATTGCATTTCATCTGTGATCAGTTAGCGCCAACCGGTTACCAGGTGCAAAGCCCCAAACCTGCCTACAAATCCCACATAGTCACAACAAGCAGAAGGTGAAGAAAAACCAGCATAAAGCAATAATATGTAAAATACCTGATTATTTTTTCATTCTGATTTGAGTTTTTTGTCTGGGAAATAAATCCTCAGTTGGCACGTACCCAACCCAACAGCTGCATTGCTTTTCCACTTCCACAAACACTCTAAAAGTTAGCCAAAACCCTGTTTGTGCTGGCAAACATCCAACACTTTATTATTATGTACTATTAGTTCATAGTGAGAAATGTGCACTACAGGGGAAAAAAAAAACACTAGAGAAGCTAAATAATTGGGTACAGATGTTGAAGATTTATGAAGCTCTCTCCACTGGACAGTATCTTACATATTGTTTCTATCACCTGTTTGCTTTCTGAGTTTTTGATAAGATAACTATGCATGCTATCCTTGAAGAATATTCTAGAATTCCTCCTCCAAAAACTAACAACTTTTGATCTCCACTTGTCTCCTCTCAGTAACAATCTCTCTTCATAGTTCCACAAATACCACTTGATAATCATTTCATATTTAAATAAGATCGTGGCTGCTGTTTTTGTCATCCAGCAACTTTCAAATGCAATCAGATTATTTTGTTTTTACTTGATGTCCCAAAAACTAAACCTGACACATCATGTCAAATCCCCAGCATTTAGAATTCATGATAAAATATCTCATCATCCCAGAGACACAGTTCTAAATACCTAAGCATTTTCACCTTCCCTCTCCACCCCCAATATTTACAGGCTCAATGTCTCTGGGGACTGTTGCTTCTCCAGTATTATACAGATTCCCAAACCTCACGCTGAGACCACTACTCAGGTTAAGCTGCCTACACAAGTAACCCAGTCCCTGCCAGATTTCTGAACCTTGGTTCATTCAATTTATTCTAGATATTTGGATATGTGCAAAGTACTGCAGCTGACAGCAACTACCATGAAAGTAAAACCACAAGAAAATCACTGGCATTTTTCATAACTGAGGTGTAATGGTTTTGCCATTTCAAATTACATCATGAGTGTCTTCTTTTCACCAGCATAAAATGGCAAAACAAGGTGCATTCGCTTGGTTGTTTTTCCCAGAATTTACAAGAGAGGATAAATCACTGAAAAAAGTTGCATTTCTGCAAACCAGTGCATGTGGCCTCTAAACATTTGTGCTCCATCACCATTAAGCAAGAAGCATCCAGGCTCCCTCCCCTCCTTGCCCGAAGCACACCATGACTTGGTTGGATAACCTGATATTTCCCTTCACCTTTCCCACAGGTCACAGCCACTGACAAACTCTTCCTGAAAAATGATTTCATCCTTTCCGATGATGTGGCTTACACAACACAGACTGTATGAAGGTTGTGACCTCATTACAGATTTAGACACTCAGCTCCCATCTGAAAAAAAGTAGATGTGGTAAATTTGGACGGTTGGAAAAAGGTCTATGGAGATACAAGTTTTTCCAACAGCTCTGAAATAGACTTTGTCAGTTACAATTGTATTTTTGGTTGGAAAAAAGTAAAAATAAAATAAAAATCCCTATTTATACAATAAATGTGTAAATGCCTACAGGGTGGGTTTCCCCCTGTTCACCAACTGGCTGGTGTGACAGATGCCCTGAGGCCCCGTACAGCCACCCCATCCCTGTACTAAGCATGGGTAGAGAAAGACCAAAGACAGCACACTGCTGGGATCTGCCCAATTTCCCTTTCTACCCCAGGGAATTCAGACAGCAAAAAGAAATGTTAAGAAATTACAAGTAGAGAAAGGTTCCATTTTACATCATGAAATGTTCTTCCATGGATGGCAAGCCAACACTGGCTGTGTCAGAAAATGACTACCCGTTCTCTCCGCTGTCTTTGTGGACAGATGAAGTGAGGAAACACTTCCACTACAGACTGACTCCATGCCTTGAACTTTGTTTTTGAAGGTTTTTGAGCTTCCTTCTACTGTTTCCAACAGATGGACTGACGGCCTGAAATCCTCAGCCAGTTCAATTTTATTTGTTTCTTTCCAGAGTGTAAGAAGTGTGACATTTTGCTGCTTTACTACATGGCTCAGAAAATGTGAAGAAGTTGTGCTGTTTCCCTCCAGTATCTGCACAGATCACCCAAATTTGCTCTAAGTTTCAACCTTTAGTGCAAAAGTAGAATTACATTATTCTATCCAGGAGGCGGATGTTTGGTTGTTTGGTTTGGGTTCTGCTTTTATCGTCAGATTTGAATCTGACCAGCTGCCTCCAAGGACAAAAATGCTGCTGGCTAGTAGTGTTCAGCTTCGCTATATCTCTGGTTTCTCGATTCATACTCCCCTCATTCAGGACTTGCTATGGAAAACCTCCACGTTTTCCCCAAAATTCAGAAGACCTTATGTCCCTTCAGTTGCCTTGCATTATGGAAATACATGAAGCAATTCCCAAACAGGAAGAAAGAAACTGAAAGAGACATCCTTCACTTGCCGCAGATTGGTTCTTGTTTCAGTATTATTCTATTTCATGTACCTGCAATAAGAATAAAAAATTATATAAGAAGAATAATGTACAGCCAGTTTGTGGGCTGTACAGAGTGCTCAACCACAATAAGCCAGTTTCTATTCCTTGACTGCCTTGAGATAGACATGATCAGTTAAAGAAAGAAGGAACCTCAGACTATTTCTTGTTGCTTAGGACTACATCTTAGGGCCTATCCAGACCAAGACAATCACTAAACCATTTTCTTGAATTAGTGGTGAGAAACAAGTATCAACACGGGTACTCACTGTTAATCCCAAGGATGGGTTATATCCCAAAGATACCAGCAGGAAGACCTAGAATCTGGCTAGTTACAAGCCAGAAATAAAGGTCCAATGAGTGGAAAACAAACGCTTCCAGGGTACAGCTCACTGTACTCAAGCTGAGCAATCACATCCATATTTAAAATAGCTATACCTACCTGAGATAACCCAGGTAGTAACTCACACAAGACATCTGAATATAGAATTTGACATTGCAAATGCAATTTTATGAATTATCCTGTAAAACAGCAGTGTTGCCTCTCACATTTAAAAAAATAAAAATAAAAAATCAAGAACCAGGCTCTGGAACTGTTTAGAAAGTAACAGTGGCAGGTGTTTTCATTTTTCTCTGCATCTTTTAAGTATGTCAGGGTGATACAGTCACGAAGGAATGCTTGCAGACAAATGGTAGAACCTTATTTATATTTTAGAAGTAAAAGCTAAAACTTGCACATATTTAAGATTTACACCTGCAGATTTACAGTAAAAAAACCATACAGCCCTAAAGCAATTTAGAAAGTGCTAATCCTGATCATTTTCCACCTAATGACTGTTTACTATACAGTCCTTTTAAATGCTTGGCAGCACTCCAGATCTTCTTGCTTTTTCTTTCTCCAACACAGCACTCTAGACAGCCATCTTGGGTGAAGAAAAACCTCCAGAGGAGAATGCTCTCTGCGGTCTTTTCAGGCTCTAAAAGCTTTGTTTCCCAAAGGAAATCCTGAGCATTGTTTCACTTTCAAGGCAAAAATAAAACCTTAAAGCTTTAAAAGCATTACCAAATAAGAGTACAGGGAAGGGGAAAAAAAACCAACCAGATAATTTCTTTTTTAAAGGATTTAAAAACTGCCATCTGTCTTGCAGTTCTAAAGGCAGTGGGACTAGTTCTATTACTCCTACTAGGAATGGATTTTAACATATCGTATAGATCCACCCCATCACCAATTTCAAACGACATTCACTGTAATTTGTTATTTTTTAAATTGGAGTAATTATTTGTGATCAAATGATCTTACTCTCCCTGCTACCCAACCAGCTGTGCTTTCATGTTACCATTGGAGCTTGCATGCATCTGGAAAAAGCCCAACTCTCCTCATTACCAAAAATGCAGAGTAACAGTTCATCAGTGAAAGTGCAACACTACTGTAGGCTTCCAGAGACCTCACAAGTTGCACCAGCATTGCTGCTAGTCATGTTCCCAGATGCCTCCCGCAGCCCTGATTACCATTTTCTCAGTGGCCCTCCACCCACGATGCAGCACCCGAGTCCACCACCTACAGCAAAAGCAAGAAACAACACATAAAAATGCAAGGAGTGTTTTAATTGAAAAGACCAGGTCGGTTGTGTGGGCAGGATGGGAACAGGCATTAGGCAGGCAGACAGCACAGCACCAGATGCTCAGCGGCACCTGCAGCTCCCTGGAAAAACCTCAAACACCGAATGACTGTCACCTTGGCTGGCCTGAAAATGTAGTGTATGTAAAGTCTTAGACAATCTATGCATTTTGTTACCCATATGGAATTTCAAGCCATCTTAAACAGCAGTGCAACTTACCCTTCCCTGGCACAACTGAATGTCTGCATGCAGTAAACACAGAAATACGGCACGATGCAGCAGCAGGGCCAACTGTTACTCACGTGAGGCGCAGTGTGCTCAATATGCTGCAATCCCAAACAAAACAGAGAGCCATCAACAACGTCACCTAAACCACCGATAGACAGGAACAAACAGGCCATGCTCGGAGACCCTGAAGTGGGCAAAATCCCTCTTCCCAAGGCATATGTTAAAGCTCTCTTTCTCTCGGCACCACAGAAAAACTGAGATGTAAACTCACAGATTTGAGTGAGGATGGTGGCTGTTACAGGAATAAACCAAAACCATGACCAATCCAATGCACTGCAATCAATATTCTAAATTAAATCAGTCAGGCCCATATTCAAATCAGGTCAACAGTAATTAAAGCATCCTTATTTGGAATAGTAAAACCAGAAAATGTCTGGATCAGTACGTTTCTCAAAGTGAATATATTAATGGGAGTGTTTTGAAATGCATGATGCACTAGTAAGAGGCTTTAATATAAACCTCAGGATTACACTATGCTAGCTTTTCGATTATTATACTCTCCATTAAAAACCATGCACGGTGGAGACAGCAAGAGGTTAAAACAGACCTATGATCACTGCTTAGCCCTTTTCTTTTCCTAAGGGTCCTGCTGTTAGTTTCTATTTGTGCAACACTTGGTATTACAGCTGGACAGAATGAAGCACTGAAGGTGGAATTTTATATAAAACGTTTATATTAGTGATGGCATCAATGTCAACACAACATACAAAACAAAGCCTCATCATTTCAATAGATACAGCAAAATTGCCCCCTCTTATTTCTAGAATGATCTGCCTGGCTGACTCCATCTTAACACACTGCCTCACCCCACAATGATTCAGCCATTTTAATTCCTAAATGACTAGACTTTGCTTTCCCTTCGGCATGGCACTGCACATCAGGCTCAGCTGTCATGAGAGCAGGAATCTCGCCTCATATAGCACATGCAAGTGAAGGTTAAAAAAAATTTAACTGAGGATAGGGGAAGGTGATGAGAGGTAGAGCACAGTAACGCGACTGACTACATAAAAATGCAGAATTTTTAGATTGTCCCTGGCTTCTTTTTCCAAACAGGCATCTCAGGAAAAACTCTGCAATCTGGTTCTCTTGAGAGGGTAATGATGAACGCAAGCTGTATCTGGGCTGCCTTTAATAATAGCCCTGGAGAGAAAACTCAAGTTCCCAAGCCGTAGGAGTGAGCTGGCACACACCAAAACGGAGGCTGGGTGTGCAGACACTTGTAGGCAATGCAGACACGGTGCAGGAGTGGCAGAGCTGGGGTGCAAAGCTGATAGTTTGCCAGCACAACCTGCCAGTCACGTCGATGCATGAGTCACGCTCCCACCCTGAGCTCCTGAGCATCCCTCCTGCAGGCTTACCCTGCCCTGCTGAAGGGCAGGGGCTGCAACCCGCTGTGGCAGCTGCTGCTGCTGGCATGGGGAGGTCTGGTTCTGTCCTGGAGAGCCCTCAGCAGGCACAGCATTTCTGAATCCCGAAAATTCCACGATTCTCTGCCTAAAAGCCAGTCACATCTATGTGCAGAAGATGGAGGTAGAATGAAATCATCAGACAATGCCACAGCGCGGTATTTACGCAACCACATGCTAATGCCCACAGCACACAGAGCCAGCGCTGCGCGAATCGGGAGCTTCCTTCGCTCAAACAGGAGCTGCCGGCAGAGCAACAGCCACATGAGCATCCTTTGTAATCCACAGAGGCGTATGTCACTGCATCAGTTTGGTTTTGGAAAGATGTCCAATCAAAAGGTTACCTGCAAAATTCAGGGTTTATTTACGTCACACTGCAATACTATTCCTTGCACCCCTCCAGCATTTAGAAGGGACAGCTTACAGCTCACACAGACTGGCAAAATGAAATAAAAATGAAACAGCAAATTCTGTCAAATATCATTTTTGACATTCCACAAAACTAACACAAGTTCCAGGCAAAGAGAACGGAGCCTTTCCAGGGTAGCAGTAGATCAACAGAAAACAAGCTCTAGGCAATAGATGAATCTACACTATCCATTTTGGTGCGTGTTACCCTGCAAGTGCCTGAATTACAATCCCTTCATTCAGATATTTCACATTAATACTGTACTCAGTAGCCGCGGAGAAGGTGCTCTAGTCATAAAAGCACTGGCCAACCATGACAAAAAGATACTTGTGATGACTACTACATTCTTATTTACCAAATACGTTGTAAAACTAGAGTGAAAAACACATTTATTACTTCAGTTGCAAACATCAAGAGAAAAATATTCATTGACCAGAAATTTTAATTTAGTCTATCTACAGCAGACTGTAGAAGGACAGACCCAAACAAGCTATATTTGACACAGATAGATTAGACAGATGGTACGCTATGGTATGAGAGGGATTTGTGCTTGCCTGACTTTAACATGGCTGAATTACTTACTAATTGCAGACACAGAAGAGTTATGCTGGATATTTTACAAAGATTTAATGCCTATTAAAACTTCATACCATTCAAAATTATCATACATGCTGTACAACAAAACAGGGGTTGTTTTGCAACTTCTGTTGCGCGCTTTTCAGAGCCTATCATGATGTATTTCAATATAAAATGGATGTAAGCAGCACAAATACTAGTGCTATAATGCTCCGGAATCATTTGTAACCTGTAAATTTATGCAAGAACAGGGACTTAACTGAAAGATGAACAGAAATCCTGATTTAAAATAACATCTCTGAATTCCTGAAGGCTGCTGAAAGCCTCCAACTTCAAAATGACGGCAGTCAGCACAAGGGCCCTCTGTATTCATCTGCTCACTTCGCCAGTGGCTGCTATCAGATTCTCTAAGGACCCTGGCGAAGCATGAGATTAAAAGATGTTACTGGAGGGAATACAGGAGGGAGTGAAACTCAAAATCACTATCACGTTTCTGGGGTCTATCCAATCTCAAGTTAACACTGGGAGCCCATGCATACGGCAGTAACAGAAACAAACACTGAACACAGATGCTGATTTAAAACAGGCCATTTCCCCTGAAGCTTATTATACCTTAGAATAAGCATTTCTGGCACCTACTGTAAACATGACAGGCCACGTTCAGCATTGATGCAACTCTATGGCATTAAGCACGCTCATACATGGATGGATTTGTTGTACTGAGAGCCGTCGTGTCAAATGATAGCAACAGAAACAGCAAAGCAAGGCATTTCTCCAAACTGGCCAAAACCAGAACAAACAAGCATAGGGGTGTGGGTTACAGAGCGGGAGGGGAATCTGGAAAGCAGGAAATTACAGAACGCCTCAGATATTCCCTACAAACCAACGGTTGCCAGCTATCTATCGCCTTACCTCCGAGACGTACCCAACTAGATACCAGGACTGTCATTTCATGGGACAAAAATGACTGTTTACTCAGAGTCTCCTCCCAACGCCAAAGAAGGAAACAATGATATCATCTCCCACTCCAGCTAGCGTAAGGGAAGGGTCCAAGCTCTTATATACAGGTGTCAGTCAGGAGTAACCCAACCGCAGAGAAGTTATTAGCTAAAAAAGAACTATCATCATTAATTGTCCAAAACAAGAGTCAATTGTTCAGAGGAATAAATAAACAAACAAGGTAACAGACTATGTATTTTTTGGAAATGGATAGTCACGTTTTCGATTTTACATCTCTGTTAGTGTAAAACCTTTCTCTACTGACTTTTGCCGTTGAGTGCTAGAAAAGCTCCGTGTCTGTTTTGTTCTTGGTAAGGGAAAGCAGAATTGCTGGATACCGAGTGCCTCCTTACACACACACAGACACACACACTCTGAACTGGCAAGAGTACACAGAACAGCATCTGGGGAGAGACAGCAGCAACAGCACAGCTTCTGCTCAGAGAGCGCAAGAGCAGAAACAACAAATTAATTAACCACTTCAACTGATGAGTTAAAAATTAGCCTCATCATCATCCCTTTACCAACAGAACTAAGAGAAAATATCAAAAGTAACGCTTTTACCCCCCAAAATAACAACTCTGTAATTCTCTATGCACTTCATTTGAGACAAAACAGAGAGCACCAAGATGCAAAACCAGAGTAACTTTCTTACCTGCAGCATAATGCTAGAAGCTTAATTTTCACAGGTGTTAGACACCAACAATTCCCATCAACATGAATTGGGTCTACGATGCTCCAAGACTAAGGCAAAACCGTCATCTCTCTCCTTTCCTTAACCTGAGCAGTATAGTCTGCAGCAGCTGTGTCTCTAGCACAGGGTTTTCAGGACCCCTCACCCTGCTGAGGCTTTCTGAAGTCTCACAGTGTCGGAGCAGACAGAAGGGGGTTGATACCTCCTCTGCAAGTCCAGGTAATACCCACAAAGATTCTAACCAATTAAAAAAATTACACCCATCAGTACTTTTCATTGCCCCTCTTCTGCAAGTTAGACAGGAAAGCGGACACAAACAAAACATCCCCTGGAGAAGAGAAGCCCAAAGAGTATCAGGTGGTCACAGGCTATGCAGGAATTCTCTAGCCCCATGAATGCCGCTAGGGCTTTTTAATTTTTTTCCCCCCACCCCGTCTATTTAGGGTTTTCCCTCAGATCACACGGCACCTGAGTGCACATGAGCTGCACCATACAGCCAGCACCCCAAATGAGGAGCAAGCACAGGGCAGAGCTCAAGAGCTGGGCTGCTGCACTGCTCGTTGCTCCGTTGGGAACAGGATTTTCTACCATAACCCTCACTTCTTATTCTCTGATTGACCAATGAAGACAGACAAATTTGCCTTCAGATACCCATGCAAAGATTGGGAGAAAAGAGGTTCTGAATCAGCAAAAACTAGGGACATTCTAGAAGCACTGCAGGGATTACAGTTTGCTCTTCAGGCAGATTTTCCCTTCATGAGGACCAGCGCAATTCCCTCTCCTTCCTCCCACTTGGATCTGTTACTAATTTAATCAAAGGTGGTTTATGAGCAAGTTGAGGACAAGGGATCTGCAATCTAACCCGACTGAGAACACCCAGCCATGAACCTAAGTAACACTTCCCCCCTCCTCCAGAAGAAGTATCAGCATTCTTATTTTCACTACTCTGTTAGTATCAGCTTGCCTTACTGTTTAGGCAAACACCACCAAGTTGGTATCTTACCAATACCTGCAATTTTAGAGAACAAGCGAGGCTATTTCAGAATGGCCAAGCGTCCTGGCAAAATGACCTTCACGAGCATTTCAAGGCGATCACGCAGATTGCAGTAAGAAAAGAATGGAGAGACAGAAAAATAGCTTAGAAGCCAGGACACAGTCAAACAGGGCTGAAGGGCACGCTGCACAGGAGCCCAGGCAGAGGCCTTGTTTCAAACGCAGCAGTATTTCCAAGCCAGATAACGGGCCTGTTTGTAGTCTTTGCACAGCAAGTCTAAGATTTATGGAGAGTCCTTTGCAGAGCACACACGTTTGCCCGATCGTTTATTGGGACTGCTTTTCTCACCATGATTGAATTACTGCTCAGGAGAGAAGAAACAGGAACCGATTCTAAAATAAGCCTCCCAAGATCTGATTCATGTTGCTAAATAATTAGTGTTTGTCAATGAAAAATGGGCTGTGAAGCCAAGGTCCCTTAGAACTATCTCTGATACTTCTGTATACACCAGAAGTAATTTTAAATAGTGAAGACACTGCTACAGTAACTCGGGCAAATACTGGCAGGTTCACGAGGGCCGCTACTTGCTTGTAGAGAGCATGTGTCACCACACACTTTTTCAAACAACATTTAGGAATCAAAGTGTAACTGAGTAAAAGTGAATTAGACAAAAGATGCTGGAGATGTCAAACAGAGAATGGTGAAACTGGTACATGATGGGAGTCATTAGGATCTATCACTGACAGAATAGGGAAGCACCATCACATATTCATGGAAATGCACAATCTGCAAAATTGTACTATCCAGAGCTGACACTGTCCAGCCATCTTCTTTTTCCAGGATAACTAAAATGTAACACAGATGAAGATGATGAAAATAAAAATAAACTTATTTGGGAGGCCAGCCCTGTGGTTAAAGCCTATGGGTGTGTTTTGCCCAGATAACAATGCTGGCATCCAGAATTCAATCTCTTCAGTATGTTACTGAACTAAAATATTGCACTTAACTGCTTGCCCAAGTAAGCACTAACGTGCCATTAGAAGTACATCAATATCTTTGTATTTAAAGTGGTTAATAGGACTCAAGTAATGAGGGTATTATGAGGGGATATCAATGGTCTGCAGGTCAGTTCTTTGCACAACATATTGCACACAAACCACTGATGTACATTTCGCACACATCAGCATTACCTTCCAAAGATAAGGTATTAAATTCTACCTTGATTACTAAAGGAAGGGTAATTAATAATAAACTCATTTCTGTATATATTCAAGCCAAGAAAGCTACCTTTAGTACAAAGGCAGGCACAAAGATTAGATCTGAGGGATCTAATACAAATAGACATGCTTAAATAATACCAGATCCACTTAGATCGATAGGTGATCTGGTCAAGAGAAAAATCACTGGCTAATTTAGAGACCCTGAACAGCAACCAGAGACCATCATAAAACAGGACCAAATTGTGTGGGCTAGGTGTATGACCAGCCATGACATCCTCTCCCCTCTGTTTTTTGCCTCGTATTTCATCTGTGACTGAAATTCAGCTTGACTGTTCCCCTTTGGGTTGACATGCTTTGGGCTTTTATTTTGGTTAGAGAGCAAGTTTGGTCTGTGTAAAGCTGTAGCAGAGAAGTACAGCAAGGTGCCAGCACAGGTGGGAGAGCAGAGGGACCTTTCCTTTCTTGGAGCACATCCTAAAGGTAGGAACTCCAAAGCCAGCTGCTGGGGCACAGAGGGAGAGCGTTAGCACCGCTGAAGCACTGCGAATCCCCTGCGATGCCGCCAGACAGACAGCCTGACGACGCAGAGATTTGCCATGCCTCTTCACTTACCACCAGCGGTCAATCTGACAGCACATGTCACCCAATCCAAAATGGCATTTCTCCTGGGGTAAATCCAGGACGAGCCCGTTACACCACATATAATAGCGTCAGAGACCAAAACCATTCCAGTTTTGCCTCGCTGGGAACCACCCTGTCTGAGTGCGAGCAATCTCCAGCCGCAGAGCACCTACCTCTGTGCCCCAGCAGCAGGGCAGGAGTGTTCTGCATTCAATGGGGAGCCGGACTGGGCTGCAGGGTCCGGCTATGGGGCTGGAATGAGCCCTGACACTCGTTCCCCTGGCCTGTCCACCAGCCTTCATGCAACCAGCTGGCCCCTCTCTGCCTCAGTTTCCCTGTTCCAGAAAAGGTCAGTAATGCCTGGCATGCTGGCAAAGCCCTTTGGAAAGCACAGCTGGGAACCACACAGCAAGTGCTCCAGGCGGTCATCACACAGCTGGGGACCGCAGGGAAATATCCTGCTCTAGTCTTCTAAGAGGACTGCAGCTTACAATGGCTGACCATCGGACTGGTTTCCAGCAAAAAGCAACTGGTTCAAGCAAAGTTAAGTTGATAAATATAACATTACTGCTGGTCTCCTCCCTACCCATAGAAGTCAAGCTAGAGAGCAGAACGGAAAAAAGGGTCTCTCTTCACTTTGAACTTCAAAGGCAATTAGAAGAACAGTACTCCCATCACTCACCTGGACCAACAGATTACATGGACAAATTGGGTTTTCTTTTACCGCAGATGACAACTCAACCCCCTCTTTTTGGCTAAACAGTGTTTGTTGAAAGCCTTTCCGGACTTCATTTCCATGATAAAAGGTGTGCATTGTTTGGCTCCATTCCTTGCCTCATAATATTCTTGAAATGACATCCAAGCCACATAACAAGTGCATTTTTGCCCTCCATTAAATACACAATGGTTGTTTCTGTTTGTTTGTCTTCTCTTTCACCTTAGAGGAAATTCTCTTTTCCAATACAGCTTTTGTCAATTGCAAGTTTAAGGAAACAATTTTGCTGAAATGGCATTTTATTGTTAAATTTTACATTAGTTAATGTACAACAACAATGGGGGGAAAAATAAACACCTACCTTTCATTTGTGCATTCTTACAGCACGTAGGCTGAGGATATCGGCACCCAGTGCACACATTTGAACTTGCCAAGCCCTTGATCTTCCTACCAAGCTCAATCATCCACATTGCACCTACCCTTGTAAGTGGCTCCCAAAAGGCAATTAGTGGCTTGTTACAATTTTCAGTCCTCCTGCCATAAACATAGAGGGTTGAACCCACAGCCTCCAGAGAGGAAGCAGGTCTTACACCCCCCTCCAAATGAACAGGGGTGCTGCCTGCTACCGAAGTCACTGTTACACATCCATTTGCATCACAGTCAGGATCAGAGTCTTGTCCCAATTAAATTCTGTGAATGCAGTTTTCTATTTTAAATTCATATTTTTACTTTTGCATTCCTTCTGGTCCGTTATTTCCTCCATTTTATTTTAGATACTCTTCACCTTCTTTTGATCCGCTTCCCGCTTCTTATTTTCTCCCACCCACTTGTACTCTTTCTTCAACAATAACAACAGATTCGAGCCGAAGAAACAGAGGTGAAGAAGCCTCGGCTCAACGCCTACATAGCTCCAGCCTTGGGATCGAACCTTTGACATGCTGAATATTTAACTCTTCCAGTAAGACGCATGAAAGAATTTCTCTACTCACAGCCATTTTGAACGTTGTAGAGAAGGCTTAATATTTGAATATTAGAATTAGAATAGCAACTGCAAAAGGAATGGCCTATTTTAAGCAACGCACTGACTTTATGGATGACTTACAATCATGGCACTATAATAAAGTGAAAGGCAATCAAAGAAGAGACTGTGACTCAGTCAATTTTGTGCACAGAGCTCGCACTTTCCATGCCATTTTGGATTCTGCGTGGAACCAAGAGTTGGGGAGATTTAGCATAGTCTCCAACAGAAACCACCATGCAGAAAAAGCAGAAAATCAGTAATTATGACAGCTTCTCAATGCATCCAGCTGCTAAAACCAACCAGGTGTTACCTCAGGCTACAGCTAAAAACAGGGCTAGGAGGTAAGCATACACTGCAGTGTGACTAACTGGGACATCAGCTCCCTTCTTCCTCATCCCTCAACAGTCCTTGAAAGTAAAAATAGTTTATAAAAAAAACCCAAACAAATACAAACACAAAAAAAAAAAAACCACCACACACCACTACAACAAAACCAACCCAAACTCCACAGCTAAAATTAGGCTTGTATAAAAATGCCCTCAGCTGCAGTTCTTCTGGTTTTTGTTTGGTTTCTTTTTGCTATGATACTCAAATTACAAAGCCTCCTCCCCCTTTTTGTTGACACTACAAAATTCTGAAACTCAGGAAGAAGCCCAGACAGATTTGGTTGGCTGGTGTGTGCCCTCTCTCCCTCCGCCCGAAAATACAACTTGTAACGATATATTGGCAAACACAATGCTAATAGTAACCATGCTATTAACCATTCAAATCAATCCCATTATATTTCCTGGAGGTTCCTGTTAAGGCTAGCTTGCATGGCTACCAGAGTGCCATCAGGAACCCTTGTTCAGGCCAGAGTGAAATACCTCAGTACTGACAGACCAAAGATAATTCTTCATTGTCAAAGAAACCCGGGTCCACTAGCAATAAATCACCATCAAAGCATGCCAAGTGCTAATCATCCAAATACAAAGACCACATAATTTCCCTAAACATGTCACTTTTTCTGGAAATTGGCTCATCAGTCCTTGTATGAGAAACCCAAACCTCGGGCAAGACTGACTTGGTCATTCTACTGATACAGTATCGGCGCTACAGAAGCAGGAACAAGCTGTTAACACAATTATTTCACAACATTATTATCAAGAAGAAAATAGGCTGCAACAAGTTTGGACACTAGGCCATTAGGCTTTAACCTGTAAGATCACATCTTCTGAAAGCTACAGCAGAAGCAGAGCATTTTTCAGACATAAAAATTAACAGTATTTATCTGAACAGAACCCTGGCAAGCAGGGGTTCAGAGACTTTCTTCTGCTGTCAACCCCACATTTGTGTGGCCCCAACTGCCTGGAAAAAAACAACCGTGACCCTGCTCAGAAGCACTGGAGCCTCCCAAACCCACCATAACCCCCCGATTCAGAAACCGCCAGCCCAGGGAACAGGGTCCCCTCTCTGGCAAGTCACATCATGTCTCTACAATAGCTCACTGACTTCTCAGAGGAGTAGCAGAAGGTTTTTCTAAGTGATTCTGAAGAATAAGTTCCTAAGATATTCAAGGACAATGTATCAGCATGAAAAATACTAGCATTTAGAAGTGAAAAACAGTAGCCATCTAGGCTCTGATTTTTGATACACTCTAAAATTTTGACTTAAAAATTGTATTCTGCCTAGAGAACTAACACAGATACTGCAAATTTTTCCTGGCACTTATGTCTGAAAGCCAGCAGAACTGGATGTGCTAAAGCCATGGTCATCGCAGTTTCAGCACCCACTAATCTTCCACTTGGCATCCCCCAAAGGTGAACTACGCTCTTCAAGCTGACTGCAGAAAAGAGATCCAGCACCTTCATTTTCCAGGCAGTAGTTAATGAGTCAGAACCAGAATGGACAGATTTTTAAAAGGAAAGAAAGAAAGTTTATTGCTCCCGATGACAACAAAAATGGGAAACTTTAATTTTAACAACATAACTAAGGAAGGAAACTAGGTACAAAACATTCCCGTCTGCTACTATACACTGACGCCAATTCAAAGAAAAAGAAACTAAATGTTATATTACATCACGGTTAAATTTTTTTCACTATAAAGTTAACTTAAGTACCTGCTGTTTGGGGAAAACAAGATTATCATTTAGAACATTGGATCAAAACAAATGAGTTTGCCATTTGCAAAAATAATTCAACCAAGACCTTCAGGAACACCCAACAGACCATGATACACATTCAAAAAAACCGCAACTGGAGATTTGCAAAGATCCCAGCCTCAGCCCAACGCAGTGCCACCATGAGCACCTTGACATGAACACCTCATTGCTTGAGAAAGCAGCTCACCCAGAATTAGAAAGGCTGGGATCTCGGTGTAGCAACATGAAGCACAGACAAAACACACTGTGAAGTTAAACGTGCGGGTCCACCTTTTGCGTGCTCAAGAGGTCCAAACCTCTAATCTTGGACGACAAAGAGTAAGTTCACAATGGGATCGTGTGCCCCACCTCACTCGCCGGGCCCTCAGCCCCTTTGCCAAACCCAGGCCCATGGACATAAGGTTCAGACAGAAATGTAACGAGAACTACAATCTAATAGCAACCATACATTCCCCTCAAGACCTATCCAGTTTATACTGCAAAGAACTGAACCACTGTGAGGCACAAAGCAAATTTATTATTAAAGCAATATTTGTATAATAGTTATTTATATATACTACAAGCATAGTTTCAGGACAGTTAGCCCAAGGTGAATCGCCCATCTCTTTAATCCTTTAATAACATGCCTGGAATGCAGTTTGGATATTCCCCTCTGATAAAGTAGTCATGCTGCTTGCATAGTGACCATTTCTCAACATTCATTCCCATCAAGCATTTTAGTCTTTTGTAATTGCAACATTTTGATCAATCCACAAAACAAAACATTAAAAATACATCCAAATTTATCTTTGCCCTCATTTTATCTATTTGTATGCCCTCCTATCTCTCTTCAGAGCACCGAGTGATATTACAGCCAAGCTACTAAATATCAGAAAGGAGATGCTTTTATATCAAAAAACGCAAGGAACTTTTAATGGTAAGACTGCTACAGGAGCCAATCTAATAGAGTTTGCAAAAAATTAATTTCAGGCCAAAGCTCTTCCATGGCACCTTGGCATCCTACCACAGCTTATGACAACCAGAAGTTAAAAATGAAAACAGCTGTACTACCGTTAAAGGCACCCTGGAACAACATGAACATGCTGCTCTACAAATTGCCCTTAAGGTGACATCTAGGTTCATCATCCCATGCCAGGAATCTGAGGAACTTTGAAGTCTCAGAGCAAGCGAAGCCACTGCAACCCCAAGTGATTCACATTATTTTCTGCTAGTTGGCAACAGCTGTAGAAACATCTCTCAAATGGTTGGCATGCCCTCCACCAACTCAGTGCTCCACCTATCACTGGTATGGCCATGTGGCCCTCACCTGTCAGCTCTGCTTCAGCAATCAGATCATTAGGTCTCCACTGCATTTCTTTTCCACTTGTTTAGAAGATCCTCGTTAAAGCAATCAAAATTCTGGTTTACCTCAGCCTATCAGCAATAAATATCTAAACATGCACCTGTAGTTTCTGCTGTACCCCTACAGCGTATCCAAATGCTGATCTTTGTTACAGATGCTCCAGCAGCATAATCTCACTCAGGATTTACTGCCCGATTAGGATTACTTAACTAAAAACACAGATAAGATAAGAGGTATGTGCTCCCTCTCACTCACACCTGCCCACAAAGAGGGTATCGTCATCCTTGACTCCTAGAGTTATTACCGACATTTTGGTATCTTTTCACATTTTTTTACAGTCCTCACCTTTCTAATGAGGTTCACAAATGTAACTGAGCAATGTAAAATTATCTCAGATACATTCTTCTGCATATTTTTATATGAAGATGATTTAAAACCTCAAGCCACAGACTGATGATGTAAATCAGCACAGCTTCACACACTGTGATGTAGCTATGCAACTTGCACAACTGGGGATTCAGATCCTTCATTCTCGAGCATCGCAGAGAAAGAAGAATCACAATATCGCGATGAACAATAGAAGGTCCCTCTTTTCTTACTAAACAAAGTGAAGAATGCAGCTGAGGGTTTCATTACTAATCTAGCAGATAGTACAGATCATTACTACACTATGGTTACTTCAATACTTGTCTGGGAAAAATATCTTTAATTCTTTGTAGTACATGTTTAACTCAAAGTCATCTCATTCTTGTTTGTCTAGCACGCAGTGGGAACAGGTGTCTAAAAATAACCTACTTCGCCCATCTTTCAGCTCCTGAGGGCAATTTAACATATTATTAGCCATTATTCACATCTCTGACATAAATTGTGCAATTTCTGGAAATTTTTATGCCTCCTAATACATAGAGATAATCTGAAGATGTGCAAGACTGAAAAAGACAAAGCGCAGTGAAACTGGATTGGATTGCGTTTCTTTTACTTTACCTCTATTTACCTTTTATGGGAGTTTTATGCAAGCATCACTCCTTGGAGCCAGATCCTGACCAGCGATAAAGCTACTTTACACACTCCAGCGATGGAAAGCTGCAAAGCTGGCTTAGTGGGCCAGCTGGGGTCAGGGAATCCCTCTGTGGTGCAGAGCTGGTGTATGTGGTATGTCACTTCCTCTCCCAAAACAAACTTTGGAGTGTAACCACTGTGCCCCGCTTTATCCTGAGCCAGTGCAACAGCCCTCCTTTCTCAACGCGTTGTAAACCAGCACAACATAAAGTAGCCTTGCAGCTGCTGCACAACAGCCTAAATGAGTCTCCTCCCCACAGAGAAGCTCACAGGCTGTGGCACAGGGGACATAAAACTGCTCTGCTCCCAGTTCAGCCCATGCGCACCTAATACCTGGGGCCAGAGGTTTCGGTTCTGGCGCAGACACCACGACAGGGTTACTTCTGGTGGTCTTCAAGAGCAAAACTGATCTCAGGCTTGTAGAGCAGACAAGAAGCTGATGGGTATTTTTCCACAAATGAAGTAATCCGTTTGCCTTTTTAAAAAGTGCAGCTCGTCACTTGTCCTGAAATCTGCATGCACTAAAAGGTCATGACTTACAGTAGTCCAGACTTTTTGTTCTGAATCTCATTATTCCGTAATATTTCCACTTTTGTTTTTCCCTTTTACCACGTTCCTTGTCCAGGTTCCTGCAGCAATGCAAACACGCATCCAGGGAGCAGTTACTTCAATCCATATTTTCCTACAGCAGATTCACACCAGGGCTAACCACAACCACCTGCTGACTCAGTATATTACAATCTTGCTCCTAACCATCAACCCTGGCCCCGGCACTTTCCTCACACTATCCCATTTAGAAGCTAACTCATCCTCTTTCCGTAAGAAACTAATTTAGGCATCACAGGTTTTAAGTTTAAATGGCTTATGCCAATGACTAAAGCTGCACAATCAGATTCTTCTGTTGACAAATTTGACACGGGGCCAAAAATCAAATTTGCTTATTTTTACCCTTCAACAAAACTATATACAGCTGCAGTGGTAAACTGATACTAATTTTAATATCCAAATACCGACTGCTTGCATCCACTGTCTTGTGCCAAAATCCCATCACCAACTACCAGTCCAGGCATGTCTGAGGCCACTGAACTGATTTATCTCTGCCTTGATACTTCCAGACAGTTCAAGACAAACGTGAAGACACTAATACTAACCTACACTAAGATAAAAATCTATCTCATTTCTCATTGAGATAGCAGTGAAGATTATATAAACAGCTTTCCCTAACCTGGGACTGCAGGGTTTGTGCTTCGCTTGTATGGTTTTAATACAGCATTGTTGTTCTTACCTGCAGTCCTCTCCTGCCTTCAGCTAAAGACTCGAGAGGGACCTAAACGTTCTTAAGATGCAACCAGAATATATTACAAAAAAAAAAAAAAAATCCCCAAACCCTCAGTCAATAATCCATTTTTAGGAAAGAATTTGTGCTAAAATGAGGTAAGTGATAACTTTCCAGATCTCCTGTTATCCAGAGTACTATTTTAGGGACAGTGTGACTGCGTTCACGCTTGTCGCATAGTCCTGCTTCCAATCTCCTGGCAGATCCCCAGCACATTCCAGTATTTAATGCACAACGCTTGTTGGGATGCAGTCCCACTTATCTCCCAGACACATTGACTAAGACTTTCCCACATAAACTGACCCACCCTTTAGTAACAAGAGGTCACTCAGTACAATCAGCCTTCAAATGAGAAAAACAATGAGGAAAAGCTTCTCTGATGCCAAAACCACACAGAGAATAAAATACAACAGGCTCCAGTATTTGTTTTATCAAAACTTAAAGACTGCAAGACAGATTTTCAACTGGTATGAGGCAGTGTAGCTCCACCAAAGTCAACCAGATTAGGATCTGGCCTCCTAAAAGCATTTAAAATTACAGTAAGAATTTATTACTCTTAAAACAAAGGTTAAAAATAAAAAGTTAGCAATTAATTCATTCAACTTTGACTACCATGAAACTGTAGAGAATTTTTCATGGTAGTATGCACAGAAAAAGGTCACAATACTTCAAGTAACAAAAAAAAAAAAAGCAGACGTTTAACCAGGCTATCTTTACAACATATGGACCCTACATAACAAGGATTACCTGTCAACTTAAGGTGAGTTGCAGCATGGTAATTTAAAGCCCGTTTTTTTTCCCAATTCATCATCTCTGAGTTAGGCTGATGAAAAGACTGTTCAAATTTCAAGAGATGGGGATCCCATACTTTCTGAAAGTTCAGGCACCTAAAACCAGTGTATGCTGCTCAACTCCTTTTGTTTTCCTATTTCGTGTAGTGTAAGTGGCAGAGCAGGAAATAAGATCACTAGCTTTCCCGACTTCCTCACTAAAGCCCCGCATGATACAGGGTCTAATAAAGGCTGCTCTACTGGCTGACCCTTCTCCTATGTCAAAACACCCACTGACTTCCATAAGGCAGATTTAGGCCCAAAATACCCTTCCAAAAGCACAGAGGCCAGTAATTTGCTAGCGAGAGGCAAAAACTGTTTTCTCCAAGCACAGACTAGAATGATTAGATTCATGCTGCATTCCAGTGTTGCTATAAATGTATATGCCACTAGCATACCAGAGCCACAAGCTACCCACCAGTGCAAAGCTTTCCATCTGCAAAGACTGGCTATAGATCACTACTAAACACTTTAATTAAATATTTGTTTATTAAGAGAAAAGACAGTGAAAGCCCTTGGGAAGAAAATCTCGTAATTAGTTTAGCTACAGACAAAAGTCAACACTTTCTAACTCAGATGCCCAAACTAAAACCTGTAGGTGTTAAAATAAATTTGTCTACATTAAGTTTCATTTAGATACAGCAGGCAGCACCTTTTCCCTTCTAAGCCAAAAAAACCAGAGGAGCTACTTGCTATAATTAGCTGGAGTATTTGTGGTGTCTAGGCACTACGCAAAATGGATTTCACGAGTGGAAAAAATAAGCATTGGTTATACTGCACAAAACCATATTTTCTACTCTGCATTACTGACTGCAGTAACCACAAATTAACCCCATTGTAAACCAGGCTCTAGACCTGTCCAGTCAGCCAGCCCTAACCGTGCTGTAAGAAACAATATATATTAACAGCTTTCTTGCCCTCACAAACACAAGTCTCCCTTTTATCATGTAAAAGTAGGAATCAAAAGCAGATACTCCATGCCATTGTACAATAAATCAATCAATGGAACAATAGGATTAATTCCGGATCAAATGACAGTAACTTACAAAACCAAATAATGCCGATCCGGATTACTGCTTGATGGTAAGAAGTCCCCACAATGTCTTGAAGACCTTGACCATGTACTTGTGACTGTAACACTACTGTGGGGGCTGAATCCCACAGTGAAGATTAAAGACCTCCCAAAGATGTCTGTTGGTCTGGCTTGGGAGAAATTTCTGCCTGGTATCAAATTCAGCAATCAGTATAACCTTAAAACGTCAGGGACAGGCTTCCAAGAGAAGCCTCTACGTCACCTCGTGGCACCTCCCACCCAGCTCGCTGCCTCACCCCAGCCAGCCCCCAGCCACTAACGCCTCTAACAAAGTGGCAAAATAGAAAAAAAAAACGCCACAAAATTGGGGGGGGCGGCGGTAGGAGGATGGTGGGTGTGTGTGTGATCCTTCCTGACCACTACAGGCACCCAACTGAAGCCCTCAATCGTGAGATTTTAGCACAGTCGTTATCTTAATGGGATGCTGTGTTTTAAAAGCCTCAAGGCAAACTAAAAAAAAAACCCCAAACCAAACCAGAACTAAAGGTCTGTAGCTCCTATGGACTAACTCCAGAAAGGATCACAACAACCATTCAACCACTTTCTATAATGGTGGTACCGAACAGATGAAACATAAACACTTTACTCATTAAGGTGGCTACTTCAAATACATTAACCTATGTGCCATTCACTCATGCGAGCAATGAAGCAGCATGTAAAAGCTTGTTTTGTTTGCTTTAGGTCTGCATATCTTAATCTCTGATTACATCTTCCACCAGCTAAACTAAATCTTTTTAACTATGTATACAACTACATATCTTCACAGAACCAACATACTGCATATGCCTTCCTATGGACCCAGTTACACAGAGGATTAGCAACTGGCCACCCCTGACTGAAGCCCATTTCGGGGATCGTTCCATATTCTCGCAACTGTGTTGAGTCATGATTAACAAAACCAAGTGCAGTGGTCACTTCAATAAAACTGAGCTGTCAGTCAATCCCTGTTCCTTTCCTAAAAATAAACAAACAAACAAAAAACCCCTTTGCTACTTCTTCTTTGCAAGTCTTTTTCGACAGCAAGTCCACAGTTTCTCCAGTTCGTGGCAGAAGCGTTCTTACAACTATACCAACTCCAAGCAGAATGACTTTAACAGAGAAGGAGAAATGGTTTCCTCTTGTGTACAGCTGTGGATACGTGAACAAGAACAGGAGACTAAATCCAAGAACATCATTCCTGAATGGGTTTCATAAGGACATTGCTCAGCAGGTGTCACTTCAGGATCTGGCCACTTCTTCCAGTAAGAGAACAGCCTATGTTTGGAACCTCAGTAACAGAATGGCTACTTAATTTGGAACATTTACCTGTGAACAGTTTCATAGCAGTGTATTTTTAGATCTATGAACAGAGTATTAATGGCACACCTCTCCTGTTCCAACGGCATGACGGGTATAACCAGCTAGTCTATTCGTAGTATCTAACAGGTGTGTGTTAGCATCTGTTGGCACAGGATTTTCACGCCGAGTGGCTCTTTTGTTCAGTTCTTGCTGCCCTCTTGATGTGAGGGGTTGCTGAATAAATCAAACCAGCATACCATTGCTTTTAAAATTCTTATGTTTAGCACATTCAAAAGATTGTGAAATAAAAACGACTCCACAAGAGCCTACACAACTGCATAACAGAAACATGTTATGCTTCTCTGGTGGTAGTGGTGACACGCCAAAGAGATTCCTGATGTGCTAAAAACCATGCAGCTCAGTAAAAAAAAATATACATAAGTTTGTGCAATATATAAAGAGAATAGCAGGAGGAAAGTGAAAAGGCAAGAAAAAGTAAGAACATCCTGATATTTTCACTGTTCAGCATGAAAAGAGACTGAGAAAAATGTTAATGGTGCTGAAAAACAATAGCTCAAGAAACTCCTCAACCTTAATCTGTCCTTGGCCATAGGAAGATGCATACAATCCCTGAGCACAAAGATTATAGATTCGTATATCTTTTCCTAATCACTCACATTTTACTGCAAGTATAAATAACACTTTCAGACGCAACCTCACCCTCCCTAGGCATCTTTCTCAACCAACTATAAAATCTGTTATGAACTCAACCATCAACTAACAATACATATGAGTTCTTTCCATGCAAAACTGGGCTTTTTAATGGGGAAAGGACAGTAAAAAAAAAATGTGTCTGGGATTAATAACACATGAAAAAGAAATAAAGCTGGACAAAATAGAGAAAAAGCTGCCTGCTTAAATATACAGAATTGATCTGTATCACTCTGTCAAAACTGTTAAATAAGTTGAGATCGACTAGGCATAAGAAAAATTCCTTACATGTAATATCTCTGTAACCCTTTTTTCATTACAGGAAAGCAAAGCCTGGAAAGGTCCAGCTGTAACTGCTGCAACATTGTACTCGTTCATTAGAAAAACAAATTCACAACAGATCATTTTAAGAGTAATAATAAAAATCTGACAAATGAAAACCATATGTGGAAAAAAAAAACCCACTGGGGAAAGCAGTCTTCAATGCAGCCTCTCTGCAGAACTCTGATTATACCTTGGTGCCATTTGACAGTACGCACATTTCAGCTCCAACACTTGCTTCACCAGGCGAGTGTTATTTGGTGATAACAATTAAACACAAGATGATTTCTAAGGTGTAAATACACTAGAAAGCAAGAGGAGACAACTAGATTTTCACACGTAATATCCCTAGTCCAGATTCCTGCTGGTTTAACTTGGGAAAGCTGCCACGAGCTTAGGCAGAGGTAAGGGTCCAACATACTGGCAAACTCCCCAGTTACATCAGTTGGGAACAGGAGCAAGCTCACAGCGCGGGCTCGTATGTCAGAAAAGCCCTATATGGCTCTACACAGTTTATATCATGGAGCGCTGGCCTGATCTCATCAGAAGTTTCCACTGCATGGTGTGCATCACACACTACAGAACACAGCCTGCGCTGCTCTTCTTCCACAAGCCTCTCGTTCAACTGGGAGTCGAAAAGATCCACGGGGTTGCTGGTGGCTCCTTGCTCTGACGTAAGGCCGCCCAGTTCCCGTAGCCTGAGCACCGCAGTTTGCAAAGGCTTTCCTAGAACCATGAAATGGCGAGCAGGAGGCCCATAGTCAGATACCAGCCTGGACTGGATTTAGGAGCTGACTCATGGGTAATGGGCAATGATAAACTATTGTGCTGGTTTTTAACTTGTGCCCAGATCAGATGACTAAGGAATTTAGGTGCCTATAGAGATTAACTGTCTAAATAACTTTTGCAGACTGAGTCTTAAGTATCTGCATAAATAGACCTTCTCACCTGTGCTCCACAAAATACGTCCATATACTCCTCGCTAATGAAATATAATGCTTGTTTTATAAGTAATCCAGCTACAAGTATTAAATCCTGTAACTGACCCACATTAAAAATAAATCGTTAGTCAGGTGACGTAATATAAATGAGCATTACGAGCCCACCCAATAAAGGGGGTTTAACTGATTACATTTTATATACATTGAAGGAAAAACAAAACATCTTTCATGAAATGGTTTTGCATGCCTACTTAACAGGAGCTGCCTGAGAGACATGCAGCAGCGTTCTGGTCTCCATACATGTTGCATGAACACTTTGCCCCCCCTCTGGTTCACTTCTGTATGCAGGCAGAGTTCAGCAATGCACAGTAATTCCAAAAGCTGCAGGATTCGTGCCACCATAGAGATGAAACAGCATCTCTAACGCCCTTTGCCATGCAACTGCTGCAAGCTCCTATTTCATCCAAAAATGCTGCATCCTGCTTTAGTGAGTATCACTTACTGCACTTAACCTGCATTGGAGAACGCCCGCAAAACGGGCTACTGTTCCATAACCTGACCTCTTTTTTTAGTACCAAGTTTATGCTACTGCATGAAGTAACAAAATATTCCCTACAATTATATTTATTGCCTACCTAGCGCTGGTTGTGACATATTAGCGAGCCTGCTAGTCCATCCCCATAGCCCCACAGCCACTGCTAAGTCATGTAGGCATCACAACAGCCATTGCTGTTCTACCGGAGAAACTGCGAGAAAAAAGAATGCCAATGGATAATAACAATTCTTTACAAATCACATCTAGCTGCCACCACCCACCCCCTCCTGGCTATTTATCCCATACCATTTTCATCTCCTGTTTCTCCCTCCAGAGGCTTCTGAGTATATGCAAGTCCTTATTCCAGCGGAGATTTCCTGCAATGGCCTAAGGAGTCAGCGTCTCCCTTGACATTTGCACATGGCTGATATCTCTTTGAATAAATTACTCTACACAAGCTGCCTCTACAACCCTGAGACTGGGGAGCATTGTTCCCCAAGATGTCTTTCAGCGCAATACATTCACAAGGCTGAGTGAATAACAGTATTTTTTTCTGAATTGGCTAGACTGCTCAGTAAGCAGGTTTCATAATATTTCTGTCCTGTCAATAAAGGTCAAAGGCTGTACTGAATGCTCCAGATCTTGATAGTTCATGTTTATTCCCTCTTATAGTAATCCTGGTTCTGATTTTGAAGGTTTAGTATTTATACCTATGGACAAGGGTAAGTACAATCTAGAAATATAGATCAGTACTCACCTTCTTTAAACAAGAACGTAATTTTACTGACAACTAAAATATCAAAATTACAAATTCAATCGCTCACTCTAGTTTTGTGTTACCACTCCAAGAGCAAAATCATCAGCCTTAAGAAGAGGACTATCAGAATAAAACATCAGACCCCAGTGCCACAAACAAGGATTTTTCAGAGCTGCTGCAGTCTTACAGTATCTAGCAGAAATCTGCCATTTTTTTTGTTGTTGTTAAATCAGGCCTATAGCCATCTAACTGCCAGAGCCGTGTAAAAGAGATCATTAAATCAAGCCCATGCACTACGCCTTTCAGCTGCGCGTTGGCTGAAGAAACGCGAGGATCTGTAATAGCAGCGGATGAAAGCCATCAAAGCGACGCATCTCGTTACTGCCAAAGGCCGGCGCCGCTCCGCACCCGCGTTATTCCGAGCTCCGGCGCTCCCGCAGCACAAAGCCCCGCCGCGGTAACGACCTGACAGCCGGCCCACCAGACCCGCCCCCCCCCCCGCCCCACACACCGGCTCCCGCGGCGGCCCCCTCCT
>VZSF01006551.1:1273122-1387663 GCA_013398295.1 Chionis minor
GGCGGTGTCCGGGGGGGGGCCCTGGGGAGACGGGGGAACCCGCGCCCGGCCTCCGCCTCACCTGGTGCTGCTGGTGGGGCCTCGCCCTGCAGCCACCCCCCAGATCGTCCCCCTCCGCGTAGCGGCCTCCCCGCGGGCCCTCGCTCGCAGCCGCCCCCGAATGGTATCCACCGCCGCCAGCTGCTCCCAGCTCTCCTTCCCTTTCCTTACATTTATCTGGTTATTGGGTCTCTCCAGGCTGCACGCTCCTCCTCCTCTGACACCCTCTCCTATCGCAAAGACAATGTTGGCTCACCCCCAGCATCCATTTCCTCTAGCGCTACTCTCCCGCTGCCCTCTCATTCCTGGTGGAAATCCCATCCTGGGTCTGACATCCTCCACTGCGGAGTCATCTTCTCCGGCTTCAGCCCTGCCACCTTCCTATGTAAACAGCCCCCTTTGCCAGTGTCACCCAATCCCCCGAAACTCGACCCCAGCTGCCCTTCTGCCGCGCTTCCCCTCTTCCTCCCTCCCTCGCCGCGATCTTGCCCGTGCCTTTCCAGAGAAAACCGCTAACGCGGGGCCAGCGCGCCTTCCCTCCTTCCCCCACGCCCCTCTTCGCCATCCAGCCCGCAGGCAGACATTTCTGTTGCTAATCCTGGCCCCTCTGCTTGCACCTGTGTCCTCACCATCTTCATGCCTGTTCTTGGTCCCTCCCATCTGCTGGCCACAACCTCACACTTGCAATACAGTTACGGAGTAATGTTGTCCATCTTTTTTGGGGGGAAAAAGAAAAAACAAACAAAACCAAGCAAAAACCTAAAAAACCACCACCGGTTTCATTTGCCTCATTAGCTGTCATTCTCTTCTGCCTTTCTTCCCCACACGCACTCCTAACGCAGTATTAACTGCTCTCCGGAGTTCCTCTCCTCTGCGCCTATCTGAAACTTCCTCTTATCTGGCTCCTGCCCCTTCACACTCAGCTGCTCTGCCAAAGTTTCTAATATCTACTTCCTGGCGTAATCTCTGGAATATTGCTTCATTTCCATCCTGTCAAAATTATCAGCCTGGCTCCTTTTGATATTTTGTTCTCCTTTGGTTTCCAAGACTGCCGCCCCCAGAGTCGCCTCCTTACCACTCCTTCAGTTCATCCTCCTCATACTCCCAGTTTCCAGTGGGACAATTAATCTGTCATTCCCTCTGTACTGATTGTTAGGTGAACACACCCCATGAAATACAAGCATGTAACATACACGTCCAGTGATCCACTCTCTGTGATCTACCTCTACAATTTGGGTAAGGAGCCTGGAAATAATCTCATTCTGCCCTTTTGGCACCTGCAGGATGGCAAGCCGCTGGTTCAACAGGTACAAAAGAGAGATCCCAAACCTCAACCAAACACGCCAGTAACTTACCTGCCACTTCCTGTCCTGATCGCAGCAGCCAATATCACCACCCTACTCGCCATTCAGGTCTCTGGTCTGGACACCACCCTTAGCTGGACTTGGCTACATTTTTTTTATCCAGGCCCGGCCTAGAACAGTGCCCTGCCCTATCCAGCCGCGTGGCCAATGCTCTCACGCAGATTCTCATCACCTCACTTTTCGGTTGTGGCTGCATCCATTTCTGTATGCTTTACAGATGCACCCTCACCTATCTGAACTCACTCCAAATGCTGCTGCCCTTTTCCTCATCTGTTATTTGGAACAAGCCATCTTCTCCTCCACATCTCTCCAGTGCTCTCGCTCCTTACATCAGGCATAAAGTGATAATGGGCAATTTCAGCTCTTCCCGTACCTGCCCATATTCAGCATCAGCAGCTACCTTTGATTTGTCCAGGATATGCGACAAGTAACCTCATGCTTTCTCTCATTCCTAAGTCCCTCAAACTTGGGAAAAGTTCCTCAGGCATTCAGAAAGCCTCTTTAAAATGTTCTGTCACCATAATGCCTACAAGCGTGTACTTCCATGTCTGTTATCTGGGGTGGTTCATATCCAGTTATTGGGATACAGTAAAAATAAAACAGCAAAGGG
This sequence comes from Chionis minor, assembly GCA_013398295.1. NCBI lineage: Eukaryota > Metazoa > Chordata > Aves > Charadriiformes > Chionidae > Chionis > Chionis minor. Next base: position 1,275,136 of record VZSF01006551.1, read on the forward strand.
GCAACCCTGTCCCCCTCCCCATTTTCTTGCTCCTCTCTTGCAGTGGTTCGTGCACTGACCACTGACCCCTCCCCACCTTGATAAAACCTAGTTCTGCAACGAGAAGAGAGGAGTTCTCTGCTGGCTCAGGGAGCTGAACTGGCTTTCAGCCCCAGACTGTTAGATCAGCTCCATCACCTCACCTAACTGCACTCTGAGATGCTGAAGTACCTTTGCTTTCTTTACTTGTACAGCATTTGTACAATAAGAGCCCACAACTGGCGTTTCCAGATAGACACTAGAAGGTACTTGCTTCTATGTAATGTAAATGGTGGTAGTAAAGAGGTAAAAAGAGCCTTTTTTTTTTTTTAAATTTAACAACAATAATAATTCCCAGCAAAACCCTTCTTAATCGTTACTGTAACAATGGACAAGTCAATCACTTTAAAAAGTTATATACAGAGAGAAAAGAAAAATAAATTCAAACAATTCTTCCAGCCTTCCTGAACTCCCCAAGACAGTGGTACTGAAATTAGATGGCATATCTGCAGGATTAAGACAAAGCTCCTGATCAACAGGTTCACTAAATCTGGCTCAAATATCATGAAAAGTTCTACACAGTTTCTTTATTATGTGGACTAGATGTTAAAATATTTTAACATAGTAAGTGCCTTAGGATATGTGTGTCTCACATTTCAGGCTCTGAATGATAAATCTTCTCAGGTTTTTGATCCAGCATAAATGTTGCTTTTACTTTAGCCATCAGTAATAGGAATTCAGAGAACTTAATCATGTATGTATGTGTGTATATATATACATAAAAATAAAAAAAATATTCAAATGCTAAGATGTTAAGAAACATCGGGGGAAAAAACCATCCTTCACTCAACTATTAATATCTTTCAAACAAGCAGTCAGGAAAAAAAGATTGTAATATATGGCAATGAGCAAGAGCATCCAGTGTATTTTAAGATTCTGTCTGACTTAGCTCACATAGCTCAAAGATGGGTGGGCCGTTGATTATCATGGAAATAACTGGGTAGGAATGAATGCCTGAAGAAGCAAGAACCAGAATAGCAGGGGTATTGTGGTCTCCAACCAGTTATCCCAGTTACTGACAGCCATTTTATTCTTTTTGAAGAGCCCACATTTTATAAAGAATGTGGCAGGTACAAATGTTTTGCCACTAATGGTTAAAAACCGTATCTCCAGCTTTGACAGAGAGGATGCCATTTTCATTTTAAAAATGACTGAAAATATTTGTTAGTATTTACAGCATGAACCTTCAGCTCGCAGGGTTAGAAAGCCAAAACCTACAACTTCGTGACAATTAAGGTGGGAATAGTTACAAGTTAAAATACCGGCACTTCCTAATACCAGCGAGTATTGTAGACAAACAGGTTGTTTACACTGGTGGCCACATTCCCACTCCTTTAATCAAACTGAAAGGAGTAGTATGAATGGCCATATTAGAAACTGTTGTTAAATCAAGTGGAAAGGGTCAGCAAAGCAATGTTGGGGGAAGTCACTCCCCTTTCTGCCCGTTATTTTGTAGTTAGCTTTGGCTTGGGAGCCCCAGGCTATTTTTGCTCTCACACATTTTGTCCATGCAGCCATGGATTTCTTACAATTGAAGAAATAGTTAATCTTTTTTTCCTTTTGAAAATCTACTAAGCCACTGTGGTCAAAATATTGTCTGGTCCTTGTCCCGCAAAAAACATACCCATATGCATATTAACACCTTCACCAAGAGGAAAATCCTATGTAGGTGCATAAAGGTAAACACATTCCCAAAAATCCCTGAAAGATCTTTTAAAATAAACTATAGTTTAACCTATATAGTTAACCTAATGTTCAAAACAAAATGAAAGAATTGAGTGTAGAGTTTTACACTTTTCAGGGTCTGGGGCATTTCAGCCATCTTTGTGTGATGTGGAAAGTATTTCCAAGCAGAAACAAAAGTTGCATATCTAGATTAGATATTAAGAGTCACAATTGTTAAGGCTAAATGTTTCTAAAGGCTAATGTTTAGAAACATTAGCTAAGGCTAATGTTTCTAAAACTAGAAACATTCTATTTAAGGATGGTGGCAATTTCCAAAAAGATAGAAGAAATGCAGACAAAGAGATTAATACTGCAATTAAAATGTTCCTAGCTATACCACTACACTGAAAAAGCATTATGTTATCAGAAAGTTCCAGTTACACAGGTTCACAGGATGACTGAGATGGGAGACACGTTCCTCCCACCACACACACCTTTCCTCCACCCATAACGCCTAGTTTTAAACACGCAGTGAGGCTCAAAGGCACAAATCTAGACTACTGCTTTGTCTCATAGCAGACTTGGCCAAGATCTTGAGAAAAAAATCAAAGATGGGCTGTAATCTGCAGAAAGGAAAAATTCTCAGCTTCCTCACTATGTGCACAGCTTGTCTGAAAGCAGAATGTCTTCTCTATCACAAACATTTCTTCACATAACTCTATTTCTTCTCATCTTAGGAACACCCAGCTCTTTGCTACACCCTTACCTTCCGTAACACCTTGTAGCAATGCATTCCCTGGGATCCATTTACAATCATATTTCTCTTTCCCAACAGCCATTGCAAACAGGTCCTCACTCCCTCATTCCTCTTCTCTATACACGCAGCCCATGAAGCTGACAAGCCCAGAATTCTGCATCAGGAGATAAACATGCTTGCAGGGTATCTCCATGCAGAGTACTTCCAAGTAACCTAACCACGGGGTAAGAAAGGCGCGCATGACAGTGGCAGGGGTTCTACTGGTAAGAAACAGCAGGAACATGGAGACCCTTAGCAGCTCCACTCTCAGGTGGTATATCACAGGTCTAGGCATACTCTCTTGCCGAGAAAGTCTTATTTGCCTCTATTAACCTAAACGCTCCTCAAACACCTCTGCCACTTTCTGCGCACCCCGTCCCCACAGTGTTTGTTCTTAGCCGTTTTCTCTGCCCTCAGCTCCCGTGAGCTCTCTGTCTGCCCAACACACCAAACCCTGGAAAATGACTAAGGCACAGGGCACTTACGAAAAGCCTTTCCCCTTGGCCTTAGCCAGTTGCTGTCTCCTTCCCACGCCACCAGAGTCAGCAGTGGAAATGCTGACAGTGTGAAGAAAAGATGGCCTTCCTGCTCTCCGTGCCAACATCACAGCAATCTTCAGCGTCCGGGAGGAGTCCTGGCAAGAGTCCTGGTGCTGGGCCTGCAGCGCTGTGGAGGGACAGGAAGCATTAGTGAGAACTGGTAGAGGCACAGGGCCAGCGTACCACAACATCCCTTGCAGACATTTCCATTGTGTTCGAGTCAGTACATTAAAAAATAAAATAAGTGTCTTGGGACCTACTTGTATGTCCTGCAGGCTCCATACGGAAGAAACCCTATCACAGAGAATGTCTACAACTGCCGTCAAAGGTACGCCTGGAGCTGTGCAGACAGACACAGAGTAGGTTTACCCCAGCTAGCTCACTTGCCAATAAATAGCCCAGCTGCACAAAACCACCCTGGGAAGCAGGGTAGCACTCGCGTCGCACACCGGGCTGGGTGCTCCCAAGGCTCCCATGTAGCTAGCAAACCTCTCTCTGCCGCAGGGCTGCACCTACAAGTTGGAGATGCGCATGTGACTGCAGACTAAACGTTCCCTGAAAAAGTCCATTTTGTAAGGAACGCCCAATGGGCAGGTGGAAGTTTCTTGCCCCTTCAAAACATCCTTTGTGGCGCAGCAGTTTGAGGACCAGTCCCATGCGTGGTCAGTCCCATGCAGCAAGATTTCCTCACGTGTACCAAAAGAGAAATGGGGAGGTAAGCGACCAAAAGCCTCAGCACTTACTGGTTCGAGGAAAATATGCATGATTCTCTTTAAAAAGCTTTCCCTCTACTTGCCAAATATTATTCTCTATTCTCTTTCCTCTTTTCTGGTGTTCAACTGTAATTTCACTCGTCTATTTCCTCTAGATGCGTTAGACAAATACACATTAGCCAGTCTGTGTAATTTGACAAAACACAAAATTGTAATGTGTATTTGGATAGGTTACACTGGAACAGCTAGTCCATTAACTACGTGATGGGACAGCAATGTCTCTGTTTTTAACACCCAAATTCAGATTTTCTAATTAAAAAACTGAAAACCCTAACACAAGTAACAAGAAGAAATACAGACATGGAAAGACAAAAGTGGCTGAAGAAGTCAACAGCAAGGTAGCCTCTTTTACTGATGTGGCAGAAAATACAGATGTCTAAGACAGATACAGGAGAGAGAGAGAAGGGAACTGCAGTGAACCTAATTTAGTCATCTTTGCCAAGTGAAATACAAAAAGGAAAAAAACCCATTAAATTCTTAGCTCCTCTCCCAGATTTTATTCTCTTGTCTAGCAATATGCTTACTTTTCCAACAATATGCTTACTTTTCCTATAGAACCTGAAGCTGGGTAAAGGTCAGGTTAAGACATCAGCACACATTCCAAAAACATATCAGTATAAACAAGTTAGAAAAGGTAAAACATTTTAAAATGCTTTCAGTGGTGATCACCTTGCTCCAATAATGTTCAGTTTCAGTTGCTGAGGCCGTGATTCCTTGTTCAGTTCCATGCAGGCAGACCACGTTGGCCTGTACAGGAACACGTCTGACAGCTGCAGAACCACATCCAGGTGTAAGCTGGCACCTCACTGCCTTAATGCTAGTACCATATAGATGTATGAAATTGTTCTCGTAGCAGCATATTAATAAGAATTATTCACCAGAAGAAATAGTCTGATCTTGAAGCTGCTGCCTCCTTCCACGTCACATCCTGCACACACACAATAGCAGGGCTGTTATTCAGGTGCAGGTTTGCAAGTGCAAGTTGTTAACTTTTAATTCTGTGGGAAGCTTTAAGAAGATTCCCCTTTCCTCATTTAGAAGAGACCTCTCACATGCTTCCATGAAAGACTGCTTATTCTAAGTATGTCCTAGCCTATAGCATTTGCCTTATTAATTATGAACTCTCAGCAATGAAGACCAAGAATGAGTTTAAGGGTAACTCTAGCAGTCTCTCTGGTGGGTGTGAGGCTGCTCCAACAGCAAAGAACTTCTGGTGACGAGATTCTGTATTAGACGGGATCTGGCAAAAAAAGTCAAAAGCAAACAAGCACAGACGATCTTAAGGTATGGACTGCGGGATTTCTTCAAAATTCCACACCGTAAGCCAGCCTTTCATAAAATTTGACTTTCAAACTGCAGTCAAAAGTTCTTGAGTGTCTTACAAGCCCCAAGTCTCAATTTCAAAAGTGTCATCAGCATTTTGTCTGCGTGCAGGCAAACAAAATCCACATTCCCTCATCACTCTCAAAATAAGATTGAATACACTGTACATGCAGCATTTTCTAACTAGGGAGATGAATCTACTGTTGCATACAGTTTTATCAAACCCCCTACCAATGCCCAGCCACGTGTCCACAAACCATCAGCAATGTTCATCAGAACAACAAGGGAAGCATGAAGCTGCAGTTTGGAAAATTCTGGCATAGAAGGGAAATGTATGCTCATCTATTTATAAATGAAGTCTGAAGCTAGCTTTACTGATCATCCTATAAATAGTGACTTACACGAAATCCAAAGTAGCGGATCTGATTTTTCATACGTTCTTGCTCCTTATTCTTGAGCAGCAGTTTTCTGCAAAACTTCACTTCCCCTCTATCGCTGTGGTTGTTTTTAAAAGCTTTTTGAAGCTTACTCCTATTTCATGAAAAAAATAGTCAAAAGCACTATGTAGTCCTTTGCAGAAGGGATATGAAGGCAAATCTTCTTTCTCCAAGGCTCTACCTTTAACCATTTCCATTACTTTCTTGAACAGTCACTTTTGCAGGAGAGGAAACTATTCAAACTGTTGCAAATCCTGCCTTTAGTTTGAGGGAAGATTGCTGCCTCATTAGCACACTAGCTGAAACAGAAAGAAGTTTTTAAAGTCTGCTAATATTCTGGTATTAACAGTTCATCCACGCCTATAGGATCCGAGCCATCTGTGAGAAATTTCATCACAAAGTAGAATCAGTGGATGGCTGAGGGGAATGTTGAATTGCATAATTAAATCTTAATTGTGGGCTAGTTTCCTTGGCTCTTGCTCTCAACTTTTATCTTTATTATAATTAGCCAGAGGTCACAACGGTTTGTTCCTGTCTTTCAGGGTGTATGATATTGCTAACAGTGCCAAAGCCTACAACAAACTAGAAGACTATTGTTTAGTATGTTCATCCTCTAGAAAAAAAAACCCAAAATCAGAAAAAAACAGCAAAACATACACAGCAGGTGATGCTTCTTGCATACTTCCTCTCCAGGAATCCTGACTCCTGGAAGTCAGCTTTATTTCCAGTTAACTGAGTATTCACCTCATCTTCAAAGGTTATGACTTTTTATCAAGATTCCTGTTATAAGTTGTTGACATTAGTAGAAAAATGTTAATGTATATTTTACATAGCCAAAGCAAATTGTAACACTGGCTGATGGAAAATCCCCCACTAGCCTGTTAAGACAGATTGAATCATCTGCATGTCAAAAGTTATGTGCCATTTTTTGTCCCTACGAGCAGTAGCTCAACAAGAATGCACTCAGCACATCTATTCTTACTTATCTGGAAAACACCGTGTAGTGCTCTAGCCCTGGGTAAGCAAAAGTTCCCAAACTCACATGGCAACCTTTGCAGCAAAACTGAGGTTTGGATTTCATGAAAAAATCCGGAAGTTTCTGATTTTACAGGCAATCCAGTTTCTTATAAAAGGCTTTTATTTTGTGGAAAAAACAAGATAGCTATTAGGGAAGTTTGAAAAGTGGGATAGCGGATGGGAAGGAGAGGCCCTAAAAAAAAAATAAAAATCTCAAAGACTGCCTATACTGTTTTTCCCAATCCCCAAGTGCTTTTAGAGCCTTTGTACTACCCATGGAAAATGTCAGCACAAAACCAGGTGACAGCATAGTGTCTTTTTTCAGCCACAAAATGAACTTTTTTAAGTGCCTGACAGACCAGAATTTAATTTTGCCTGCATTCACACTCAAGACATCACAAAGCACTTTAAATCAATGCATTACAGTGGTTCACAATCATTTCTAGCAAATGAAAGCCTAGAACAGAAAAATGTCTTTTAATATATGACAAAAGAGTCTCATGCCAGAATTTCAAGATTAATTATATAGAGTAGTAAAGATTTGTGATTGTACCTTTCCCCTCAAGTGCCTGGAATTCACTTGAAAATGTATATGGTTATTCAAAATACATATTGCTATGATAATGGGCTAAATTCACAATGTTTAGATCTAACTCAGGAGCTTCTGAGGATGCAAGAATGGTCAGATCCAGGGTTTAGGTACAAAAATATACAAAACCAAAGCTGTGGGTTACATAAAATAAGTTCTGTGGTACAAGTAACAGCAACTCATGCAATTCACATAAGAGGAACATCCAAAGAACGTACTGAGCTGGATAGAAGTGGTTTAAAACACCTATGTACACATGTAGAGCAGAGCCCTATATGAGACCATGTACCTACCACCCAGCCTTGCTCCCAGCATAGAGGCTGCTGGCAACTATTTTGAGCTCAGGCCCGCTGGTGGATATGAGGCAGCTCCACTGCTTTAGTGGTGTAACTGAGATCAGAATCTGACCAAAAGTTTTTAGAGAAAATAAATGGGGGGATTTTTTGAAAAGCACACACCACGCTATATTATGGTTCTTTCCCAACCTTATAAACATAGCTAAACACTATAGAAACAAACAGTAGCTATGTTTACTCTGGAGGAAGTTGTAGCTTGTCAGGATACAGTTGTATAAATAATTTAAAAAATAGCCCAGGACATACTGCTTGTCCTTTTCAAAAGGAAAATAATAGAATGGAAAATCCTATGTTCCCACCACGTGCAGAAAGTCGTTCTAGTGTCTGTGACACACAGGCCTGCACTAATGCCTGTTGACGGTTTCCTTCCTTGAGCGTTGGATCAGGCCCACGGTGAAAACAGAAAGTGATCTATGTCTTTCCAAGGTGGGAGAATTCAGTGTGCACGTCTCACTTAGAATACAAATCTATATACATGGCAGTTATGTTCTTATAATGTACGATATGAAAGGAAAACAAGGGTTAAACATAACGACAAATGAATACAACATGAAAATGCAGTCATTTTTTGTGATCTTTAGCTATTTTTTGTTTCATTTTAGAATGAGAGACTCACAGAGACCTATCAGAAAAAAAAATTTAAAAAACCCCAATGGTAATAGTGGTAACTTCATGCACACTTGCATATTCTGCTTCTGCTTGAGTAGAAGCCTTACATTTTTCTTATTGTCATTAACACAGTGCAAGTCAACAACAAAAATATACATCACAGAACTATTTGGTATCTGTGTTCTATTTGTAAAGCCCTTTCACTAAAAATCACAGTTACGTCTAAGCAACTAAGAGGTTTGGGGATGGGGAAATATATTTCACAGCTTTTCACCCTTCAGATTCTAATCTAGCAGAGTCAGGAGAGAGGTATTGCCCTAGCCAGCACTTTTTATGGCCATAGAACACTTCCCACCAGCCAGATGCTCATAATGCACTATGATCACTGACAGTAACTAATACAGATATAAGTGGTCCCAGCAGGGAGGCCAGGGAAAGAAAAAGTTTATTGTTTCAGCAGAGATACCCTGAAAGCCAGACTAAGGCCGTATTGCTGAAACCATACAGGGAAAAAAAAAAAAATTATAAAAATTCTCTTACTCCCTGCTGTCTCTCAAGCCCAGACATGCTCTATTATCATGGTCCTACAGCTAATGAAACAACACTAGATGTCTGTCCTGTAGGACCAGGGCATGTTTTCAGCAAAGCTGAAATACTAAAATACAATCTGTGGTACCGCCTCTAATTCTGGCTGTTAGCCCTTTTAGGACGCACATCTTCCCAGACCTCTGGAGAAAAAAAGAACGAAAAAAAAAGGGGGGGAAGGGGGGGAAGGAAGGGTGAGTGGGGAAGAAAAGTCTTGGTTTGTGGTTTTGCCCTGAAACATGAAGCAGCGATACTGCTGTGTTGTTACTGCTGCCTCTCAGGTTCTCCTGTTGTGTGAGGAGGAGACACAATTGCTGGAAGATTTGAGTAACAGGTGGTCTGCACCCACCCAACATTGTTATTTTAGGAAGAACCCTAGGGTAGGCAGCTCCCTTCCAGACCCACTTTGCCTTGCTTGTTCTCCAGCTTACAATACAGGGGCGTCACAAATCTACTTTATTTTCTGACATGGTCCATACAATCCAGAAATGTAATGCAAATGATTGTTTGCTTTACAATCTGGGCCTCAGCTGCCAGATGAAATTCAGTCCTATAGTAAAGGACACCTCAAGATGAGATAATATTTAACTAATCAGGACTCTCTTTAGCCACCCTCTATGGCTTGCAGTTTTCACCATTGCTGGGCCAAGCTGTCAGGAGGGTCTGACAACGGTAGCCATGGCAATAATTCATTTACTCCTCTTTCAGCACTCGAGACTATCGCGCTCTGTTCGCCCTTAGAGTTCTGGTCTCATTTCACCCACTTTTCTTAAATGCTTTTCTGCTTCTACAGGAGCTGATTTTTATAACTTAAAACCTTTAACTGCATGACACAGGAAAGCAGTCTGGACAGTGCCCTGCTCGGAACAGTTGTTCCTGAAGAGGCTAAGATGGAAACAAGTTCCAGATTCAGATATGTTCTTACAGGAATGACAAATTTTTCTAAATTTCTTCATCCAGATGAATCCATATGGGTAGATTGCACTCTGCAGAGCATTCCTACGTAGCAACGAGCACCCAGGGCTGCTTAGATGGTGCCAAGGACAGCAGTGCAGCTGTGCAAGGGAAGGGTCATTTCATCAGCCAACAGCAAGAGCTGGAGGCTTACGAAGCTGCAGACCCCACGATTGCTCCACAGGTCACCGAAAGGCACTGCTGGACCCTTCTCCATCAGAATCAGCACTGCACACATTGCAAGGTCTTTGGGAGAAGCGTTTCAGCATGTTTTCAAGAGACTCACTTAGAAAATGGAATGTCTCTTTCTGTGCTGGCTAGGAGAAAGCTGCACACAAGAGGAACATGCTGAGGACATTACATATTTCCTGGAACAGGGTGAACACCTGGGGCCACATTATTTTAGGCAGTCTAATCTGTCATTCTTAAAAAGCTATCATTTGATTTCAGAGACAGACAGATCACAGCAGCATAACTAAAACCTATGTATTTGCCACCAGCTCAGGGCTAGTAAGAGATTTCAGCTGCAATTACACTTGCAATTAATTGTACCCAACATGTAAATTACACTTTTATTTTATTTAAGGGTCTCCAGTAACACCGTCCCTCCCTGGCTGTATAAATCACTCCACCATTCTATATGCAGACAATGACTTACGCTCTCAGTGAACAGTTCTCAATGGAAGCTTTAAACCAGCTTCAATGGCTTGTAATGAAGAGCTGATTTTGACAAAAAGTTTGGATTCTTTCAGAGGCATCTCATTTATGTACATGCATCCCACCTGAAAAATCACTTTGCCTCTGGTCTTCATTCCCTTGAAGAATCTGGTTGGCACAACTCCTCTTTTTTTTTTTTTTATTTCACAACTTCTTTTTTTTATTTTTTTTTAATAGATTGATTGATCAGTCTGGGATCAGAAGAGTAGAGGAGGATGCCTAAGCTTTTCATATTCCAAGACGGAGCACACTGAAAAGTGCGGCATTTGCTTTGTCTTTTTACTCGGAAGGCTTTTCTATGAATCACATTCATGCTATTTTCTATCCTGGGATAGACCTAAATACTTTATCACTGGAGGACCAAATCACTACTAACATAAAGGCCACTGAAATCAATGGAGATGTGCTGATCTATTTATTCCATCAGTGTTTTCCTTGTAACTTTAGGTAGAAGAAATAAGAGTAATGTAAAATTTTACATGTTCAGAAATCTTCATAACTGACTTTGACATTATGACAAGGGAAGAATCTGGGTCAACCCCCTCTCTTATTCTCCTTTGTTTTCCAGGAGAAAAGGATGACATTACTTCTGTCATTACTGTGAATGCTGCTGGAACGCTATACCTGCTTTTGAGGGCTACTCTTGAGAAAAATAAAATGTTGAATACAGGGGAAGGATCAGAAAGAAATAATAAAATTATTTTCGTTCTAAAAAGCATGCCGTTTATCAAATCAAGATATTCATTCTCATTTATCAAGTAGAGGTCAAGAAATTACCTAGTCAGTTTTGTACACGCTGAATACAGAATACCTTCCAGACTTGAATCCACCAGGGAAATACAAGATCCATCTGCTGAAGATAATGGTAGACAAATTTGCTACAAATAAAGCTAAAATTTTTCCACCCGTGTGAGAATTGTCCTAACTGTTCACTTTCAGATGTGCTGAGATGTCACAAACCCTCTAGCAAATACCAGAATAAAACACTTTTCTGAAAGCAATCCTGTGGCTTCAACAGCAACCTCTATCCAGATGAAGAAATTACTCATTGAGCTTTGATGACCTATGCCATGGAAAACAAACTAGATAATCATGGTGGTTTCACCTAGCCTTAAAGAAAAAAAAATGTACATACACTTAATTAGCTTCACTTTTGACACCTACAAACTAAAGAGTCACCCGTTAATAAGTTAATGCAAATAAAGACTTACTTTCATCTCCAAGTAGAACAGCTGAATTCTATGACACTTATTCTTCCTAAATCCTTAGCAAAACCCCCCTCAGAGTACCTATGCAGGAGGAATGGGTGAAAGGATCAAAAGATTTATTAGAGGTAAAAGTGTAAATATTAAAATTCAACTCCACTCTCCCTGACCTCCTATTTTTAGGAAACTGGCAAGAACTTAATTAATTATTGAAAATTCTCCCATTCAGTCAAATGCTGTTGACTTTGGCCAGCAGCTCCAAAAGATATTGGGGAAGAGGACACAGATGTGTAATTCCATGCGAAACCAAGCTAAAAATCACAGTAAAATAGTCCAGGTTTGTTGTTGCTCTTATTCTTTTTGCTTCAATGGAGTTGAACTAACAATTGAGTTGTGGAAGGAAGCTGTCAAAGTCCCCTCTGACTCCATATACCCCTGGATAATTGTCCAGCTCCTTGAAAATGTTGATGAAAAGGCCTCTTCACATCCCTTAGTCTAGAGACTGTAACGTCACAGCCTGCTGCTTTATTTTAATTCACAGCTGAAAGTTTGTGATAAGAAAAAACAGGAAACAATCTTACAAACAAACAAAGACATATTCAGGGTGGATCCACATCCACCTAAAAATTGAGACTTTCCATTATGGAATGTACCTAGTAATAACCCATATCTTCTTTTCACAGTAAAGGCATATTCATTCAATGTATTTTTACACTCTAAAGTTCAACAAAGCCTCCAATCAGATCTTTGCTACAGTTCAGAAAAGCCAGTGGCAAGAATGATAACCTCACTTTCTGTTCCATGACTGTTGTTTGGAAATATCTTTCTATTAAGTAAAACAAATTATGACAAATACACTTCAGTTGTGGACATAATGACAACAGCAGATAAGAACACTGTACTTAAGAGCCTCTGTGTCCTACCATGAGCCATGTCTTTAAGGTGTTTACATTTTTCAGTATCTATAACAATTACAAAAAGGTTGTTTGTTTGCTCCTTGCCATCAGATCTCAGAGAGGTATTTTTTTTAATTTGAAAATTAAAAAAAATTAAAGGCTCAATTTATTTCTTTGTTGTAGCACCTTTATCTAGCTGGCAGGACTGGAAGGGAATTGAGATAAATATCATATATTTATAATATGCCTTTAAAAGGTAGGCAGGTAGTAATTGCTTGAAAACATACATTTCCAACAAATATTCCATGCCATAACTAGCTCACTGCAGGCCAGGTCCCTGCTGGCCTCACTGGAAGTTCCCAGTACAGACCAACTGCTGCGTGGGTTTGATTTGCTCCTCGCACACAAGACCCTCCCCCAGCAGAGCCAGGAGCCAGCAGAATCAGAGCAAGGCAATTCAAAGCAATATTTAGAAACTTGCTAGCACACTAGACTTTAACAGCTCCTCTTCTAACGAGCCGGAGACTGATTTGGGGGTTGAGGTAATCTGCCACTGTCTAAACACACGGTTTCACGAGTAGTGTGATCCACACAGCAAACACATGAAAATATGCCAGCTTCAGGGACGGTTCCCTTCCTCTCTGCAATGAAAGAGGTTGCAAAGGCTCTGAAACGCTCTAAGCGTTGCCCCAAATGAAATGTTTTTGGAAATAACAGCATTTCTGCGAGGTACTCGCGTCACGCCACCCACGGACTCTAGCTGCAGCGTTGGCAGCTGCGCCTGTTTTACTCACCCACGGGCAGCCTGTTCCCAAGATATGCCACCAGGTGTTTACGGGAGATGAACAGGAAGCAACTAGTCTTTGCGAGGCCTCACATTTATGCTTTCTGACAAAATACCACTTCTTGAATATATTATCACAACTCAGTATTCCAGTTGTCTAATTTTAAAGAGTTATAACACCACGCCTTTGGGCAAGAGCTGAGGGACTGGGGGAGAAGTTGTATTAATTAAAAAGAAGAACAACAGCAGCTCTCTCCTGGGGAGGACATTGATCCAGGAAGAGGCTGCTGTGCACACAGTGAACTCTGGCTTGTGCTTGAGCCAATAAAGGTTACAGGCATTGTAGCACACAGCCATCCTTTTCCTGACAGAGCCAGCAGAGTAGCTGTGTTGCTAGCGCTTACATTTTTATCAGGAATTGTAAGACTTTTAGACATTTTTTATGAAGACCCTGTTACTGGAGTCTAGTCATTGCGTAAGAATATCAGATCTTTTTACAGGTCACACTGTTCTACCCATCAAAGAAAAAGTAAGTTTGTTTTCTTTTTTAGCTGTTGAAAAATGCTTTAAAATGTATCCAAGACCTCTGAAAGCTGAAAATCTGAAAGGCAAATATAAACAGTTCACCTGCCTTTTTTCTTCAATCTCATGAAATTCAAGTTTACCTCCTTTTCAGGAGGATCCAGTTTGGAACTTCAAGGGTAACAACAGCAGCAGTGAAATGAGTGGGTGGTCCAAGTGAAGAGGTGGATGTCCATCTCACGTAAAGCTCTCTTCTCTGATTACAAACACAAACCAACCGAACTTTACAGAGCCAGGGAGAAATCCACTAGCTCATGTCGCAAAATGCCTGGTGTTATCTGACCACTTAGGCTTTTGGAAATGAGATCTTTAGACAGACATCCAAAGTGGAAAACAAAACAGACTCTGCCACCAATGAAACTCCTGTTAGGAGAGCGTACATAGAAATTCAATTAGCTCTTTACCTCTCAGATAAACCCTTCAGGTCACGGTTGAAGCACAGTAACACATGAGGGTGGAGAAGGCTGCGAAGCTAGTCCTAGGGCTGCATCTGCACTATGCATAAACAGAGAGCTTCGGTTCCTGGTTCTGTACTTAGGATTTTCCATAAGGCACCGATTTAATTTTAAAATATGACTTTTACGTAACTAGTACATTTTCTGCAAAACTGGTTAACTCTACGCCCTTAAAATATCATGCGCTTCCCAGCATATAAATCCCAGACCTTGACATCTAAAGAATGCTTGGCAGATCCAACAAGAAACACAGCCAAGCTAGATGTCAAAGATATTTGTTAGGTTTCCAGCCAGCCAAGAATATTAACACCTTGCCCATACTTAAAAGGAGTAAGATTTTTGTGGTGCTGGAGACAGTGCACGAAGAAATGATTATAAGATGGTTTTTACGTGTTCCGCAAAAAGTTTGTGTGCTTGGTTGGCTTTGAATGCATGTATCATGGAGACAGCCCTCCAAGATCTGCAAATATGAATTCAGAGTGCTGGCTGGACTTGGTAACCTCGTCCAATTTCTTAGGACAGAATCTTTTTCGTGTGTGCACATAGATGGAATTATAAGGAATCTCAAATAGCTGAAAGGGAGAGAGATTCTCTCAGGTGACGCCCACCATTTCTCAGCTGCTTTTCACTGTATATCTCTTCAGAAAACTGCCATTGCTGAAAAACAAAAGAGAATCTGACTTTCCAGTGCCTTGAACTCAGAGAAAAATAGGAGTGGAAGGGATCTCAGAGGGCTGCTTAGCCTATCTCCCAGCCCTAGGGCACACACAGACTGCTGTTTGAGATTCTTATTTTGACAGGCGTTCAGTCACAGCCTCCACAATGCTCCCTTCCTTCTCTGTGCAGCTCTTCAGCTACTTTAATTCTAAAAGTTTGCCCCAACAATCCAGCCCAAAAGGTGGCACATCCTGAAGCAGGACCGTGAGATTTTCATACGGTATTGACATCCCTTAGATTTTTATTGGTGTGACTCATTACAGACAATAGAGCAGTTTTGCACCAGCTCAGG
Organism: Chionis minor; assembly: GCA_013398295.1. Lineage (NCBI taxonomy): Eukaryota > Metazoa > Chordata > Aves > Charadriiformes > Chionidae > Chionis > Chionis minor. The sequence goes on from VZSF01006551.1 coordinate 1,290,505, forward strand.
GTCTCACCAATAGCTGATGACATCACTGAACAAGCCATGGGCAGGCAAGCCTGTGCAGAATATCCACATAGCTTTTGCAGAAATCAGGACGTCTTTTCATAGAAGTTCAGTAGAGATCTCTTAAAATCCAAACTAGATTTTACACAAAAACATTCCCGTTTACCGTGGCTGCAGTGAGGGAGCAGCATACATTGGCTTCAAGAGCTGGGAGGAGCAGAGTCCTCCATGCCAGAAGATAGCAGAGGCCACGGGATCTGGCCCCATCCCACTGGCCTGCTTCCCACTCCTCCGGGTCTCCATCCAAGACACAGCCTGAGCTGTGGACTTCCCACCTCTTTCCAAAACGCCAGCAGGCTCTAGCTTTTGTACTCAAGTCCCAGATAAGACGGTAGACTGAAAGGCATGCACCTTCTCCCATCAGCACTCCCTCTTCCCTGCTCGAGGAGGCACGGAGGTGGCCTGCAGGCACCAGGTCACCTTCCCACGCCCTGGGTCTCCAGCTGTTGGCAGCCCCATGGCAGGAACTGCCTGTTCCCCCCAGGGACAACGGCTGGGGATAGGGAGGGGTTGTCCCCTCCTAGGAGCAGCTTGCTCCCAAGCAGGATGGGTGGGAGGGAGGGGGAAGAGAATTAGATGCAACGGGAGGAAAGAGAGGAGAGAGGAAGAGAGGGGATCCCCCCGCCAAAGGCATTTGCAATTTTTATAAACAACAGAAGTCTTCCTCCCGGCGTTGATTTGGGCAGAGCAGGTTAGAAATCCACACTGGGGCAGGGAGGACCCTCTTGGTACCAAATCACAGTAATAAGGAGCTCCATCTGTAAGGTAGTTTAGTTTAGCATTGACAGGACATTATAGGCTAGATTCTGCTCTTATTTTCCACATCTTTAACCACGCCATGACAGCCCACAAACAGCGGCCCTGTGCCACCCAGGCGCAGGAGGGCTGGCAGCTCCCTGAAGAGGTGCTGGTCCCTCAGGGGTCAGCCCTGTAAACGGCAGCGGCTCAGCCGGAGCTGCAGACTCTGCCTGCAAGCTCTGCAGCTGCCCCCCAGCCTGCGCCCCAGCCCCGCGTCTGCCTGCACAAACACATCCACGTGGAGGCACTGTACAGCGTGGTGGAGGACTTGCAGGGACCTGCTGTGACACCACCGCTCAGAGCCCACAGGCCAGCCACTCCCTCTGCAGTAGATTTTTCCAGTGGTTTCCCAAATTATTTTTAAATTAAATTATTTCATCGATTTCAGCATATTTCAAGGGTCCGATACAACGCTCATGTTTGGAAGAAAATGAGATTTCCTTCTCTTCCACCAGCCTTTCCTATTCCACTCCTGCTCCTTTGTCACATCATTTCTGCCTCTGTCTAGGGCTGCAGGAGAACTTCCTTGTCATGAGGGACAAACATATGCCTGAAGGTCAGGATCAGCTTCCTCTTAGCAGCCGATTCGCACAGGGAAGGCTGGAAACAGGACCGAGCAGGCACAGAGCCAAAAGTGTCTTTTAGCATAATCTGGTCCCTGTTGACCTTGGAACTCCAGGAGAGATTTGGGCCCTACCCAAATGACCCCTCCTCTGGATTTTCCTGCGATGCTCCCACTGCCAAGGCCACGCCTGTGCAGCAGATAGGAGCCAATGCAACCCATTCAGCTGCCACCAACTCAGTAAAACCTCTTCTGCTCCTTTCTGCAGCTCTGTCGGAAACATGACTCTAAAAGGAACAGCATTAAAGCTGTGGTCAAGCACAGCCCATGTAGAAATGCCAGAATTTAAGGCTCAGAGACTTCACATCTAGGAATAATTGCATGAACGCCCCTCTTACATAGGCCACAATGTCCCCCATAAGCATTTCCTGCTCCAGCAGTAAGTTCCGGGTAAACTGGATTACATCTTGGTTAGGTTTGCCTTCCTAGGGGACCTAGAGGTTCCAAGGGGAAGAGAATTCATTAGTCATTCATTATGTACCCAATTACATTGTTGCAGTAATTACTTATCCTCCTTGTTGAAAACAAAAAAACCCTCAGAACAAACAACAAAACCCAAACCACTCCTCTGACTCTAATTTAACTTTTCAGCATCCTCTCCCACCTCCACAGATGAACTGCTGCTTGCGCAATTTTAGTTCAGCCTCCTTTGTATTTTGAACTATTACACACTATTTTTTCCATTGGGCCCCAGCCTTCTTTTTGTCTCCAGGAAAAGCGGTCCCCAATAGCAACGAGTAGATACTCTATTTTCTCCTAATTTTTCTACATGTTACTTGATGCCTGCCTTTCTGCTCTTAACGCTGCATTTCTCATCTCTTTGCTATTTTGTTTGGGGTTTTTTTTCCTGATGCTCACAACTAAGATACCCTGCTGCTTCCTGGCCCTCACAGTCAATCCCCAATTTTTAGCTTCCAATCTCTACCTGTTTATCGAGTCAGACTCAGGTTCCATGAAACCTCTCTGTGTCATTCATGCTGATCTACCAAATTCCATCCTGCCAGCCCTCACCCTTGCCCTGATATATTCCTAAAAGGTCTGTCTTCTCCCTCCTCTAATACAGTCAGACTGCCTTGCCTGGCTACTTGCCGCCCTTCGTGAACATCAGACACCCAAGAGCAGCCTGTGCAGCAGCGGCTGGTTAGAAAATGTCCGCGCAGCCTCAGTTTGTCTCCCAAGCTGCCCGTCATCGCTGGATCAGGCCTTTCCCTGCTCAGTGCTCAAGCTGTCTTGCAGTTTTCACTCGGTGAGTCACCCAAGCCCTGTTTCATCACACACTCTCCAGACCTTGAACTGAATCCAAGACAACACATATCCAAGTACCTCCTCAACAACAGTGAATCAATGGCAGTTGTGAGTACTCACAGGCACAACGCTCAGTGGTTTCCCAGGAAAAGCTTTCAGGAGCAGCAAGTGCAGCACTGGAAGACTGCTATGCACTGCCTTCTGGCCGAGCCTCGAGCAGGAGAGGGAGTTACCCACCTCTGTAGGCTTCACAGCTACTTCCTGACAGCACAGCAGCACTGAGACTCAGCAACACGCAATTCTGTGGAGAAAGCATTCTAATGGTTTTTTAGATGCTCCTTCCCTTGGTTGTCCTCAACCTAATTCCTCTCCTGCCTTTCTCTGTTCCAGTCCCAGATTCTTCCCTCTGCTCACCTTTGGCTCCCGATTTTACCCTTCCTGGAAAACCAGCGCTGGTCCTAAATCCCAGTTCTGCACCCATCTGCACGACATCTTAGTCCCTTACCTAGTTCTCTTATCAGGTCTCCTTTCCTCCTTATTTCCATCTCCCAACTAAGATGAGTCTGCTTTCTCTTTCTACTTCCTGCAGCCGGTGTAGCAGCTGGGGAATCAGTGAGAGGACAGGAAATGGTGTTCCCTTGCACTTCATAGCTCACCACTTTTGCCCATCAGGAGGAGGACGAATTGCCATGATGGCCTGCTCAGAGGTGGGCTCGTGTCAGAACATGCTCAGTGCCAACAGACTCTTCCTTTACTTTAGCTGACAAGGTCTAACAAGTCTCTCCTTGGAAGATGGCGTTACAGGTTTTCTGAGGTTTTATGACTAAATTCAGGCTATTTTCACAGAAGTGGCAAACCACACATCTGTGGTAACTGCCTTCCTAAACTGCAAGTCAATAAAGTTTAACCAATCTATAAAAAAATCATATAACAAGGGACACACTTTGTTGTGTGAAGGAGCTGAAGTGCTTTAGTTGAAAGCTAAAAACACCACAGCAAAACCAAGTTCAACTTGAGCCTGACACACAGGGCAAGATACTTTAGTATGAACTTCAAATTTGACATTTAAAAGCTACTGAAAGGGGGGAATAGAAGTCTCAGACAATGTATCTCTGTCATTATTGGCACAGCCACCTGAACTTTCTATAATATTCTAATAGCAAGAGAAGCTTTTTGGGAAATATCAATGTCTTAAGATAGCCTCTTTGAGTGGCTTTTCTTTTGAGGTTTTTTTTTTGAGATGCTTTACCAGTTACATTTTTTGGTGAAAAAACAAAACCTGTTCCCACCTTTCTGATCTCTCCTCTGCTGCACCCATTCACACTCAGCCGTCACCTCAAAACAATTACAGGCAATTAATTCCACCAGATGTTCTCCTCTCTTGCAGCTCTGTTTAGGAAATGCTCAGCCATGTCAAACTCTTCCTGATATTTTTGCACTGTTCAAAGCCAGGCCCTGTGGTTCTCACATCAAACTGCTCTTTTGCCCACCTCCAGTGATGCCAGAAAGGATTTTCCTTAATCAAAACCAAATGTCCTGCCTTCCCTCCTCTGAAAAGAACCAATGTAAATTGATTGCTAACCCTGAAAGTCTGTCACTGACATCTCCTAGGACGAGAACATTTATTTATCTTCTCCTGAGATACACAGCTCAGCTGTGCAAACAATGAAATCTTCTGAGCGAGCTAATAAACCTGCAATTAATATCCAAGAATTGTCTAACAGAGAAGACTGAGTTGTCCTTACAGTCATAAGAGAAAGAAATGAGCTTAAATGATGTTTAACCCACGAGCAGCCAGCTGAACAAAAACCCCCCAAACTGGCTATTCTAAGAAACAGCAAAGTTGGTGGAAAAATGGCCTAGCAATTTAAAGCAGGCCTTTTGTTCAAAATTTGATGGTGGAACAATGCACGGGCTCAAGCAATGCGAATGTGCTCTGTGGATCTGTATCTATCTGTGACTCTTTCTAGCCCCATATGTTGCTGTCCTGGAATCTAAGGCTCCCAGATCCTATACCCTCCACTTAGGTTTAGGCACAATAAATCATGCAGTCACAGTCATGCACCGAGCACTGAGGAAATAGTTAACAGATCTCCACACCCTATTCTCTCCATCCCTTTCCTGACTACTTGGAGCCTCCCAAATCCCTCTTAGTCCCGCCAAAGTAATTGCAATAAGATGCCCTGTCATCACATAGAAATACTGCATTTGCATGTTGTGCTTCTGCAGCACTTCTGCACTGTTCCAGAGGGAGTACCACAGCGGTGCACAGTTGCTTGCAGGCTCTGCAGCATTTTTCAGTGATGAGGAGACCCCTTACTCATCATCACTTGTAACACTGGTCTATAGGCTTTGAAGTTTACGGATGCTGGTGTGAAATGCAGCTCCTTTGAGACTAGTAAAGGCCTAGCCAAGTGTTGAAAATTAATTAGCAGTAAGCCCTAGTAATCAACTTACCTCAAGTTCCTGAAGTTTTGCCAATCTTAACGTTCCCACTCCTTGCATGGGAATCTTTGCTTATTACTAATAAAGACTGATATTCAGCACAGACCTGTCATTTAAGCACTCAGACTGCTCATACTACAATCAAGACAGATGTTCCTTTTGAGTGGCACCAGAGGCTGTACCACTGAGACCACATTTTACTGCACACACACGTTTTACTATACTCACTTTAGGAAGGCAAAAGGGATAAAGTATGTGGAGATTCGACAACAGGGCAAAGCAGCAAGACTGACCATGCCTAGCACCTCTGAAGCTTCACAGTTCTGAAGATAAGGTTTTCAAGGGTCACATATGATTCAAAGTGCCATGATTTTAATTGCCATAGAAAGAGCTTAGCACACAGACATATGCCTTCAGATCTGTCATTTTGTTCCTAGTGCCCAGATATCATCAACACTGCCATAAAAGAGCTGTGAACTGGAAGAGCAATGCCCATGAGGAAATATAAATGAGTATACAATCATCTCACTTGGCTCCAGGATCTATTACTTACCCCTACTGACCTTGGAACTTGTAGAGGGCTTAACAAAGCAGGGCATAAGCACTCGGACATGTTTACCCTGCAGACTTATCTGGATAGCCTGGCAACTTGTGTTGCAGGAAGGACATGGGATAATTTACAATTACAAAGTCAAGTACGTGTTGTTCCTCTAAACTCTGCTTATTGGCCTCAAATCCTTATCTCCTTGACACTCAAGACTGTTGCCTTACAGATGCTGAATTGCCTTGAACTCAGCTGGCATTGTGGAAAATCTCAAGAATTGGAACAAGAGGCTTCTTGCAATGAAAAACACTCCTTGGGCAAGTAGAGATGCTCTCACCTGTGCCCTGAAAAAGAATTCATGCCAGACTGGACCAACCTCTGCACAAGTCTGAACAGCTGCATCTCCCACTGAAGTCCATGTGAGTCACTCCCACTTATTTAAGTTTGTCTCAGTGCCTTTGCTGTAACGCTTCCAGGCACACGCTGTCCTTTTCTGCACATTTCACTCTCTCTGCTTGCCCTGATTAGTTTCAATTCTGCTGAAAGTTTATGATTCACCACTGCCTGTAGTTGCTCATGTTCCCACAACTTTCACTTCCGTGTCCTGCCTCCCTGCTGCATTGTACTACAAGCATCTTGTGGTCCTCCTGTCTGGCTAAGATGGTGACATACACCTTGTGGACACAACCTCACCCCAATCCAGCATCACTTAAGGCTGATGGAAAGACTCTCAATGACTTTGACAGTCATTTTCTTCAAGGTCTAAGAAAGCTACCACCCTATTTCACTGATGCAAGTCTGTATCGCAGTTTTTACCCTTTGTTGAATTCAAACCAGAAGTGCAGTCTGACCAATGGTTCATTCCCAGACATATTCATCTTTGCTTTGATTGATAAGGCTTCACATCATTCTAATCCACACGAAGCTGCTCAAGAGATGGATCCATTCCATGTAGGCTTTTCTTTTAATTTACCCAGGTGCCCTTTGATCTTGTGAATCTCTGTATTTAATTACGTGAGCTGAATGACCTTCATATCACATCTCCTGCTGCACTTTGCTCAGTTTTTTCTTTTCTTTTTGGTTTGAGGAAGGAGAGTACAATTCCTGGAAGCACAGCTCTTCAATTTTAATATGCTACAAGTGCAAGAGTAAGCTCACCTTCAATTGCTCCTCATTGTTGATGCATGAATAAACAACTGGCAGGGGAAGGAGAACACCACAAAAAGGTGCTTCTAGATGAATAGATTTGCCAGCTGTAAAGGGCCTCAGTGATTTCCTGGGGCACAAAGGCCTTGGTGGTATCGCTCTGCCACTTGCAATCAGCATAAATGTACTACTTTACAATTCTCCTTGACCGATGAAATATAATCCAAACAATAAAAACAAGACAGAATTATGAGAAACAAAGAAAAGTGTACACTGCCCCCCAAACTAGTAGTCCAGAGCATGGAAGAAGAATTGTAGTTTCACAGTGAGCAAAACAAGTAAAGTGTGATACAAGAGAAAACAAAGCTGGGAAAAATTCCTCTTACTGCATTTCTGTCTGGCTGGCTTGACTGAGAGTTTGACCTCGTATATTTGTACCCTAGAACATTCTGGAATGCACTGATAGTAATGTGATCATGGCAGACAAATTACCACAAAGGAGGTAAGGACTTGGATCATTGGTCTTCAGTGAAATGTAATTACTCCTTGAGACCCCTAGGCCAGCTTTATGCAAGCTCTGTACCACCAGAACATTAAAGTCAGCTGACTTGAGGACTTGGCCAAACAGGTTGGATTCCTAGCTATAGAAGTACCTCATTTCAGTACAGCAGCTGTACTGTGGAGTTCGCCTTTGTGTAGGATCTTTAGAACCTGATCCTCAGTAGGCAGTGCCAGGCACCCACAGCTGGGCTAGAACAAGCTGTCTAGGTACTACATACTGTTATAAATGCAACAGTACGGCTCTCCAGCTCAACTTCAGTACCCTGCTCCTTTGCTTATTAGCTGAGCTAGTACCACTTTCAGATTATTTATTTTTAATCCCTGCCTGCAGGGAACTGAGCCTTTAAGAGGCTCTGGAACAGGCCAGCTGGAACAGACTGCTACATTATGCATGTAGCAGCTCATACTTGACAATATCTATCGTCTGGGATCCAGGCATCAGGAAGACCCCCTTTACCTGCGCCTGAGTCTTTGAGCCACCACTGAACACCACACTTCTTGTGTCATCCTAACTCACAGCAGCGAAGTACACAGTTCCCTAATACATAAACCCAAAATCTGTATCTAAAATTAAGTTTCTACATTAGCTATGCATGGTATAGCTCATTAAAAATGGATAGTCCTTTCAAGTTCTGACACATAAGCAGGGAAATATATTGCTCAATATGCACAAAGTACTGAAATAAAATATCCATTATCTGCATGCCCCTGTTTCAGCAGAGTACTATGCAATGTGGTGGTGATCAAAACAGCAAGATTTTGCTGTCCTGTCACAGACTGTCCCTGTTGTTGCGTTACGCTTATAAAGCTATTAAGAAGGTGGAAGAAGCGAGGTCAGTGAAGTGGCTGACCATCCTGTGGCATACAGACTCCCACGCCACAGGAATGGGCTTTGTGCAATGGAACAATCTAGCTTTGACTGTTTCTCCTGTGAAGGTCATTCTGAACAGGAGTTCAGAACTCTGAACAGGAGTGCTGGAAAGCGGCCAACTCCAGAGTTCCCAGAGCAAGCGTGAAACAGTCATAGGTACTAAAGGGACTTTTGCCGTGGACTCCCTGGAATAACAAACTCGCAAACTTGTTTCTCCACAGGCAACAAGCAGTACTGCAAGGACCCAACCCTAAAGACAGAGGGCTTCTCACACCAAGAATTCCCCCCATACCCAAACATTTACTGAAAGGACAACTTTATTAACGAGGCTCCACTAACTACATCTGACCCTTACACATTTCCTTTTTGATGAAGCAAGGGGACTGCTGTTCTCTATCTGAACGCATTGTTGCACGTAGGGAAAACAATGCATTGTTTTGTTGGTACATGTTTCTTCTAGTCCAGATCTTTGCTACAGGTTCTGTGTATGAAGAAAAATCATACACAATCACTTCAGCAAACTATCCCCATCTGTGTGAAGGTTTGTAAAAATGATAATAAAACAAGGCACAGATGAAGTGAATTCGACGTCTCAGTGATAGAGACTGCAAAATAGAATACTTATTTATCTGTTGTGGATCCACACTTTTTTAAGATCAGACAGACTGCATACAAACGTGTTTCTTAACATCTGTGAATAGTGCATGAACCAGCATTATTGAAAGAAAAACAAAAAAGATGATGCCTTATGTGCTGTAATAGGATTAAACTGTTCTTCAAGCTCAATTAGCTGACTCACTATTTTAACTGGCTACCAAGAAAGCATCAAAGCAATTCATGGGATATATGGCAAATACCTACTGTACTCAAAGGATGAATTCTGCAGCATATAAAGGTGCAGGCATATGCACATGAGGTGTGCACAAAACAAGCAAATTTGCCTTCTCCAAAAGATATGGTTTGTACCAATGATTTGGTCACAGAGAAGACATGATTTACGAATACGGTTCTTACAGTAATCCTGCAGCCTGTCTCTCCTCTTCCAGATGACTCGCTAGACAGTAGGTCTGTGTGAACAAACATAGGAATCATTATTAGACCTTTATTAAATCCTCTCTATACATGCCCAACCGTCCATTCTCACCGAATTCTTTACAGAAATCTCATAAACTGTAATTGCTATACTCTAGCCTCATCCACGTCATCCTTGGTGCTGCAGACTCATTGAGCAATTAGTGACATAAGCTCCTGTAACCTAGGAGATCAGGAGGCAGTATTTTAGATGAGTGTTAGAATACTCAGAGACATTTCCTGAGATTTGGATTTTGGCTCTGTTTAACATTTTACCACATCAGCAGATTCACAGTTCAGCTAATTAAAGCTAGGCAGCTAGGCATGGCTGGCACAGTCAATCTAGTAGTATCACCACCATTATCGTAGTGCACCTGAAATTCATGATAAGCTTTCAAGATTCCTGTAAAGTAGGAAAGGAACATCCTTACAGAGTAAGTGCTCATAAAAATTGACTGGCTCATAGTCACTATGCAGATGTAGGAGCTCAGAGCTAGGAGTTCTAGCTGAATGCGTAAAGCCAGTTGCCCATCGTTCTGTTTTAGCAAATTCCTTCTGCTATTCTGTTAGGGAGAACAAAAGCTTCCAAAACCATTTCTTTCCAATGGTCTGAGAAATCATTCAGCCTAGAGATACAGGTCATGATGATATTCCCAGGGTATCTTTGCCTTTGCAATGTTAATATGTAAGGTTAATATAAATCATGTAAAGACACAGCATATTGACCCATTTCAGTGACAGGAACAGCAATTGCTAGGTGAAAGTGGTTTATAGCTCTGAAAAGCATCCCAAATATGCAAAAAGCATTATAAAATCATTCGCTATCAATTATTTAAACAAAATTCTTTTTCTGTAATTTTGTATGGCTGGAACTATTTTGGTGCTTAGGCTAAAAAATTAACAAGTCTAAAAGTTCACAATGAAACAGTCCAGAAATATTTTGGTTTGGCTTGGGTTTTTTTTTCTGTGTGGGTTTTATTGGGGTTCTTTTGAGGGGGTGGGGGTAAGTGGTGTTTGTGGTTTGGGTTTTTTTAATTGAACAAAGCTTATACCCCCACTACATTACTATAAACCACCCTTATCAGCATGCACTGTACCAACATGTAGCGATGTCACAGGAAGGGGGCCTTAATTTTTGTTGATTAGGTTTCATTCCATGTGGTAGAAATCATCGCAGTAATGCCAGAAACCCAGAAAATGAACAAATGAACATCTGAAGGTAATTTAGCTGTCTCTGTGATAAGACTCCTGAACACGATGCAAAACAATGTCAAGCAAAGCCACTCCACTAGCAGCAGTTCTGTTACATCAGCCAAATGCTTAGACTGGGCTAAGCCATACCTCTCAAGCCAAATGTCTTCAGTTCAAATCAATATTCATTGTTTATTATGGAAAGCAGTTTTGATTCTGAGAGACATTTTCTGGGCATTTATGTGCATTATGATCACTTTGCAGAGGGCTGAAGGGAGCTCGCTGGAGTTTTGGCAGATTCAAAAATGAAAGGAAAGTAATGAGACGCTTTTCTTATCAAGCAGCTGTTCGGATACTCAGCAGCGGGATGAATGCTGTTTGAACTGCCCACATTCTGCCTTGTCATTTTAATAATGTTTTAATTGACATTTGTAGTGAAGAAATGTTTTATTGTTTTCTCTGTATTATTCTCTGCACTAGAATAAGCGCAGAGCAGCAGAGAGCAGTGTCTGTGTTGCACTCCCTACCTTCAGACATTCCGCTGTCGAGAACTGTTTCCAGGCAGTCTAGTCAAGGGAAGAAGGAAGAGTGAAAGATTAAAGAGAACATGAATGACAAGATCAGTGCCAAGCCTGTGTGCAATACCCGCCTTCCCTGAGCACCAGGCAGCTTCTTAACTGCTTCTTGGCATCTGTAAACTTCACGTTCATTAAGTCATTAAAAATTAAACACATAAAGATTACTATTTTTTAATGATCCCATTGCTCTCACGTCTCCTCAAGTACTGACAAACAGGTTTCACATTGAAAAACATCCTTCTTGCAGGACAAGTGGAGGGGAATCGAAGGCAGAGGGAAGACCACAGGCACAATTGCATTGAGCTGTGCCAGGAAGGGCTTCTAGCCTACCCATACAGCTCCCAGTAAATCTCTGTCTTTAGGTACTGTTAAATTTGAATAAAATCTTTGTCAGGACAGTGATCAGGACACCAGCACTTGCTCAACAGGATGATTTCCTAGAGTAAACTTTACACATTTTGGCCCTACTATGTTTATTAACCGTTATGTTTGGTGTTTACTCACTTCATATTAGGTATTCCCCACTTTCACCCCTCGTTAGAACCGCAGTGTTTCACAGACACTCTGTGGTTGCACAAACGCACTTCCCCTCCCATGTGCAGCGACAGCAGTTGTATTCATAGAAGAGTTCTAGTAGGAACTTCCATGGGTCACAGCTTAATCCCCATTGATTTGTGCCAAAGAAATGCAACGACAGGGCTGTGTCCTTTTTCAAAGATTGCAGTTTTGTCCTGCTCCCATTACTTACTACAAATGGGAAATGCGTATTAAACTGAGGCTCCATTCCTTTTGTTAGGCTGGAACCACTGACTTTGCAATTTCATTAACTTGCGACTAGATGAAAGCCACAGTCCTCTTAGACAATTAGTGTATAAAGTGCCATTACAGGGCCGGAGCCAACTACCGTTAAAGCCTATGGCACCATTTCCACTGACTTCAACCCCACCCTATAACTAAAGATTGACTGGAAAAGACTTAATAGTATCTCACGAGTTATTTTGATTCTAAAGTGTACTCTATTCCTACCAGTAGTTGCTGCTTTATTAAACATGCTGACCATCCACTGCCACAATGCACAGGGATAATGCCACGTCACAGAAATACGAGGGTATTACTGCTTAAGCTGGCATGTAAAATGACAGCAGGACATAATGCTTGAATACTGCCATCTCGGGCTGCTTCGCTGCTCTTCTCGAGTAGCCACACGTAGAAGAGAGGTGAAGCTCTACCACTAGATACAAGTAGCAGCCAGCCTGCTTTGTAAAGACAGCCTCAGTGCTGCAGTTTTGTGAATCAAAGCCTAGGGCACAATATCATTCCCAACCTGTGACTGGCCGTAGAGTCTGGTAATAATCCCTAACGTCATGTATTTCAGCTATTTTGGCATTCATATAACGGAAGGATAGAATTGATGAACTTGCCACTGGACTAGAAGCAGAGACATCCTCGTGAAGCACCAGTCAGCTGAGTGTAACGTAACATTTTAGGCTGATCAGTAACAGACTAATCTATTGCAATTACAACTGTTGATTAATTGTAAGAGGTTTTGGAAATTCACTAGCCCAACCATATAGATTAAATCTCACAAGTTCTGTTAAATCAGTGCTATGGAAACAATAATATGGCTAACCATTCGACTGTCTTTATTCCACAATGCAAATGCAGAAGTCTTGAATAACGCCACCTTCAACTTATCGAGAACAGGGGTTTCCGCACAACGGTGGCATCTTCTCCTATGTTTATTTTCAAGATTGTCTGACTTAATAGAATCCTGTCCAGCCAGGTGTGCAAACAGATTGGCAACTCACATCACAAAGTGACAGACCAATGACCCAGACACATTGAGTAGCATAGCTTCTAAAGGAATTCCTCATGACTGAGCTCCTCACAACATGCACACATATCTAACTACCTAATTCCTACCCACCATTCTGAATCAGATCTCTAGAGACAGAAAAAAAAATGCATCTTCCTGAAGCTCGTCTTATATCTATATATTCGAAAGTACTGCGGAGAAAAACATTGTCACCTCATTGACAACAGCTTCTCACTGCCTGGGAAGGAAGAGTGTGTTTGCAGCAAACACCACAGCGAGGAACTGCAAGAAGCCTCAGCCATAAGTTTTGCCATTTTATGCTAGACTATACCAATTGTGGGCTAAGTTCACTGCAAGAGTCTGCTGCTTTCCATCACCCAAACCAGGACAGAGGGCTTCCTAGTGCCAGTAGTTAGTGCAAGACCGCTTCTATAGCGGGATTACAGAGGCTGCTAGTGCATCCCTTGCAGTGAAAAATTCTCTCAGAGGCTGAAAGACAAGGAACTACACATTCTGCACAGTTATTCCGCTAATAGGATCCGTGTCACCAGCAAAAGACAGCACAGTCTGTCTAGTTTGTAAAGGTTGAGCAGTTCAGATCATAGCTGGACCAACTGGATTTTAGGCTTCTCTCCACACTAGATTTCACTGCAGAAGATGCTCAGGAAAAGAGGAGGGCAGAAGCAACAAGTGTAGCCACCAGTTCTCCTTTATCCCACTATTTCTTTAACATTGCTCAATACTTATGCCTGATTTAGATAGCTACAATTCTCCAGACCTAAGCAGACACACACAGATTCAGACGCAGAGGCAACATTAAAGACCTGGCAAATGAAAGAGCGAAACCTGAATGCCAGGCCAACGGTTGCTCACTTCTTCCTTCATTTTGTCTTATGAAAGCAGCCCAGACACCACTACCACCCCAGGGAGAACAGCGGTGGGGACACTGTCTAACCTCTCCTGTGAATGAATGCTCTCACCCCATGGTCAAAGCCTTCTTTTTTGGTACCAGGGGATAATCTGCACCTCCTCACCATGGGTGATTGTAGGTTGGGTTGGTGACCTGTGAGAAGATAACTGCTTTTATCCTCTCATTGTAGCCTTGGAGGACTTTTTTACCTAACAGATCAATGACCCAGATAGGCTGGGTAGCATAGCTTCTAAAGAAATTCCTCATGACTGAGCTCCTCACAATGCATCCAAATGTCACAAAAAGTCAATAAACACTCTGAAGACTCAAGCGCACATTCTGAACAACAATACTGGGAACTTCTGGTTTTAGTATCCACTACAAAAAGTCCTAAAATGTCAGCACATTGCAAAGATTTTATCATATTTTTTTAGTCTGCAGCTCACAAAAAGTCTTTGATTTAAAAAAAAAAAAAAAGAAAAGAGAGAGAGACCCAACTCTTCCACATTACATTTATTTCCTAATAATAGCCCACACTCATGCCAAAATCTGCAAGAGAAGGATAAGGAGCCTTCTGCTAGAGCTCTCTTACAAAATTGCTCCCTTGCAGCTTTCTTCTGGACTGAAATTTGCCATCTACGAGCAACCCATGAAGACTGCTTCTGAGGCCTGAGGAACAGAACAGCTCACTGGGGATGAGCAAGGAGCAAATACCTCTGTTTATGGCCAACTTCTATGTAGCCTGCTGTCAAACCTAGCGGTGTGAACGCCTTCAAGCCATAGACTCCTCAGTTCTACCACAGAGCACTCAGCACAGTGGAGCCCCATATGATGACTAGAGGTCCTGGGCACTACACAATACAGGGGTTTAGCCTAAGTTGTGTATATCTGAAGAGGCAAATGGAAGAAGAAAGGACAAGGAAGATTTATCTCAGATTTTTTTCCTTCTGTGACAGGAAGGCTCTGTGTTTTATTGTTTGATGATGTCACAGATAGAAGAGAAAGCTATTCTGAGAACATAGAAATCTATTTTGTAACAAGTTCAAATTAAATGGAATTGTGATTTCTCCATATGTACAATGACTAATGAAATACTTTCACTAATGCTCCATGAAAATAAAAAGTGTCATCTACAAAACAACAAAGCTGTTACAGTAACAAGCTTAGAAAGAAGAGAAGATAAATATACTTGCATAACAGATCTTCCAGAGTGCACAGCAGAGGGATGCAATCAAACAGAAAGTACAGTCACTATGAATTCACCACAGAACCTCTGAGTAAATCAAATGTCTTCAAAAAGTAGATCCGATATAGAAGTAATCAAAAAGATCAAAGTACAAGCGTACTGGTGTGGTACAGGGCAGAATAAGCATTGGACTGTGTATTTATAGCCTGATTAACATACGAATTAAATTACTGTGTAGGAAATAAGCTACACAACATATAATGCTACTAGGGAATATGAACCAGAGCCCAGAAACATTTAACTCATGTAAGCCATGAGTAGAAACCAGTCACACTAGTAAGGATTTAGGCAGTCTGACCATTTCTATTAGAATATGAGCAGTAATAACAACCATTATCCATTTAAAAATTATTTTCATCATAATGAAAGACGCTGAACTCTGATCTTGTCCATGGCACCTGCTGATTCTTTAGATCATTTTAAAATTCAAGAATGCAGGTTCCCTCAGACTTCTCCTTTGATGCCATGGGTTAATAGACAAACTTCTTTTTCAAGTGACGCTGACTTTCCTTTGACTTTAATGAGAGTCATTATACTGCCTTAGTACAACTGAATAATATACATGTGTAATGGTTGTCCTGTGGCAATGAATTTTATGATTTAATTTGTCATGTACATGCCCTCTTATCCTGTAATAGATGTTCCTTCATTATTTAAAATAATAATACCTGTGCTTCTAATGGTATTTGCTCTACTTCAAGAATACAGAATTAATTTATTCAGGAAGGTGAGCTGGCATGGAGAGAGGCTCCAAGAAACTCCAGATGGGAGAGAAAAATATTCATATAGTATTGTTTTGAAAAACACAATTGATGTGCTCTACACGCTACTTGCACAGGACTACAAATAAGGCAGTCCAGGATCCAGGTTCAGGTGCTTCTGAAGTGATAAGATTAAAGCTGGTTAGTGAAGGTGCTCTGAGCATTCATGAGACTGAAAAGGCTTTGGAAGTAATGGCAACATTCTTCTCTATCATGTTAACTTGTTCTTCCATTGAGTTTAATTTTGGCATTTTGTTCTTTTAAGGCATCTTATCTAAAATTGTACTTTGAAAAACTTAACAGTGAATTAACACAGTTTTGGGATCTATGTGCATGCTATATAAATATCTGATTAAATATAACACTGGACTTCTGCTACTTCATGTGAAAAAATCCACCCAGAGGAAGTATGCAAGAGTTCCAGGGATGCAGAGCTATTTTCCCCTTCTTTAGTTATTAAGTTGTTTAACTAAGTGGCTGGAATATCCCAACTGCATTCTGTATGACTGCAGGAAGAACTGAACCTATAGAGATTATCTGATAGCTTTACTGAGGTATTCATATTTTACTCTGCTGACCTCTGAGGACTGACATTGTAGGTTTATTTAGAATGTACTAGATGTCCCCAAAAGCTCTAATTCATTCCATGATTGGCTCCTTATGCCTAATATCTGGTGCTTGTACAGAGTGCTTTAGTTCTTATTGATTTTACCCTTTCTTCTATTCCTACTCCCCACGCTTTGTCAAGTTACTTTAAAAACTTACAACTCATTATGAGAAATGAAAAGTTGTACTGCACAGGATCAGGAACCCCCCCACTACATTACAACAGATACAAATCTGATCATCTTGGTAAGACCTATATCTACAAATGCCAATTTATTATTAGTGTGGCAATGATGGTAGTAACTGAAGAGGTGCAGCTAATAAACTACTGCAGTTTTTGTTAATACAAATGGAAGTCAAGTTTGTACAGCAGAAGGCTAAATTAGAGCAGTTTCATACATTTTTTTGTTAACTAAAGAAAAATTAAGAATTATCACAGCATGTTGTGTAAGGGTGTGCTTTCATTTTGGTTATAATACAGGATCTAAAGCATTAAGTAAACACTATCTCAAATAATTTTCCCCAAGATGTTCAAGGAATATTTTCCCATTTTGCTGCCAGTCTTTGAAAGAAAAAACTTATAAAACGTGTAAGTCTAGTAGGATTATATATAGTTAGGACAACTATGTCTTTCTTGAAGTAGGAAGTTAACGGTTGATTTTTCATTACTCTCACATAGAATCACAGCATCACCTAGGTTGGAAGAGATCTTTAAGATCATTGAGTCCACTCATCAGCCTAACACTACCAAACCCACCACTAACCCACGTCCCTCAGCACCACGTCTACCCGGCTTTTAAATACCTCCAGGGATGGCGATTCCACCACCTCCCTGGGCAGCCTGTTCCAATGCCTGATAACCCTTTCGGTAAAGAAGTTTTTCCTAATATACAACCCAAACCTGCCCTGGCACAACTTGAGGCCATTTCCTCTTGTCCTGTCGCTTGTTACTTGGGAGCAGAGATGGACACCCACCTCACTACAACCTCCTCTCACTGCAGTGAAGTGCATACATAAACTCCTCCAGCAGGTAAGAGGGGCCAGTCTGAATACTGCAGGTAATAAGTTGCTCTTGTCTGTTTTATGAAAAGCTGCTAGTTAATTTTTTGAGTTAAAATGTTGAGTTTCTGTGACACAAAAATACAAGGGGAAAATCTGTTGGGAATACCAGTGAAAAGCACAGGGAAAATACTGGAGAAATATTCTTCACAAAACTTGTCCTTCAGTCTCTTGAAGAATTGTTTTCTTTTAGTATGGAGGGAAAACCTAGAGTAAATTAGCTATTTTCTTGTTTAATGTGCTCGAATATGAAAAAACTTTATAGACTTAAATCTTATGCAAAAGCATTCCCTTCTCCCTCAAAAGGGCTTGCTCCAAGGGTTTGTCTTCATTAGCTGTAGAGAGCAGTGACATACTATTTTTGCATTCCTGTGGACTGCAGCAAATTGTCCCTCTTGGCTGTCATTGTTTCCTACGGAAGCAACAATGGCTTCCATTTATCACAAGCTGACACCACATGGCATGCAAAATTTCATTTCACACTGCAGCATCCAAATAGATGGCATAAATAAAAACCATTTATGTAAAACACCTAGCAACCAGCAAAAAATAAAAGGAAAAGTATAACTGGATGGAAAAATGAAGAACCTTTTCATGAATGACAGTGACTTCTACTTCTAAGCAGCAGCTCTGAAAGTGTTAACTAACTTAAAATTCATCTTACAGAATGTATAGAAAGAATCAAGAGGCTTATACTCCAGAAAGGGCAGTGAAATTTCACCATTAAAAAAAAGTTCTGATAAACGTACAGTTTTCTAGAGACATCAAAGCATGGTGCAGCTGTTAGTACATCAAAGAAGTATTGTGTTCCCTCCAACAATTCACTGGTGTCAGCTTGTGTTTGGTGTTATTGACATTAGAATAAGCAAATGCACCAGCCTAAGAGTGACTCTAGGCTCTTTTTATTTCAGTTGCTGATGGTGGTATCAGTGTCTGCATGTTTTTATGTACAGTAGATAACCCGCCCACTCATCTATCGAAAGCCATTTCATTGTAGGATGTAAAGGGCTCCTTCCCAGCAGGGCAGCCAACATCCACTTCAGTTGTCTGAGAAATGCCTGAACTTTTGTGTCCTCTCACAAGAATTCTGGGGTATGCCTTGGCTATTTCTCTGACGTCTGGTTTTGATAAGTGATTTTCAGAGCCTACTGTCTCCTAGGAATTCTGCAGGAAGAGACTCGGTGAGGTCATTCGGCTTTTCACTGAGTTTCCTTTCTCTGTTTTTGGCTGTTCTCGTGAACATGACCCTCTAGCACTCAGGAATATTTCTGTTCCCTTAGGAACTATCGACCACTTGCTGGTTTTATCTCTGCACACACAAAAGCTCCATGTCGCTGGAAGGGGAAACAAGGTTGACATTAACCAGGGGAACATAAGCAGCTCGTAGATGCAGCTGTGAGCTGAGTTCATTTATTAGCTCAAGTGCTGGCAAAGCTTACGCTTGTTTCTCGGCCTCTCTACTGGCCACTGGCCTAGGTCCGAATAGCTGAAGGCAATGGAATAATAGCTGGTTTGTCAGCCCATTTTATTCATGAAATGGGGCACGGCAGGAATACTTGGAAAGAAGCAACAAGTAAAAGAAAATGCAGCTTATTTTCTCTGGTTCACAACCACTCTGCCTCAGAGAGTGTGTGACTTGCATACGGCTCCTCTGTACAAGACTATTCATATCAGATTTCATTTCTTGCTACATGGGTTGCTATGGATACAATTCTGAACTGCTGCTTTTGTAGGCCAGGAGATTTATGACTGCATCCCAAATGATTTTGCTCATCAGAGTCACACTAGATTTTTTTATTTTTTTTAAAATAAACAGAAGTGGAAAGAGTGCCACAGTAAGTGGCATTTCTCAAAATATTTTTCACAACAGAACTCTGTATTTTTGATCTTCTTGAAGTCTATCAGAGTCTGCAGATCAGTCTCCTATTTATACCAAATTATTGATTTCTAAGAAATGCATAACCATACATACAAACTCCTAAGAGCCAAAGCTTGTCAAAAGTTAAGGGTCTGTATCAAAATAGACCGTTATAGATTAGCCCTCATTCTAATCTTACTCATTCCAGCTTTTTCACACGCAAAGACAGTCAGGTTCAGTGAAGTCACAGCATAAACAGACTTTTTAGAAATGTAAATAATGTGATTTATGATTAGGTTATTGTTTATCAAAACTACAGGAAGCCTGGGTGCTACAATACACACGAATACAAAAAGGAACATGTACAAATAATACCAAAGAGCATGTAATTAATATTAACTGCTAGCAACTCTAAAGCATCTGACAACAAATCTTCATATTAAACAGACAGTCGGAAGTTCTGGGATAAACATACTCCTCCACCTTCCTGGATGCTATTAATCATACAGGATGCACATTGTCTTACCTTTCCTCGGATGGGTTCATTAGCAGAGTCTCTGGCGTTGTACCAATGGCTAAAGGAGCTCTGTTCCTGTAAAATCTCTGGAAGACCTTTGGATGCTCTAGGAGTTGCTAGTAGAACTGAAAAATATTGTTAGGGAGCATTTGTACTACATGATCCAAGGTATCCCACACAAACACGCTCCATGCCGCACAAAAGATAAGTGACAGCTGCTTTTCTTGAACCGCTGAAGTTACCTTGCTGGACAAGCGAAACCACAACATTTCGCACAAGGGGAAGTCAGACACTCAGCTGTGCTTGCGCCTCACACAGTCATGCAAGGTTTGTTGAGGGGCAGCATCGCTGAGGAGGCTTCAGAGCAGCGGTTTTACTAGGGTCAGGACGAAGGCCAGACTGGCAGATTTTTGGAAAAGCATTTCTGTGCGATCATTTTTAAAGTGCAGGACAGTAAAGGCCTTTCAGATCACCTGGCAGGTGCACGAATATTTCTTACGGTATTTTTCTTCTTGTTTTCCCATGGACATTTTACCTCTTCAAATTACCCGCCCCCTCTGCAGGACAGTTTAGGAACTGCACCATCAGTGATTCAGTACCAGTTGCCACTGCGCCTTTATCGGCAGTCTTCCAGAC
Source organism: Chionis minor (assembly GCA_013398295.1). NCBI lineage: Eukaryota > Metazoa > Chordata > Aves > Charadriiformes > Chionidae > Chionis > Chionis minor. Next base: position 1,311,043 of record VZSF01006551.1, read on the forward strand.
AATTTTCCATCCATTAACACAACAGTATTGCCCTCTAAATGAACATGAATAATTTTCACTGTTAATATTTAATGAAACACAGACTGACTCAGTACACTGAACTATGGCACATCCAGGCACAAGGGGAAGAAAACAAATTGTCAAGCACAATTTAAATACTCTGCATCAAATTCTCCAAAATGACCAGCAATTTTGAATATTCAGCTTGAGACATGGCATAAGACCAGATCCACTACTGGACAAGTGCTCAAAGCTTTCTGGAAAGCAAGGCTGCTTAAAGTGTTTCAAATGGGTCAGGCTGTCTCACTAATCACTCTTGAAATATAGGCCACTGCACTTCCATTTGCACAGTGGTAGCACAGCTAAGTTGTTAGAGTCACTAGGGCACAAAACTGTCAAATAAACCCTGAATATGGGAGCAGAGCTGGAACAGAGCAAATTTACAGTTGGCACCCCTATGACACAACTCGCAGCACATGAAGAGATGCTGACTTATTGCTACGTCGTTGCTGGACCAAGGCCTGCGTCTGCCGAAAGATTCCATTCTTGTTGAAAAGTATATATGACAATAATGATATCCCATTAATATGTTGAGAAGTATCTATTATTTGCTATATAACGAGATAATTAACAACTTCAAACCAGTACATTTTCTCAAAAAACACATGAAAGAATCAAAATTGTTTTACATCAACCCCTCTGCTGCTACAACCAGGCTGTGCCTAGCAATCTAACCAGCTCGTTTAAGGACATTTATTTTGGGAATGTGCACCATCATACAGAAATAGTGGCCCATGGGACCCATATAGCGGCAAAGGCCAGACCAGGTATGTAAGTCTTTAAGTCTGATAACCTAAAGTCCGTTGTGAGAGTAATAGCCGAGGAAACCAGATACGCCACTGAGAAGATAGGGAAACAGAGGTCAGCAATACGAGTTCCTCAAGGTCAACATAACCAAGAGCCTGTGCTTAAGTGCTGGGCTGCCAGGCATAGCAGGCTAAGAGGAAATGCCTATGCAGACCACTCAGCGAAATGAACCTCCCAGTCTCTTCACAAGCTAGTCGCCTCTAGGAGCTTGTGATTAACATGGAGCAGCTTGCTAGATTAGCATATGGCTAGTATTAAGAAATATACTGAAGACCATTAATATGCTGGAAGAGGTTAATTAGTGCTAACATGATTCTGAAGATAGAGCAGATCTACATTCAAGTATAGCACTAGCAGCTTTGGGCCAATCATCTTCTATTCGGCGATTCTAGAGCAATCCCGGGCAATGATATGCAAAGGGTCACACTTTGGTTTCACTAGCTACAGAAGGAGAATAGTAATAATTATAGTTTGGAACTGCAAACATAACTCTTGAACTTCATACAAAAGCGCATGCACATATAGATTTGTACCTGTCCATGAAGCCCTACAAGCTTGAAGAACATCTGGAGCTAACTACAACTTCCTGTGCAGGAGTGGTACACATTTATAATTAACAGGAATTTATTTGTACAGAGAAGGAAGTGTTAATTTTGGTAGAATTATAGATTGCCTGATTCCTGATGACAACACTTAATAAATGAATCTAGATATGCAATTGAGGAAGATCTGATAAGTGAAAAATAAAATTAGATGGAAATTCTAAATGCCAGCTTTCATATTGGAATACAGAGGTAAGAAGAACATTCATATCAACCATGGTAGTAGCTGCGTGTACAACACTGCTGTCAGTCTCTGCTTTTGCAGCATGGAAAAAGCCATCCTTCAGATACAAGGTAGAATCTGAATTGCTCAAAACCACATGTGAATAATGCCATTGTTAAAATTTTGAGTGTGCATGTGGTTCACATAAAAGTAGTGAGGATTTTTTCCTCAGTGTCTGAACACCTGCACAGAGATCAAAACCATTTTCTTAATAAATTACTTACAAAGTATTTTTGTTAGCTTTTGAATACGTTATCTCTCCTAATACATTTCAGCACATTAGTTTTGCAAATTAATCTCCTATAAAAAGACATTAGTTCATTTCTCTGAGTGGAATTTTAGGCATCAGAAATCTATTCATAATACATTATGCAAGTATTCCAGTAAAGACCCTTAAAGAGTTAATATTTCCAATAACTAACTAAAAAACCCTGCACATGATGGAAAAGAAGAAAAACAAATTTGGCTGTCTGCTTTCCTTTCACAACACTGCAAGTCACCTTAGGAAGAAACACGCATCCTTGTCTTTCAGCATTCTGACATTTCACTCCATACACGTACAAGTCTCACATGGTAAGGGTCATAAGGATGGCAACACACATTCCCAAGACACTCCAATGATATCACTGCAAACATTTCTAGAGTTAAAATGCTAATCTAGTCGTATCCCTCAAATTAATATACGTGTTGGAGAATGATTTGATATGTTCATTATTTTCAGCTAGAGGAATTAGCATTGCTGCAGTGATTTGAATGAGTCTGCCCACCATGTCTCACAGTTACAAAGGATTTTTGGCTGCAGAATTAAAAGCTTGCCAATTACTCACAACTCCATGATGAGGTTACCCAAAAGGACTGGCCTGTCTGTGACACAGAAAGAAGTCTGTGTCTCTAAAACCTGCCTGTGTGTTTTCCAAATGGGATCACAAAATACAAATGCAACATCCACTGCAAGTTTTGTACTGCTGGTGTGGATGCTTCAGGAAGAACGCAGTGATCCTTCATTGGCTGGATCATAATCGGGTAGCTTTGCTCCAGTGTTGATGGTTCAGGGAACTGTAGATAGCTGGGGAACTTGCAGTATATTTTAAAGCAGTGGCTTCTTCATACATTGAAAATTCCCTCTTCCAGCAGCCTTTGACTTATCACTTCCCTGGGCCATATACCTGCGCTTGATGCAGCAGAAGTCAGTAGGGCCTTGGCATGGAGGAATCTCATGGCTAAAGTTTCAAAATTATATTAGTCTATTTGTGTAGCAATATGCAACTACTGTGACACTTTACAAAAAAAAAAAATCCCAAAACCAAAAAACAAAACCCAAAGAACCAAACCAAAACCAGATGTGTTTGGTAGGTACAGTGCATCTCTAAAAATCTCTTCCAAGAGCCTGCATTCCAGCTGAGGAACTTAAAAAAACCACCTAGATCTAGCTGTTAAAATACCTCTAAGGAGTTGTGTTAAAAAGAGGGGGAATCCTTATAAGCTTCAGCCGGCAACAGCCCATGCAGCTAAGTTAGCACATAAACCAGCACCAGCTATTGTTTTATTGGATTCCTTTTTCTTTGGCAGGGGTGGAGAGGGGTGCTGAGCAGGAAGGAATTTTTATGCATATATGCATACACAAAAGAACAATTTTTTCATCTATGTAAAGTCAAAACATACTGGAACCATGAATTACATCCTGGATAAGCGTTCAGAGTTTATATCCTTTTAAGGAATAGAGCCTAAAGTTAGCACCCCACTTCCAAGGTATAATCTTCCATCACTGTTAGATGCTGCTGCCTGATCGCAGCCAGACAACTGGCTCAACACCAAGATCACAAATGTGCCAACATATGGAAACAATTGCTTTCCTTTTGATTGGAAATGACATTCTGGGTGTGTGCACAACATCCCCCATCAATCATGCAAAATGGTTCATTATTTGGACTTAAACTGATTATCCAATAGAAGATCCCTAGAGCCTGTGAAGGGTAGGAAAGATATATACACACCCCAGAAAGCAAAAGAGCCTCTGCGTGGTGATAGTTTGGTCTGAGCCGCGCTGTATCCTGACTGAGCTTGATTCCTTCTCTGTACAAGGCTGTGTTTCACATACCAGCATTGGTGTTGCGCAGCTTAATGCGAAAGCAGCTAAATCTAGAAATTATACCTGCCTAGTAAGGCTGTGCCAGCTGCTAATCACCCCTGGGACTCCAGAAAACTCTCCACACATTGGCAGTCTCAGCAAGAGAAGTGAGGGGAAAGGTTTAATAGTAAACATTTGACTGTAGATTACATGCTTTGACATAAATAACAGCCTATCTGTCTCAGTAAAGTTGCAATGGCAGTAGACCTGCAACGCAAAGAAAAAAAAAATCAAGAGGATTTTTGTTGAACCTGCATGGCTGATCTGAAGTTAGAGAGATCAGGAAGGCAAATTCCTGCTGAGAATGCAAGGAAGAGTCTTGTTCAAACAGTTTTCTGGGCTCATACAGCAAAGAATAGTGAAGGGAAATAAAGGCAAATAACTTCCAAAAGAATTGCCAGTATAAGTGAAAAGACATGAGCAGTCTGTTTTTTAAATCAGTAAATATTAGTGATAGTGGTAGTTTTGGATGTATTTTTGGAGTTACTCTGGGCAGAGGCCTCATGCTTCCCCGGAACAGGCCCACAAACTGAAAATTAAAGCACAGTACAATGGAAGTGAATGTGTATTTTTCCATCGCTTTTAATAAAGCCAGGAGTTCATGTGCATGTTTGAAGTCTACTGGTGATGGGACTGGCTATTTCATGTTAATGTAAATTCTGAAATTAGTTCTTCTATGGATTATAGAAAGAGAATCTGTCACATGGAGAAGTAGGCAGAAGCACATCCAGCTGTAACTTAGAGCAGACAGAACCCATCAATGGGGCTTTCTGGCAAGAGCCAAATGATAATGATGAGTAAGGTCCTATACGGGCAATCAAGAGAAAAGGACTCAGTTCCCACCTTTGTATGGACTTCCTGCAAGAACTCAAAGGCAGATTTTTCAAATGTATTTAGGCACTTGAAGATGCAGACAAGCACCCTGTAGTATTTACAAATGGACCTATGCAGGGTAGATGTTTATCAGCACCTGTTTGTGTCCTTTGGGTCCCCTATCTGCAAGAAGATTACAGATGTCATCTATTCAGATCACAGCCAAATTCTACCTTCAGTCCTACACCAAACATTTCCATGTAAGTGAGAGAGATGAGTGAGCTCATATCTAAGGATGGGACTTAGCCCCAAGTAGAATAGGAAAAAGGATTTGCTGCATGACAAAAATAGGCTGAGTGCCTTATCACATCTGACAAATGCCTCAGATGGCATAGCACAGATTTGTGGCGGTGCTATTAAAATAGATTATATTTCCACTGAATAAACCAATTTCTTGTCACAGGTAGGTTGGTAGCCCCTTTGTCACAGAGAATGAAAATGAGTCTCAACACCAATGGGTATCAGGGAACTAACCATAATACTCTTTTGAGGATTCATTCCTAATGCATTCCCTTATTACTGGCATTTGTTGATGAGCTCTTCCAGGCCGGATTCTGCGGGCCATAGATCTCCTCATCCACACTTATTCACAAGAGCTGCTCAAATGAATGGTGAAAAAAAAATTCCAGTCATTTAGAGCACAGGTTGCCAAATCAGTTCCGTTCTTGCTAAAAGCAGGGTATGATGATCTGCCTGAGTTTGGATGTTTTCAATCACATAAAATAAAATTAGGTCAGACCCTCGCCTAATATACATTCATAAAGTCAATGGCTCCTGTGGCAGACAAGGATCTAGGTAGTAGCTCTGATTCATTGCTGCTGCCTGCTAACTAGTAGTTAATTTGTGTTCCTTTACAGTTTTCTGCATTTATCTTTTGCAAATGGAAAGGTCATATTAACAAATAACACTCGAGGAACTGTGTTTTAGTTGTGAATATAAACTGTGATGAGTCACACAAAACCCACAAGACAGCTAATGAGAAACCAGCTTGCTTTTCCTGTAACAAAAGCTGACCGCCCAGATGAAAAGACCACAGCCTCTAACTCATTTTGGTTTGAAAAACCAGAAGTGGGCAATTATGTTTTCCAGCAGATACTGCTCTGGTGCAGGAGAAATATTTGTTGTTCTGACTCTAGCTGGCAGACAGGCGGTTGTTGGGTGTGTACTACACAAAGAATACTTTCATTTTTTGGCATGGCATAGCATCACTGAAATACCAAAGACCGTGGCTAATTAAGTAGAGTGATGGAACAGAATAATTCGATGATAAGATTTAATTGGTATGAACATTCTCATAGACTAGTTATTGTATCTGTCTGGGAGGGCCAGACATTCAGCTGCGTTAAGCATTGCTCAACTGTAACTGAGGGGGTAAAGGGCACAAGGGTGCCCTTTACTCGCTCTCAGTCCTGGGAGCGCTCAGTAGTTGGGTCTCAGGGTGCAACTGAGAGTAAATTGTACTAGTCATCTGTGGCCTCAGCCTGTTGCCACAGTAGCTGGAAATCACCAGGATTGGTCGTAACCCCTTGACCCTGCCATGTCCCTACACTTGCTTTTGCAGATTAGAGTTACACGGGAGCTACTGCAGCAAACCCGCACTGCCCAGAGACCATGCCATGGAGAGCAGGATTGCTCAAGCTGCTTCACACCAATTGATGGAGCACAGACCAGGATACAACCATTAACTGTGTAAATGCTGTTGCTTTCAGTTGATTACTTTAATTCTTTCATAACAAGGCTGATTATCCTAACTTTCTCAATGGGAAACAGTGCTCGGATAAGTCACTTGGAACTTTGTAGAATGATACTTGTTCTGCAGTTTGGCTGACACCAATGAAACTGGTTCCCCCGAGTATTCTCTACCTGTACTTCCATGGAAGCTTTACACAAGTCTCACATTTGGGGCTCCAGGCTGTACTAAACTGGTAGTGCTGCAGTCTCCAGGGATACAAACAAAATCTATTTAAGGCCTCCCACAAGGCCAAAAATCACTGATCAAAGCCATGGACTAATGACCAGGGTCATTTTAGGACCAGTGAACTGGTAATGCCAAGGGGAAGGGCTTGCATTTCAGAGCATTCTCCTTCCTTGGACATGGATGGACGATTGCAGCATTCTGTTAGAGGCCACTTCCATCTGCCTTGACACGTGGCCAACATCACGTAGGCAACAGAGCCAAGATCCTTCCTAGAAGAGCCTAAAACTTTTATGTCACAAGGGTACATATTATTTGTGCTCAGTACATGTTTAGGTTACCAAGTCAGGCAACATGACACATGGAAGAGTGTCACAGGCTTCAGGATCCTTCAGGTAAAGGTAGGCATAACCACCACAATCGAAAGTAATTCTGAACTTCACCAGTCATCTCTGCAACAGTTTTAACTTTTGCTGCAGAAAGAATAAGAAAACTGAAAGTAATTCCTAATTGTTTCTTTCACCTATCTCCTCAGTGTTTAGCAAAAGTTATCATGGTTCTAAATGTGGCTTTTTATTTCCCACTACATAAGCTTAGCTATATACAGTAAATCTTAAAACATTGTTTCATAACTCGCTCACATTTGGCTATGGATTTAATGCAAAAAGGTCTACACAATTAAAAAACTTGCAGCAGGTAGATTATGACAACAGCCATTTGATCTCTTAACACCAAGTGATACTGTATATACCAAAAACTATACGTATGAGTTTACTATTGTCTCTGGCTTCCACTCCTATATGCTAACATTTGGACAGAGAACTCCTGAAGAGTTGAGAGTACAAATTAGCTGGAAGATTTGTGCCTATCTGTAACATGACATTCTTTTCCTACGTTCTTCTCCTCCACTAGCAGAGAAAAAGAGCCAACAACTGCCATTCTCTTTCCCCTCCCACCTTGGAGGAGAGCCATCACATGCTAGTTCTTGCTGTAATGTAAAAAAAAATGCGTTGTTCTCCCTTTGCTGCCAGAGACCTTGGGAGCTCCAAAATCTGCCTGGTCAGCATCACCTCTGCTTCTAGCTTTATGGTGTCTTGCAGAATGAATCTGCTTCCTCAATTACTAGAGAAAGAGCCCTGAGCAAGCAGCCATTCCTCCTTAAACCAGGACAAACAAGAAATCGTCCCTCTGTTCAAGGAAACATCTCCCCTTCTTTCTCTCTTTCAATTACTGTAATTGCAAAGGGGTTTTTGAAAGATTTTAACACTGCCTAATCTCGGCCCTATTCCCTTCACATCTCAGATTGCTCTGAAATTATTAACTAGGGAGCCCCTCTCTCCAGACTTTGAAATCTGAGCTTCCCATTAGCCCACAGAAACTGAGCATCAGAGTAGTATTATACTGGTTTCAAGTGTATCAGGCTTTGATAGTTGAGAAAATACACTGGGCTCTTCAACAGAGTATAATCTGGTGTGTTTCAAAATGTTTTCATGCATTAAAATAGTAATTCACATGACTTTTTTTTTTTTAGTAGAAGACAATGCAGTTCAGCCATAACACACTGGTCTTCAAGAGTGCCGTTACCTACTTGCCACGCTGCTCTCTTGGACTATCCTTTAGTGACAGTCTCTTGTGATCCTCCTGGCACAGTCAGCGAGGGTGTTGGCTAATCAACAAGTTGTCTCAGAATAAATATGCATGGAATCAGGAAATGCAGAATTGCAGCTGCTCTCCAGCAAATGCTTTTTAGCAAAATAAGTGATGAAAAACGCAGCAGGAGTTTGAGTTGACTTGCTGATAATGCAGCACTACCAGGCACGTAATGGGACACGTTTAAGCAGCACTGCTTTTCTGCTTTTCCAGCCAGCCAGCTCACCTGTTACAGATGTGCTTTTGGATGAGCCTTCTCCCCTCACATAAGTCTGATTTTATGGAGGACTTAGATCCCCAAATGCCCTACTTGCAGAGAATGAAACACCGGCCATTATGCTGACAAAAGACTAGCAAGAGGGAGAAAGCCTGTCTGAGCAGTTTTTTAAAAATGAGTCTAGACTTGCTCTCATTAATTTGCTTTAGAGATGGCTGGGAAAAAGGACAAGAGAATGAATTCTGCCTGCCTTGAGCACTGGTGAGACAGCCCTTCACTAGTGCTCTAAGTCTCTGCTGCAAAGGGCAGTGCAGCACCTAGGAGCAAGCACTCACGTAGAAAGACATTGTCAGCTAAAATGGACACTGCAAACAATTGTCCTCTGGCATCAGAATTCAGTCAAGCTCTCTGAAAAATAGTTTCCAGTATCTATACATTAAGAATAACTGAAGGAAGGTTATTAAAAATCTTACCGCCTCCAGATGCGTATTTGTTAAGTACAATTATTTCCTCATGTGATAACTCAAAAAGGTTTGGTTTTTACGTGTCAGAAGAATAGTTGTTACTAATACAGAGTTACTTAACAGGTAAATCCAGAGGCATTCAGTTTTTATAGCTATTTACTCAGGACGACAGATAGTCAGAAGTAAACACCAAGTGATAGTAGTAGGGTAATTCTTAACGCATAAGGAGACAAAAATCGTATCTGCTCCACATAAAGTGTAGTATGAAAAATGTATGTTATTTGCTATTCCTGAATATAGACAAAACCAAAAAATGTAACTTATAAATCTGTTAGCAGATAGCAACTATTTGACAGTGTATACAGTGCAATCCAGTCAGGTAATGTTATCTAAAAATCAGAGAAAAACTTAGAGGGTTCTCACCTATTCCACATGAAGGCTGTTGCTTACTGAACTCGGCTGCCAAAGCCAAATCATCCTGGTTTCTGAAGACCAGTTCTTTGGGTGGTCTGTAATTCAGTGGAGTATAATGATACATGTAGGACTCCTCAGCTGGCCACCAATGATGCTTTAAAATCAGAAGATTTTAACACAAACCTGTTACTATTAGTGTGTTTCTAAAGAGTCCTCCTCAGAACACTGTCCACCACAGTGCCACCCTGCCACTACTGCAGAGCCCATTCTCACATCTAATACTAGCCTTCTAGGGAAATAAGTTCTGTGTCTACATGAAGTCCCAAACTCATTTTAAATCTTAATTATGGGTCGCTCTAAGGTTGATGGTCTTGTTCAGATGTTTAGAATTTCTTTTACTAAGGGTATTTCATGCCACATACATATCTACTACAATACTGAAAGAGGAAGTGCAAATTGTTCATGCCTGTCGTGTCGTGGTGTCTGTTGCTCCCATAAAGTATATCGGCTTGTTTAGCAACCTTACATTGGAGCTAATTAATCTTGTATAATGTGGTTGGGGATTACTGCACCACTAGTGAACATGAGCAGTGTTTACTTGGGAGAGATATAAAGTCTCTGTTGACAATTCTTGTGCATAATTCTGCACATCAATGTTAAATGTTCCGTAAGCATTTGGGCTGAAAGACAAAAGCAGACAACCAAGATATTTTTACACTAATACACGTATTCTACTCATTGATAATAGTTAAATATGTTTACACCAAGCAAATGAAAAAATATATCACTTAAGAAGTCAGTAGGCCCCAGATGATATTATTCACTGCTCTGAAACCAGAACAAGTTTCCAATGCAGTTATTCGGGTATAATCTGGGTTTAAGTCCCAGCAAATGCCAAAAATTAGATTCTGTTATCAATCACGTTAACTTTGTTCCAGTTACTCCCGAGTCATACGAGAGAAATGAAGGTCAGGTTGTACAAATAGTTGCACTGAATGTGTTAATATCTCGCTTCTTCTAAATTAGGAATATGACTCATTCACATCTATTTGATCCTGAAGGCACAAAACTGATCCAAATTCCTGGACTGGATTGCCTATTTTTTGAGATTTTTAAACATTGTTCAGTGTTTTATTCCTGATTTAACTTACGGTGTTTGTTTTGGGGGGGTTTTTTGGGGTTTTTTGGGGGTTTTTTGGTTGGTTTGGGTTTTTGTGGTGCGTTTGTTTGGGGGTTGGTGGGGGGGAAGGAGAAGGTGTCCAGTTTGGTCCCTGTGCCAGCTCTCTCAAGTGACAATGACTTGCTAACAAACAATTTCAAAGGTTTTGAGTACTCTTATCAGCTGTTTTGGACATTGATTACCTGAGGTCTTCACTGCCTCATCAAATACTGTTTTTCTGATTCTGCTTGTCAGCAGTTTCTTACAACTTACCTTATTATCTTTCCCAGAATCCCTCAATCGCCTTTATGTGACTCTTCCCAGGTTTCCCCTTCTTAGTTTCCTACTCCTTTTTGTTTGTACCACCCATAATGACATCTCTGATCATACTATTGACATGTTATTAATATGCAGTTACTATTCTCTTTTCCATCCTTTCCCTCGTAGTCTATAATTTTGATCCGTCCCTCCTTTTCAGTAGAAACCAATTAGAATCAATTAGGTACTTAACTTACAAAAGGAAATACTTCTCTATTACAAAATATTCATCCAGCTAGTTCAGTCATTTCAAGGAAACAGTGAGCTGTACTTTTATTACAGTGATAAACAGAATAGAACTGATACTGAAATATACAGTTGATGTTTAAAAAAAAAAAAAAAAAAAAGCAGTGCTCTCCAAGACCAAACGCTCTTCTGATAAGAAAGCTAAAGTCTTACAAATGCTGTAACTTAAATTCATAGACAAGAAATCAATTTCACAGGCCAACAGCTCAGTTTCTTGTCCTAGAATATTTAACTGATAAAGAGCCAATAGAAATGCATGTTGTTAAATTTCCAACAGCCCACTTTCATACTGAAACATCAAAGTAATTGTTAGCCTTATTGTTGTGCCTGGAGGATTTTCATATAAACTGGGCCCTATGTCACCCAATATGCAAATACGCAGTGGAAAGCCAGTCTTTCACCTAAAAATCTCATCCAGCTCTCAAAGTGGTATTTCTTCCATTGTCTTTGATGGAAGAGGGGGATCAGCTCTGCAAAAAGTTTCCAATCTAGTTTTATTTTACATACCAATTCTACTTACAAATAAATATCTTTAACAGGTTGGCCTTGAACACTTCCAGGGATGGGGCATCCACAACTTCTCTGGGCAGCATGTTCCACTGCCTCACCACCCTCAGAGTAAAGAATTTCTTCCTAACTTCTAGTCTAAATCTACCCTATTTTAGTTTAAAACTGCTACGCCTCGTCCTATCACTACACTCCATGACAAAGAGTCCCTTTGAGACAAAGAGGGCCTGTAGGCCCCCTTTAGGTACTGGAAGGCTGCTATCAAGTCTCCCAGGAGCCTTCTCTTCTCCAGGCTGAACAACCCCAACTCTCTCAGCCTGTCCTCACAGCAGAGGCGCTCCAGCCCTCTAATTACCTTTGTGGCCCTTCTCTGGACTCACTCCAACAGGTCCATGTCCTTATGTCAGGGGCTCCAGAGCTGGATCCAGTTCTCCCGGTGGGGTCTCACCAGAGTGAAGTAGTGGGGCAGAATCACCTCCCTCGATCTGCTGACCACAAGATGGACGTCCTGACATGGACAGTACATCCTCATCGTTCAAACCAACCTTCTATAGCAGGCAACTCTGCCATATGATTGCTTCTATGTATTCACTAAGTCTATCTTAATAACAGTTCAGGTTTTGCCCATTACTCCTACTCTTGCCATGCCAGAGGCTCGCTGCTCAGAAAGTCAAAAGCCATGTCATTTTCAGTGATAGCCTTCTTGGGTTGATAAAGCCTCAGTCATTCTTATCCTTTAGCTAAATTCCGTTTTTCTTTCTGCTGTAACTNTCCATGACAAAGAGTCCCTTTGAGACAAAGAGGGCCTGTAGGCCCCCTTTAGGTACTGGAAGGCTGCTATCAAGTCTCCCAGGAGCCTTCTCTTCTCCAGGCTGAACAACCCCAACTCTCTCAGCCTGTCCTCACAGCAGAGGCGCTCCAGCCCTCTAATTACCTTTGTGGCCCTTCTCTGGACTCACTCCAACAGGTCCATGTCCTTATGTCAGGGGCTCCAGAGCTGGATCCAGTTCTCCCGGTGGGGTCTCACCAGAGTGAAGTAGTGGGGCAGAATCACCTCCCTCGATCTGCTGACCACAAGATGGACGTCCTGACATGGACAGTACATCCTCATCGTTCAAACCAACCTTCTATAGCAGGCAACTCTGCCATATGATTGCTTCTATGTATTCACTAAGTCTATCTTAATAACAGTTCAGGTTTTGCCCATTACTCCTACTCTTGCCATGCCAGAGGCTCGCTGCTCAGAAAGTCAAAAGCCATGTCATTTTCAGTGATAGCCTTCTTGGGTTGATAAAGCCTCAGTCATTCTTATCCTTTAGCTAAATTCCGTTTTTCTTTCTGCTGTAACTCTGTGCTTACCCCTATAACCTAAGCAGAAATATCAATGATACTCTCTAATACTTTTGTTTCTTTTTGTATGAGTTTTTTTAAAACAATGGGTTCTCTGCTCTCCCAAAACTGGCTTTCCCATCCTACGATTATCATACTCACCCCAACTGAGCCTACTCCAGTTCAATTTCTTGAACATTCTCAACTGTCACACTGCACATGGTACAATAGCATTAACAGTTCTCTATCTCCAGGAAGACCTCATAGAACCATAGAATGGTTTAGGTTGGAAGGGACCTTAAAGAGCATCCAGTTCCAACCCCCCTGCCATGGACAAGGACACCTCCCACTAGACCAGACTGTTCAAAGCCTCATCCAACCTGGCCTTGAACACTTCCAGGGATGGGGCCTCCACAACTTCCCTGGGCAACGCATTTCAGTGGTGCTCTATAGGAGTGGATATTTTTATTACTATAGTCTTTCAGGTCATTCATCTCTTTCTGTTCATTATCCTGACGGACGCTCCAAATTATGCCTCTTAAATAAGCACATTTTCACTTCTTCCCGATATTAATATTGGACATACACACATGCATGCATGTGCATGAGTCCAGTAAGACTGCATTTTATGAACTTTCCCATCACTTGCCATGCAAATCACTGTTTCTGTTCATCAGCTCTTTGCCTACTTTCCATATTTTGAACCAGGGCCTGCATTTTTTTAGTTTTACTTGTATGTTCTCATGTAACCCAGGAATTACTGCATCAGTTGCTTGTAAACCAATGTTGATTTGTGCTGCCATGTTTTTCCTGTTTGGAAAATCAGACATATTAACAAGATTATTAGAAAGTCCAGGCTACCTGTTATTCTATTTTCCATTTGCTCTAGAGTCCTAAATGAAGTAATAATGAAATCTTGTCACTATGTGAAAATTATCTCATCAAGTGAGAAACTTGTAAGAACATTAGACACTGACCAGCATTTTTTTAGATACGGACTACAGGACAAATGGGACAAATGACCTTTTTACCAGAATTCCAACATTTTCATATCAGGAATTCTACACTTCATTTTTAGGCACAAACCTTTTTTCTTGTGCATGTTTTGTCACTGCTAAGGGTAAGCCCTTGCATCCTAAAGCTCAGCATTCATCAGCAATTTCTACATCATCCATATTTCTCAGGCTGCTAAACCTTGCATATTCCAGCTTCTATACATCATGCACATATCTGATTTGATAAAAAAGAGTGCTCAAATCCTTGTGATCTTACTCCTGGGAGTATTTTTAGCTTTTCCATTTTCTTTTTGTTCATTTACAGTTTAATTGGAGACTGAATGAGGCAAAGCAGGAAGTTTGGAATGGTATTAGGTTAATTATTATTATATAAAAACCCAGATGTAATATAGGCATTACCTGTATTACCGTCACAGGGAAAGAAAGGGCCTAGAAGAGGCTGATCTTTCTTTTGGTTTACAGTTAGTTGTTGTCCACTGTTCTGCCTTTTCCCCCATAAATTCTGGACGTGCACAGAAGTCTCCACAGAGGTCTGTGGCAAGAGAAAGCATTCCCATAATGGTGGCCACACACTTTCACTGAATAGAAGCTTTTCCCTGCACACAGTTACTAGATGTGTGATTGGACCCTGAGGTCCAGCTTACAGGCTAGAGAATTCAGTCCTTCCTTGCTGACTCCTTTCTGTTCCATAGTAAATCACTGAGATTACAATGATGACTTCTATGGAAGGCAGAGATAATGAAGTGGAAGAACCCTGGCCAATAATCTTCTCATTAATCTTCCAGCAGATGTTTTTGCTTTTCGACCTGATACTCATCTCCTTGCCTGTCTGCTAAAGAAGAGTTTTATTATGAAGCAATCTCATGCTATGTAGTAAATGAACACAAAAGAGCGCAGAAGAGATCAATGCCCTTATACCAGCTTTGAGCCCTCAGAGTTAGGGCAGTCTGTTACATTCTCCCTCTTCAGGATCCTTCACTGGCCCCACATTGGAAAGTTCTGACCTAAGAGCATCTCCAGAGGATCAGGGTTTGACCTGTGGACACTACCTGCCAGATCCAGGGATTTAACAGGCCCAAGTTTCTATTACAAAGTTAAAACCCCTCTCAAAATACCAGTATTAGAAGTGGTAGGCAAGACCTCAGAAGGCCAAAACAGGGTTATTCTGCAAGATCTACACTGATTTGTAGTCAATTAAATTCATCTACTATACAGCCCCTGAATATTTTCAACTACACTTCATATATCATAGTAAAAAACTGAAAAAGGAGGATTTTCTATATTTTTCCAATGAAAGATTTTCCTAGCCAAAGTTCCCAAATGTAGTTGATTAGTGTGAAGTAATTAGTGTTATTAACGTTGGTATTTCTGCCAGAAGAGGTGAGACCCATGGTACTTAGAAAAACACATAAAGGGTCTTACGAAAACCTAATTCATGGAAGAAATGAGAGGAAGGAGCTTAGCTTTTAATCCTGTAATGAGGGACTCGCTAATGAAAAAGAAATTCCTTTAGAAGGCTTTCCCAGGAAATACCTTACTTCATAAGATTAATTTGTATAATGTCCCCATCTTTTGGATTTTGAAAGGTCTTTGAAACTCTGTTTATCAGTGTCCAAGTGGCCAAACACACAAAAACAAACACAACCCCTCCCCCCCCCCAAAAAAAAGAAAAAAGAGAAGAAAAAAGGTACAAAAAAGCTAGAAAGCTAGTTAGATATAGGAAGACTATTTGAGAAAGACATCTACAGGAAAAAAAAAAAAAAAGACATCCCAGTTACAGACCCCAAAACAATGCTCTTGAATTTCAACCTCAACTTCTAGTTGAACAATAAGGTTTATGGAACAAATGTTTTCTCTTCTTCTTCTTTTTCTGTTCAGGCTCTTTGTTTACAAACTGTCTAGCCTACCCGTGCCCAGTTCCATGCCTGGAACTGACAAATTTTTCCAGTTCACATAAGAAAAGCTATTGTAAGTGACAGATACTTTCCCACGTCCTGATGTTTCTCCAAGGCAGTTACAGTTTCTCAGAGACCTGTTGTAGTACCCACAGCCCAAGGAGCACAACAGCCAGGTGAAGTCAGGCTATGACCCTGTGGCCCAGCAAGTGGTACCGCCCACAACCAGCCAAGCTCAAGTTCCAGAAGCATTGCAGTGCCCACAGGCTGGACAGTTTTCCCTGTTTCTCAAGGGGGTTAAATAATCAGTTAGGGAGAAATCACTTTGCAGAACTGTTTTGTGCACACACCCCGCCATGTACCCTGAAGAATCAAGCCTAATCCTGCACATCCCCACATCTTCCATCCCAAGCTCCCGACTCTGCCAGCCCTCAGTTATGCACCTGAGTCACTCTCTGCATTGCAAGTCACCTCTCTGAGAACTAAGACCTCTCCAGTAACAACAGGGAGCCCTGAACTAGGAAATGCTCAGGCTCTGGCAGAACTCTACCCCATAGTGGTATTATACTGTTTCACTTTAGACCCAGGTCTGGTGGGTGGGAAATGTCGGCAGTCCACTTTGCTCCTGACAGCTTAAGGCTGTGACCCTGCACTGGCAAGAGCACTCCAAGCAGCTGGGGAGGTGCCCTCCTCTTGTGAAACACACACATCTCCAGGCTATGGTGCATGGCACCTGGAAAGACCTAGAGAGGGTTTGCAAGCAGAAGGCAACGGGGGATGAGTGCTCCGAAGACAGCGAATGCTCTGTCTATCCTCCCCAGTCTGGCTGTCAGCGCAGAGTTGCTAGGAGATCCCATCCAAGAAGCCTAAGGCAGCGAGGCTCAAATGGGACCGAGCCCCAGGGAGAACAGAAGAGTATGGCACCTGCACTGGCTCTGCCAACACAGGCTGCAGCCCAGCCTGCTCCCCAGGGCACCTTCTCCTCCCATTTCCTCTCACTTGTATATGCAATTAGTTCCTATTCCCATCTCTTACCCTAGCCTGAAACACATCAGTGATTAGTATGGAACTGGAGATCAGCTCTATATGGAGCACTAAGCAGAAGCTTCCTCTTTGGCTGTGAGAAAACATTTGCTGAATGGTGACTGTTCATGCAGAATGCCGTAATTGCACAGAGTGAAGGAACTTATATTGAATGAGATAGATGATCTTGATAAATTATTTTTCTCCCCCTTCAGCAGTCAGGGATGGACTCTAGGATAATATGCAGTTCTTGATCTAATATATGCTGCGTTGTTTGACCTCACCATTTTCAGTTTCTCATGCTGGTTAGCTGCAACGCTACTTTGTAAAGAAGTCAGTGAGGTTACCTTCCTGCACTTCGATCAGCACCACCATCTAGTTAATTCAATGCTCCTCAAGTAGTGCGTGGGTGCTCACAGCCTTGGAAAAGCAACTTATGCAGAGTATTTCTTCTGTAGTTCCAGTTTACATCAGAAGACACCTTACTACTATTTCAGTTCCAAGCAGAAACAAGTTAAAAAGGAAGAAAATTACCTCCAGTGCAATGTTTCTACAGCCAGGTCCAACTTCCAACTCCTTATCAGACATTTAACTGCAGCACGAACCATGACACGCATCCACCCCCAGTTTGCATTACCCTTTTGGAAGCGGCTACTCTTGTGAGTGGACAACTGCAGTCAGTACTCGCTTCAGACCTGCATTCAGTCCTGAGAAATTACTTGTCTGAAAAGGAGGGGGCAATAAGTTTAAGTTCAAGAGAAAAAGGGAACCATCAATTACATTAACAGTCCATCTGCAGAGAAAAAAAAAAAAAATCCCTGGTAAATTTCCTCAGTATAGGCAATGCCACAGTTTCAAGTTTTCCTGTCCATTTCTTCCTACAAAGACATTTTAAAGAAAACATAAGCATAGCCTAAGGGGTATGTGAGGGTTTGGGGTTTTTTTAAGTTTACAGCCAGCATCTGAAGAAATCATTCCTTAATGTGTCACTTACCTGATCGCAGGTGGATTTAGGTTCTCTCTAGGACAGAGTTGTTCCCCCCCTGTGCAGAATCACAACCGTAATGTTTATGGAAATGTAACTGGGTGCAGCGCAGAAATCAGTACTATACGAAGGCATGGAGAAAACTGTGTACTGTATCTATACAAAGAGTTAAAAATCAAATAACTTTCTAAGCTTGGTATCTTGTGGAAGGATGTAGTGATCCTGGTTTCCTGAAGAGAAGGTAGAATACCAATGAGGTGGCACACTGGGCTTCCACTTGTTTGTTGGTAAGCCAATTGCCTCAGAAAGGATTGTAGGACGCATTCTGATAGGGATTTAGTAGGGGGCTCAGGGAAAAAGTTAGAGGTGGTTAAGGAGGGATAACTAAGTTTCAGGTCCCTAAACAACACTATTCACTGTAAGAGTGGGTTGAAGAAGAAATAAGATTGGTTCATTTAACTTTGTTTTCTTGGATTAAACTTACTTAACTGTGACCTTAAACTGATTGGTCAGCTCTGAGATTCAATTTCCCTAAGCCTGTGCATACAATGACTTGACTTTTTTTAATACTAAAATTTTCTTCATAATGAAAGAGCAATTTGAGCAGATGAAAGCGCATTAGATGGCTATAGAATAGTCACAAGTTTTATGGAAAAAGCTTTTGGATTCAAGGAAGCTAGTTCTAATCAGTAAGTGACACTTTCACTACTTTCAACTAGCAGTAAAGCCTGCCTCCTTCATTTATAGCATTGCAAAATACACTTCTAGTCTCTTCACAAAGAGTAGGCCAGTCCAGAGCTTCCTTTTATCTTCCCCTATAGTTGTGATGATTTTGGCCATGGTGATGCCCATGTCAGCATTTTCCTTATGAATTGGTTATTTAAAACATTTGTGATTTGCCATTACAATTTGCCCCTCTTTAGAGCATATTCTCCCTGCAAGAAGTGCAGCATGCATTGTGCCCTGATTCAGGGGGATTAGATATACTAACCCAAGCAAAGCTCCTTCACCCTAGCGTTTTAAGAAGAATAACGCAAAGATAGAAAGTATATTAAATATGCTTATGTAGGGAAAGATTTTTGAAGCAGAAGAGTATACTGGGATTGATGACTTGCAGCCCCAGCTCTACCTCTGGCTTGTATTTTTTTAACTTGTGTGCTTATTTTATTAGGCTAGACAGCACTTTCTCTTTTCTGCATGCCTGAGTAATGCAATCCCCAGTGGTGTTACGCTGTCAGGAAGTATCACCCCCAAGTATGCAATGGAGTGTGGCTGTTGAGGCAGGACTTCTGAGAGAGACTGTAACTACAGCGCAAGCAGGAGCCTAAGCCATTAGTGATCACTATCAGCTAAAATGGAATAGCTACAGGAGAGGAATGAGGAGGGGGGAAAATACAAGGCTGTTCCTGGATTAGCATTACACAGGCAGCTGTATCAGCGGTGAAAGCCTGAAATAAAATGGAAAGGCAAATCCCAGAGGGACAGAGGAGAGCTACAAAGGTTTCTGGGCGTTAGTAGACTAGAAAACTGTAGCTGACTTCAGACTCAAGGGAACTAAAAAAAACCAACCAAGAACTATCAAGAAGGGAGTGTCTTGGAATGAGCCGTTAGGATATGACGAGTCTAATCTGGGGCAACAAAGGACTGGAAAAAAATGGAAGCAGCTCAGGGTAGAAAAGCCTGTATATAGTCCTTGCACTTCATGCTGCAGCTACTGTCGAGATGCAGTTCAGCAACATACTTCAGAGGACTCCTAGAACTATTTAAGGTGCTTCAATTTTTTAAGTTGCTCCACTTGAAATTTCAGTTGTCAATATCATACATCCAAATATATAGGTCTTGGGTGAAGGAAAATGGTAACCAAGAAACAGAAATCTGAAATTCCTTCTTGGACTAAGAATAAACATCTCTGTCACAGACAGATGGATCGCAGCTCAGATGTTCAAAACATGAAAAAAGATGTTTGAGGAAAAATAAATTAGTGGGAAAGTGGGAAGCAGTAAATTGGTAGGATTTCTCTCGTTGAGGTGAGCATTATCTATAAAAATTGTGATACACAAAAGCATAACCAAATAGTCCATGACCACTGAGCAGCAGCTATTACATGTACTAATCAAGACAAAAGATACACTGATACCTGATACTAGGGGTGGCAGCATTGGTAAAGAGGGTTGCTTTAAAAGATCCCTTTACCTGTTTTTGTAATAGCAAGGAGATTTCTTTCTCTTTCTGAAAACTTGTTTCAATTGCATTAGTTTAGTGGTTGCTTCAGGTTACTTTTAAATAGATTGTTCTCTCAAGTATTTTTCTCATAGCTGCAGATCTTTGATTCGTGGTTATTCTGTTTACTGTCTGAATTAAAGCATATTTTTAAAATTCAGAGAGTATTTTCCCTGCTTCTCTTACTAGAGGCATCAGTTTTTTGATAACAAGTAACGTACAGCTGACATCTCGTCTTTTATTTCAGTAAATACAAGCATCTAAGGTTGTCTGCCACCTAATTTCCAGAAGCTAATGCTTCCTGTATCGCAGCAGCAGCACAGAGAAAAATCCATTTTTCCTCTTTCACTTTGCAGTGATGGCAGAAAAGATAACATGTTATTGCTAAAGTTCTTCAGAATTGATAATTCTGTAGCATTTTTAGCCAAATGGCCCTGGTTCTGCAAAATGTCTCCTTTAGACCGCTTGAGAACCTTACCCTAGAGGCTTGCTACAAAGCAAACCACTGTATCCAGGCCTTTCCCTGAGGACCGAACACGAGTTGGATTTCTATGGTGATTTGCTTCAAGGCAAGTCTGTATTGAGCGTATCAAATCATGTTAGTTATCACAGCCATGTCATATCCACTACAGCTTTTAGCATCTCTATTCTCCATTCCCCCACTAACAGTTTTTTTTTAAAAACACAAGTCAGTCCTGCCCATGGCTTTTAGAAAAAAGGAAAGAGGACATTAAAAAAATATCTGCTTTCCCATGTGATTTCATTCCCTACGTTTCATGAACACTATCTAAAAAGTTAAAAAAGCAACGAGTGAGTGAAGAGTGCTACCTGGAGGTAAACAGCTGCTGGTCAGCAGAGCTGCCAAACAGGTAGCTGATTTGCTACTAGGCTTTACATTTTCCGTTCTTACTAATTTCTTGCTTACATGGTAAAGGGGATGGTATGTGCACAACTCAGAGGAAACCGGTTGGGGCTGAGGGGGGAGAGAAAGTACATCACCTAGAAACAGAAGGTGCGATTTTGCACCGCTGACATAAGCGGGGTTTCATTAGGTGTACAACAGCAGAATTCTTCCCATTGCCTTCAACCCAATGCTATATTTGAGGACGCAACACTGGAGCGATTAACAAACCTTTGCATCAGACACCAAAACAGTGGCAAGCATTTGTATCACAAACTGTCCAAAAGGTTAAAAACAGTCACTGCAACCCACCCTGCATGTGTTTATAAAACACTTTGCTGATTTACTTCAGTATTAAATCATGTAAGAAGCAAAATAAGCACTGCAGGCCCTATTGATTGGGATCTGCCCTTTTTGCCTGGCTGAAAACCCATAAGCATTTCTCATAAGCAGAACTGTCATCTCGGTATTTTCAGAACAATTAAGTCAGTTTATTGAGAATATGCGTGCATTTTACAGGTACCTTGACTGAGCCAAAAGTTCCAGAAGTTGCACCTGACTATTTCTGTCCCTTCTTTTTCCTCCCAAAATATTACAGAACTTCCACTGAAGAGATGGGCAACTCAGGAGCGCAACATTTCCTAACACCCAAAGAGTAAATTTTATGGCTAGGTCAGAAAAAAGTTGTTGTTTCACACATGGTAATTTCTACAAATAATTGCGTGCAGAGCTGTAATGCTCTGCTCACAAGAATCTTAGGAGTATTAACACCATAAAAATTAACTACTATTTATTCCGCAGGACAGACTAGTCACATGATCAGAAGCTGGAAGTGCATCCGTGCACCACCAGCTATTTAAACAGAGATGATGCAAGCCTCACCAACGTCTTACACGTACTGTGTAACTGTAAGACTAGACTGACATACCTCTATATCCATTAAGTACAAATATACAATTGTTCGCTCAAGTTCCTGCATACAAAGTTACTATGCTCTATTCCTAACCTGCACCTTGGTGCTGAGTGAGCTTCACAAGCACAAAGTTTAAGAGTTGCAAAGGTGTAAAGATTCCTTTTTACAGCTGAAATGACTATCTAAACCAAAAAATTTTCTGTGTCTTAGTTTCCACACATCTGGCATATCACATTTCCTACCTTTGATAAAGTAGTTCCGTGACTGGAAGTTGAAAGGCACCAAGTATTCTTATTCATCTGGTGGTTCTAGGCAGGAAAGCTTTGGGAAGGCATTTATCACAAAACACTGCATGTTTATCTAGATCCAGCAAACTTGAAAAGCTAAGACTCTAGAGGAATAAAAAAATGCCTTTTCAGTTTGAGAAATGTCAGCTTCAGACTAGTTTAAATGTCACGACATTACTGAAAGACTGAAGGTAGAAAATGGGTCCTTTATCAGCTGTGGTGAATTTCACAGTTCTGAATACTTTCAACAGTAGAAAGTAAGAATTCAGTGGGTTTCATGGATTTGCTTCGGACAAAAGTGTTGTTACAAATGTTAGTATCGTATCTTAAGAGAAAGCACAATCTTGTTAATAACTCTGTGCTTACAATTCAGTTTAAAATGATAGAAATAGTTTCTTCCTCCTCACAGGCACATTACTGACTGTGAGATTATACTGCCTGCATAATGAATTGAAGTAATCAGCATTATGGTATTCAGGCTATGGCTTAACTGTGATAAATAGTGCCTAAATCCTATTCATCTTGGTATATCACTCATTCTTTGGAGTACACATTACTATTTAGTCATCATTTTGTTTTGAAAGTGTCAGCAAACTTAGATAACTGAACAGGTTTTTCTCTCCGAGTTATATAGTGGGTCATTAATTAGTTTTAACAAGGTCTGCAAATTTTTTGTCTGCCTATTTCCTGACTGCAGACACGGTCATTTCTGATAAGAGATGTTACCCTTATAGCCCCTTATCTGGAGATACACATCACAATTCACATGTAATTTCCTATCTGGTACTAAGATTTCTCCCTCTAATTGAACTAAGCTGCTCAGCAGTACACTAGTTGTACAGTTCAGTAGTGATGTCATCGAAATTTTGAGGCCAGTTGTTTTTAAATAGGGAAAAAATACAACCTATCAGCAACAGTTGTACAAGATTTACAGTAAGGCTCAAATATCTGCAGCTGTGATCTGCCCAGAACACCAAGACGCTGCCATCTAAACAGATGATTCTTTTAAGAGCTGATGTATTATTTTCATCTATTTTCATGCTCCAAATGCATCTCTTGAATTTTGCACCTGAATGCTGCCTTCTCAAGATCACAAAATCCTTCACCTCTTCTACTGAGACCCTCTTCCCCAGATAGCCCTTTTCTGTTCATGCTGTTCACCAACTAGTTTCCAGCTGTGCCATTGACTGCAGCCCCAAACAACCCCAGGTAAATTTCTGCATGTTGAGCTTTTTTTAAAGGTCGGGTTCCTGCATCCTTCCTACTCTATTTGCCATCCCTATGCCTCAGCTGGAATTGTATTGTTATTACTATTAATGCCTCCCAGGGTTCTACATATCCACTTAATGTCTGCTCCCACTCTTTGCAGAACAACTTCATCACTACAAATTAGCAGTCGCTTGTTTGTTTAGGATAGCTTGGTGTGTTTTCAAGTGGTGAACTTCATGCAGGAAAGTTCAGGCTTTTATAATGTTCCTGAAGCCACAGTAACATGTCTTTAAGTAGGAAAAACCAAAGCCAGCACCAAGAAAATGACTTACTGTCTTTATCTTATCTACCACTTCTCAAACACTGTCCCATTAATAATGCATTTCCTTGTTTGGTAGTGTTCCTCCAGTTGCATGACCAATTACTGTTCTCACTGAAGTCCATGGCAGCGTTCCAGTGGAACATAAGTTAGTGCCTCCAAGGAGAGAACTTGTGTCTCTCCATTGTTTATTTTGTTATCTCCCTGCCAAACACAAGTGAATGCCAAGTTACCTTTCAGCTAATGGAGAAACCTAGGAATTCTGGGTATTCCTCTAATTCAGCCTGGTTTTAGTGTACTATGCCTGTCAGATCCAGAAGAGAATTGGTCCCAAAAGCCTAAAGGGCACTGTCCCTTTCTTCTGGAATAGTCACCAGGGCATGGTTATGATGGACAAAATTTACTTCTTGACACCAATCAAATGTCTGTGAATCAAAAACGTGGCGTAAAACCTTTAATGTTGCAAACAAATTTGTGTCCCTAGCTGGTTGTGCACATCTGTAAGTTTCTACTGTGAAAAAGATCCTCAAGAAGTGTGATATTGTCCTACTGTCCACATTCAGGAACAACTCAAATCCAGGAAAAAATGTTACAAGACTTTCCTATGTCTAAAATAGAGGACTCATGGGCTTTAGTTAACATCAAGAAGCTATTTGCACAGCTACAAAAGAGCCCACAGTGCCTTTTCAAACAGCAGATCTCTGATGATATTGGGCCAAATTTCTCATACTCCTCCATTAATGCTGTTTAGAGTAACTCTTCACGCTGCTACCTTCTGATATAAAAGCAATTACATATCACAACTGATTTATGAACTGATTAATCAGAAAAGATTTCTTAATGTTTATATTTATACTTACATATATTAACTATTATAGTAAGATCACTTAATTGTGGAAGACAACTAGTATCCACTCAGTTACTTTAAAGTATTCTTCAATTTTCACTAGTAAAACCTTTCAATCCATTTCTGCAGCCCTTTTAACCAAAAGCGAGGTTGCTCCTTCTTTGATCTTCCATTTCAGTATTTCTTATTCAATTATGTCAGTGTTAATATCAAATAAACTGGGGCAAGCGTAGTTATTTTAAGTTTGTGCAATGCGTTTTGGTTTTGATGCAGAAATAACTTCTGACTCTTTAATAGTAATACCTATACCCACTACACAATATACTGTGAGGAGCCTTGAAGAATGAACAATACTGCAGGAATTCCAATTTACAGTATTGCCATTGTATAAAGACTTTTAAAAAAATAACACCGATTTCCCCCCCCCCATCATCTTTCATTACAGCGTTCCCTTCAAATTAGAGTCCTTCCAGTGGGTAGTAGTGTGTAGCTATGCATTAATCAGTAAGCTTTCTTGACTAATCCAGTTCATTCTGTCTAGTAAGAGGATTCTAGCAGCAAACATGCATAGTTTTTCTAAGAAGAAAGCAAGCCAAGAAAGGCAGCTCCAGAGGATATCAAGAAAATAAAAAGTGACAGATTGGTGTCACGTAAGAGAAAGTATGGCAGGAAATACCAGCATGCTTTTCTCTGTATGAAGGCTCAAGAATGAGTAGGTATAGCAGAACATTCCTATTCTGCATTACAACATTGTAAGTATTGAGAGTAAGTAGCATAAAAGATTACCTCATTCCCTCATATGAGGAAGAATACTCTCATTCTGTTCACTGATGAGGGTAGATTTAGCATTTTTATTCTTTCATCAAATATAAACAAGCCCATAGTTGGTTTTGGTTGTTTGCTTTTTTTNGTCATTCAGGAGTTAAGCTCCAATTTTAATTAACAACTGATCTTAAGGTTTAACAATGTGAACTTTCTTAAATTACAGTAGAATACAAGTCAGGCGCAAAATCTTCCTTCAAGAAAGTCAGCATTGTCCAGAATTCACAAATAACTTGGAAAAAGCAGGAACAGACTTTCAGAGGTCTCAGCTGTTTTTAGATAGGTAGAAACTACTTCCACTTACAGCCAGAATGGAGCTGGCCTATACATCACTTGTTCTTTCTGCACTGCATTTTTAAAAAATAAGTCAAAATAAAAATAAAGGACATCCACAGTTATAACAGAGCAATATTAGTATGTAGTAAAAAAGGAAAAAGGTGTCAACTTAGTTTTAATGTCTAATTAGCCAACTGTTCTTGCCTCTTTTTTCTATCTTACCATCAGAATTCTTTGGATCCTCAAAAAACAATGGGTGCTTTCATTAAATCTAGAGATATTGCTCTGATGTTCTGTACACACTGTACGTCCACAAATTGGATGATTCTGGACTAATGATACTTTAATAGAATCTGAGGATTAAATAAAATGAGAAGATTAATGCACACAGTACAAGATAATACTTCATTAGTTGCAGTAACACAGCAACATGTGACTTGCAGCACAGAAAAATAGTTCCAAGCAACCAAGTTTTACAGAGTTCAAATCTCTACAAATGTGAAGGTGTCTTGCCCAGACTCATCCAATCCCTCTGACAACCTCTTCATCCAGCTTCAGAACCCCTGAACTCACTAGCACGGAGGCCAACCTCACTCGCCTACCCAGGAAGCTGACAGACAGAAGTTACCACTATCTCCTGCCATGCCACAGGCTCACCATTAAGCCTTGACCTGCTCGGACTGCAGGACTGCATCCTGCCTCCATCTGAAGGATCTTTCAGACAGAGAACAGAAGTTACTTTGAACAGTCTTCGAATATCTGTCTTGGAAAAAGTCACCCAAATTATAAAAAACAAACTGGTATCCGTTTGCTTCTAACGGCCTTTTCAGGAGAGCAACAATGATGCACTGTCTTCTAGACTACTTCTTTTCAACATGCTTTTGACAACACCATCTCATGTAAGCTACTCACAAACTTCAGTCTATTCTCTTTCTTGCAGTCAGTACAAGCCTCCATTTTGTGTGCAGCATATCCCCAAGAAGATACAGGATTATTTGCTTATTGCTGATTATCACCTGGGCCAGAGTCCTACAAATTCCTATTACCCACAAGTAAGGTGGAAGCCACTTGATGCAAATCAAACATTTCCCTGTACACAAAACAAGTTACTTCTCAAGCCAGCTATATGCCTCATCAAATTCAGGATCTTAGCTGTACTGCAGGCATTCACATGAATAAAATATGGCTACGCAACAACAGATAAGAACAGATATGATGCATTAAAGTTTGATTTCAATGCAACATAAAAAGAGCCTAAAATGTTTGTAAAGGCATTTCCCCATGGCCACGCATCAGGATGCCAGCAGCACTTAGTAAGTCATTAATTTCTCAGCTTGATAACAGATGGGCTTTGGCCTCAATAACCCCTAAATTCACAGGGACCGTCATATTTTTTTTTCCTGTGTTATGTATTATTATTATTACTCTTATCATCATCTTGGGCCTCCACCTTTGGCTAGAATGACAAACTGTAAGGGAAGAGATTCCTTTGCCCCTTGGAACACCATTCACTTCAGAAATCTCTACATGAGTATATTACAGAAGTACAACTGGCTATAAGACTTCCCAAAACTTTGACGGTATGGAATGTGATATTTATTCCCTTTTCCTCTTAAAACCCTGTGCAGGGTTTCTGGGAAACATTGACACACCTGTAACACGTATTTGCTCAGTAAAATCTTCTCTAAGAATGCAAAGCATACTATATGCAATTTATTTAACTATCAGAAAACAAATACATTACAGGACAACAGAAAGTACATATATTTTAGTTTTGAATGTCAAAACCACTCAGAGCTAAACACACTACAGAATCTGCATGTATTTTTTTGCCTCTTGTCATGTCACTGATGTGAGGGAAGCGGATGTTGAAAACAGAAGACATCAGCATCGCTGATTCGCAAACAAAGAAGGTTATAGGTGTATTCCAGAATCAAACCTTTTCATCAGGTTAGATCAAACCCAGCACAAAAGCAGAGGATGACTGTTACTGCACAGATACAGAATAAAATCCTTGTGACACAGACTCAACAAGAGATCTGGCCTACACTATACAGGCCGCAGATCACAGGAATTATATTTGCTTAATAACGTATTAGAAATAACTTCTGGCAAAATACTTCTTGGTTAGGAAAGGTATTCTAAAATCCTTGGTGTAGTGCTCATATCAAGACTTCAAATTTTTTTTTGTTTTGTTTTCAATATGTGAGAAACAATCACATACAGACTTCTTCATCTTTCAACTTCCTCTGAGTTCTCTACCTGCACATTTTCTCCCCCCAGAAGTGAGCGTTTTAAATGGCTGCTTCCCCCTCCTCGAGCCCCGCATTTCTAGTGGAGTCAGGGTAAAATTACTGCGTCCTTGTGAGCATCCAGCTCCCACCCACACCAATACATTCAAACAACAATTTCATCTGGCTCCTCTTCCTGTGTATCTCACGTCCCATTCGTTTTCTGCCTTCCTCTATCATTGTTGTTCAAAATACAAGTAAAGGAACTTGGATGAATATGCCTTTGACTGAGGGGGTATCTTCTGCCAGGTAGCTTCAAGGAAAATGTAAACTACTTGTGTTCGGCAGGATACAATTTTCAAGAGAGGATGTACCAGCTATTGAGCCACCGCTACACTTGAACTTTGCCATTTCCCATTTGAGTTGAACAAGAGTTATTGACAATGACTTCAACAAAGGATGCTTGTGTATAATCACAGAAGTCAAGTGCAGTCTGAACTACAACAATTTGTAACTAACTCCTGCAAATTCTAGAAAGGAGATTTTACTGCTTGATACACGAAGGCCTAGTGAAAATAAATGTAGTAGTCAGTAGAAATACCCTTCTGTGCACACCTTGCTCTGCACAGATCAAAAGACACAACGCTTGAATTATGAAACAACCTTTCTTGAATTTAAAAAAAAAAAAGGAACCACAAATTTGAGGATGTTGCCTGAATTGATGCTATCTATGCTGAGAAGAGGTACAGACGAGCCAGTGCCAATACCAGCTTCAGCATCCTCATGAAGGACATCTCAGAGGACACAGTCCAGGCAGGCACGGGCAGGCTCTGCCCGTGCTCAGAGCCAACCCGAGGCAGCGTGACCACATTACTGCAGTATTACTGCACTTCATGTACCGCACATTCCTCACAGGGACTTACAGCGTGAGCCTCCACCACAGCATGGCGGCACCAATCCCGATTAACTGAGAGAGTACTGCCAGATCACACAGGGGCCTGCTTGGACGTATCGGAGGTCTAACCAAAGTCTTCCAGTACGTACTAATCCTGACACAGGAGTTATTTAGAATTGAGGATACAGGTCTGTGTCAGCCCTGACAGACTCCTTGGTGCCTGTGAGAAGAGCACTATAGATGAGAATTAGATCCAGTACTGCAAAGACTTATCCAGTATTTATTGTGAGCACATAACTCAAGTTCCTCAGGACCTTTCATATACATGATATGATGTATGTGCGTGCATCATGTCGAATCAGGCTCCAACATACATTCTTAACTAAGAAGCAAATACACATCCGTAAGGAAAATAACCAAAATCTTCAATTTTAGTAAGAACATCAAAAAAGGAAAAAGGTCAAAACATCCTTTATAGTCAGTATGGATGTAAGCTGTAGGTAGATAAGGAAAAAAGGGTGAGAGGCCATGCATTTCATCATCTTGTTCCAAGACTTATCTGCATTTTTATAGAGAATTTGAAACCAAAGTTGGTTAGATAATCTTAGTTCAAGGCATTTATTTATTTTAAATTACCACTATATCTTAATTATCACAAATAACATTCTCTATAATACAGAGCTGTTAGAACAGATCTCTCACTGTTCTAGTACCATAGTTAAGAATTTTTGGTGAAATTACGAACAGTAGAACATAAATTTATTGTTTTGCATCTAAATATATGAAGAATCACAGTGTAAAGATTAGGTTCCATATAGTTATATATAATAAATCTCATTGTGCACAAATAATTACTGACACTTTCAACCATTTATCTAGCTTTCAAGATGCAATAATTTAGATATTCGCATTTTCAATATTAGATATTGACATTCATGGTGTAAAATGCCTAATACAGCAACTAAGAATTCTTACTTCATGTGAACATGGACCATTTATATTTATCTCTAGAATAGAAAGCATCCAAATTCTCTTGCTATGTTTTATGGAGGCACAGAAAATATCATGCAGCAGAAACATCACAGTTTTGTGCTTAATGATATTTTTTCTATTAGTATCTAGTGCTAAACCCTGAGAAGTCAAGCTTGGAAATCTCCTTTTCATTGGAAAAACTTGTTCGATCTATGCGAGAGCTTGGGCTTCCAACTTTACTCAGCCAGGACTTCCTGCAAGAAAAACAAAAAGAGGGTTAGCATATAAAGAACCACACACATGGGGTTTATTCTCCTGTCATGCCTTCTGGCATGGAGGGTTTTGTTTGGTTGGTTGGTTTTTTGAGACATAAGAAGCCTTTCAATGAGGAAACTACCCCAAATATGTTTAGTTCTTTTCAGTTTTCCCTCCCTTTCTCCTTTAAAAGGAAAACAAACTATATAAAAGATAGCAGTATTTCAAAGAATATTACACAATATTACATAAAAATACAACTGACAAAAGACTAAAGCAGATTCACTGTAATGATCCCTTTTAAGTACTTAAAATAGCATTAAAATAGGTATATATTACTTTTGCAGATTCAATACTATACTTTCAGCAAGGACCTAAAAGGCATCCACAATTGAAAGTTATTATGAAAAAATTAATGCTAACAGCCAGTTTACCCTTTTCTGACAACTAAAAGAAATAGAAACTAATGAAAATTAGTAAGCTCAAAACCAGATAAAAGACATAAAGCAAACAAAAAACAAAATTATGTCAAAGCACTACCAAGTCATAATAAATACTGAATTTTATACAGGCATTGTTAAGTGGTGATTTTTCAAGTATTTGCATTACGATACAATCTTTATGCTGGTACTTACCTTCTTTCACAGCACACTAGAAAATAGTATTGAACACAAATTACCACAAGGTGATGGAGGCTAGAAGCTGACAGTGCTTGTGACTATATTTCTATCCTGCAGCAATTTGCTAATTCACAGTAGTGATAAACTGTTGTGTGATAAAAGGAGGTGCACAAACACCTGAAGTGCAACAGATGACACTGCTTAGAGAGGTTTATTTACAAAAAAGAAAACCCTCCTCAGTACTTTGTGTTGTACTAAAGTCTCAGAAATAGGAAAAAGAAAGTATTTTAGTGTACCATATTTACAGAAAAATACTTCCACACAAGTACTTGTTATAACTTTAATGATACATAAACTGGTATAGATACATACCCGTGATTAGTGTTAAAAATATATCATTATTATTTGAGTTCCAATTTGAAGACCATAAAAGTTATATCATATTAACAGTTATGTTAATTATCCTTTGAAAAAAATCACACTGAGCATTATAAAATGCAATGTTCTTGCAATGAGATTTAATTTTGATGTCTTTATAATGAAAATTGTGCATAGTGGTTGCTTATCTTGAGCCAGTAAATAAAACACATCTGAAGAACAGAAATGTAACTTGTTACTGACCCTATGTGACAGGAATTTTTAGGCAATTTCTGACTTAACATAACACTACAAAATATCTCAAGTGTCTTAGCTGGTTTTAAGAGACAGGTCATATTCTCCAAATTGTGCTAGTCCTTCATAAGACTGGTCTCATCACTAGCACAGACATTTCCAAACCTGTACTCAGGACCCACACAACTAACCTTGTTCTTGAAACTCTACACATGGACTCTTGATTATTAAGAAATATACATCCTTAATACTTTATTAAGAAAACAGGTATGTATTTTGAAATATAACCCTGGGAGCGTGCTTTGTGGATTACACATGTGCAGTGCCAAAGAGCTCCATGAGCTCCTTCCTATTTGATCACTGCAACAGAGGCTCTATATGAAAAGACTTCCTAGAAGACACAAGCCAGATATGAATTGCTCATGTTCAAAGTGTGACAAGCCTCAATTTAGTATACAGCAATGAAAATTAGCAAGTATTTCTGTCAGATGTTTACACATCTTCACACCTTTTATTCTTTGCTTCATGTGAACAGTCTCCCGTCTCATCTGTGTTAGATGATGAAGTGGTTTCAGAAAGGAGTATAACATAGGAATAGAAGTACATGAGCAAACAGGAGAATGCAACTTTCCACTCTACACTGGAGCCCTAAAGGCAGACCAGGCATTTCAACAGACGGCAAATAGTTTAGTAACAGACCAGTCCATTTTATTCCATATTATGAAAAAATCTGAAAAGCCCCTTGTTTATTTAGCAGAAAAGCATCTGATATAGTTGGATGTCCTTGACAGAAAAGAGAACATGAATTTGTAATACTGAATTACTTAAAACAAAATTTCTGCGCTGTTTTTAGAACACAAATGTGAGATTCACGAGTGAACAGACTTTTTCCTTTTTCTCCTTTTAATTTTAAAGGTGAGCTTGTCCTAGGCAAAACCAAGAGAAATATATTCCTTGCCCAGCCTTCACAACTGTACATAAGACCAAAATTCATCCATGGCTGCTTCCAATTCCCAAGTTCCACTGTATGAAGAAAGTAACGCTGTAAACTCTGTACACAGCAAACTTTAACTGTCAGCCCCATATCTCTCACATGCAGAAGGATAAAGTACAAGTTATGGAAACCCAATTAAAACAATCCAGCTCTATAGAAGCTCTTCACAGGATGCATGCATTTTATTCCCTATTAGGAAGTAGGGAAGGAAGTATTATGGAACAGCTCCCTACCTGGGATTTACATGACTATAGGAGCTCAATTCCTCACTGAGATGTTAATACTTCACAATAGGATTGATCTTCCCTCAAGTGACTGACCATTCACTGAACAATATGAAGAACCTTTTTTTTTTTAAAGGTAAGAAGCAGGAAATCAGTATTTGCTAAAAGCAGCACACAGTTAGAGTTGTTTTCCCATTTATTTACAGAGCAGAAAGCGTCATCTCCAATATCTTTGATAAGGGTAATATTTTTAAAACAGTTTTAATTTTCATTAGTGTCCAGATCAATAGACCCAAGTTAGGAAGAGGTTTCATATCCTCCTCTTGCTACTCTCTTAATTTTCTTTCACATGTGCCATGAATTTCAAATCACCCAATGTGTGCAACAGATTAGCTACAAGTACTAGCATTTGGAGTTTTAGCTTGCCATTTATAGCAACCATTTTAGAACTCGCTGCTGCTACCCACTTCTCTTCGGGATTGAGAAAGAGAGCCTCCACCTCGCTTGTCACATGGGGTAGGTCTGAATCAAATGAGGACATTTCTCTAGTATGCAACAGAAGAGTATATAGCTTACTCAATAAATATTTTAAAGGATCTGTTTCTAAAGAGACACTGCTTCAACGAGTCTGGAACAAGAGCTAATCTCCAAATAGCCATTTCCCATTGTGTTTTATTTCTCAAGTCCATGGAAGGGCTCTTGGCCGTGCTCCAATCTCACTGTTCAAAACCAAGTGGGCAGTGTGAGGACTAGATTGACTCGGATACATTTTAATCACAGATTTATGAGGTAAACAACCTCCCTGCCCTGGGGAGAAGGCAGGCAGGCCAGCACCCTAGAGTGTCTCCTCAGGGCAGGCAGCGTTCCTGGTACCCCCCTCCCACCCTCTGCCGCAGGGTTGACAACACCCAATGATTGATTCTTTCAGACAGGGTTGCTTGCAAAAATACCCTGGAACAAACCTAAACAACATTATTTTGCTTTTATCATTTTATTAACTAAAACGAACCTTGCTATGTGACTCTGGCTTGTTACCTAGGCAACTGGGCTCCTTCCATTCAACACATTATTGGAAAACAATATCTAAAGAGCTGGGTTTGCAGTGTCCCAATTTAGATCCTCACAGAAATAGCCCGGCTGTGTACAGTGTTCCAATCAGGCATCTCTTCCAAGCCAAGGCACACATGTCTACCTGTTAACTTGTCAGAATGAAGGCTGATCAGGCCAAATCCAGGGAGTTCTCTGGAAGTATTATTTAAGGAGCCTTGTCTCTGTAATACAAGGCGGTACTAGCACAGCCCTAAAACACAACACGCTTTGGATACTACAGGCAATAAAGTAACTTTATGATTTCCCCGAATAAGATTTTTTTTTTTTTTAATTTAAATCTATGCTAGAAAACAGGTTTCTCTAAAATCAATGGTTTGGTTGGCACTACTCTGACTGAAATCTTCTCCTACTTTGATAAGGAAAAAGTAACTCTGATGCAGGAAGAAACAGGCCTTTCTGCACCTTTACACAGCAGGCAAGCCAAACAAAACAACGTAAATGATCAATACATTTTTCCTGTGCCAGACTCTGTATCAAACCACCGATACACTTGGGATGCTGCTACAATAGCTCATTTATTGTATGCAAAAAGCAAAACTTTTATCCTGAGATTAGAGCAATTGTCTATAGTGCTAGAAATGGACCTGAAAGTGACCTGCAGCATTAATACTTGGTGAGCTAGAAATAGTTTAGGAATATGTTTGTTTCTCTTCACCTTAACCACAGTGTCACTTACAATGGAAGAAAAATGTGCGCTTTTATTTAGAGGGAGGGAAAATAAAGGCAGTGGGTTGTTTACACTATTTCCCTTTGTTTGGGATAAAATATTGGAGAGAATGTTGCTTTTTGAAGATTATATTTACATCTGTGACAGTGTATAGACTAGAATTACAAATATTTGTAAGATACCTCCAAAATGTTGTTGTATTCTGAACCAGTACTGTCAAGTTTGCATAAATCCTGATATTTAAATGTTTGCAGAAGAAATGTGGAATTCTTTACCATTGCCGTCTGGCTTCTGAGCTTTTGGGAAGAACATTAGCCACGCTTTTCAAGCTTTGCTCTACAATCATATGGGCTTGAAACATCTTACTTAAAATCTTTGCTTTTATAAACATGAAATTCACATCCAGGTAAAATCTCTAGTAAGATTAAAAAAGACAGAGTAAAAACCTCTAGTCTTTACTCTGTATAGTAAAGACATCTCACAGCTTACTGCAAAGCCATTCCATTGTCCTTACCCCTCTGCTCCTGCTACCAGAGCCTAATAGTAAAGTAGGATTCTGCAAATAAAATTTATAGGGTTCAGTGTTGTTACGGAGAAAGCACCAGGAAGGATAAAAACCTTGGTAACAAAGGTGTGTTTGAAAATACTGAGTTTTGTCATGATTTCAGTCAGTGTAGCCTGGGAAAAAACCCAACACCACACTTAGCATTTTAACTTTAGCAAAAGCAATCACGGCCCCAGAATGGCTAAGAGAACAGGTTCTCAAGAAAATACACAAGGGATCCTGGGAAAAATTACTAATATTTTAGTGCAGGATAACATCAGGAGGACTCAAGCAATATGCACTGTCAAATTTCTCCCACCAGCCTTCATCCTCTGCTCCTAGTAATTATTTTAGCTCTCAAAACTAGGCTCTAGCTTAGGGTAGAAACCTGAAGCCACCTGACCTGAAGCGCAGCTGCCCCTAGAGCTCTGCTCAAGGGGGAGGGCCTCCATGCTGTCATGGAAACTGCTGCACCTCCTCAGGCAAAGGGGAGTTTTTAAACTCTTGTGCCTACTGCCTGATACACCACCAAAGCCACTGCTGGCAGCAGTCCACACCAGGTCACGATCAGATGTCTGCGCTTAATTGCACATCCACGCCATTTGCATATGCATACTTGCAAAAATGAAGGGGAGAGCACTAGAGGGAGAACAAGCCAAAGTACAGAGGAGAATTTTAGCACATTTATTAGAATGACCTCACCACAGTCCAGCAAATCAAAGCCAAGTGACAGATTGCTTCAGAGAATTAAAACAAAAAAGAGAAAGCCAGCAGTGGTCTAAGGATATAGGTCAAGAAGCAGGTGGGTTATAAACAAAGCAACCTGCTCAGGTGTAGGCACGGTGCTCCAGGACAGAGCTGGAGCCTCTAGGTGTGGGGAAGACTGCACTGCTGCTGCCTGTTCACTAGCTGATCTGGGCATCCCAATAACAGGAATTTCTTGGCACGCTGGATATTTATCATTAGTCCTGGAACTGTTTTAGAAAGGGGAGAAAGAGATACTTAATCAAAAGTAGTGTTTGACTTTGTATCTTTAAACACAGCTGTCAGATGATGCTGTTAATTTGTTTGCATTTCTTCTTTTTCTGTCAAACTGCTGCACTCAAGGCCAGCGTTTCCCTAGAGAATACACGATGAGCTTTTCTTGGAGGTACTATTTGAAAGTAATGTCAACAGCAAGGGCACATCAGCAGAATCTGATATATTGAAGATACTCTGTGACACAGTAAGCTTCAAATACATATCTTGGTGTCACACTTCTATTTATAATCCTGAGAAAAATGACTTTATGTTAGTGTTCATCACATTGTGTATGTTATCAGCAAGATTTTGTTATGTAAAAATGATCATTACTAGTTTGCATTAGCACATAATTTGATTACGTACCTCAAATTTACTTTGCTATTCAAATCTGATCTATGTCAAATGTCTTCACCTCTTAATTTAAATAGGAGGAATTATCCCAGAATGAATGAAACGAAGCTTGAAGTGTTTTTTTTTTCTTGTATACAATGCAAAGATCTGTTGTGGATTTTCCTATTAATAGTTTCGGTAAGCTTCAAGTAGAATTTAATAATTTACATGAACATGGGATAAGAATGGTATTTTTATTAAAAAGTTATCAGAATACCTCATTGTTCAAACTATGTTAGGCAAGTCACATTTGGCTTCTCTCATAGATCTTATCGGAATAGTTAAGCAATGTTGCAGAAATTTGTTCCTAAGAAGAGTAAAGAAGTAAATGAAAAGTAAAACCAAATTTGGCCATTTCAGTAACTCAAAACAGCTTTTATGTCCACAATGACTTACATAAAGTACTAGACAAAAAGAGAATTTCCTGTTAAGCTTGCGTCCTATCTTCCCAAAGCAGTAAACATACCAGAAAGCCAGAAGCAGCAAAAAGCCTGTTGTTATTTTTTCTTGTAATATGTCTGCCTCCACAGGGTACGATTTGGCTCACAATGCAGACTAGGAATTTTGGCTAACCCCACTCCATTGCACAGAATGCAATTGAAAGTTATTTCTCATTCCACATCTATTAAATCTAAGGCCACAGGAAGCTTAAATGAGGAGGAACTGTTGCGCTGAAGTGTACCAATTCAGACTTCTGGAAAAAAAGAGCTAGTTCTAATGCTTAGACACTGATTAACACCTATCACCCACATAAACATTTAAAACAAATGACTGTATTACAGAGTTAAACGAGTAAAGTACTACTGCTTCTTACCATCAATTTTATACCTAACCCTTCCTTATCTTGGCCATTTCAAAGCAATACTATTGGAAGACTATAACGAATCACTCACAGTCTGACCAATTCAGTTTTACTTAAAATCCATTTCATTATACAGCCTGGTAAAGACAAAACAGCCACTACAGTAAAGGGAGCCCAGTTACAGCCATCCAGTTGGAGAATTCATATCAAACCAACATGCATCCACAATCCAGGAAGACATTCAAATAAGATGGAAAACCACAGATAACAAATTCCATCAAGAATTTAAAAGACAATACTTTTCTGTTCTCTGGTAATGAGGTTCAGCAAGGAAGACAGACATAAAAGCCATACAAGGACCAACCGCCACATTACCATGCCTCCTGTATCCCCTATGTAATTCTCAGAAGACAGATTTACACAGAAAAATGCAGATTAATTTATTATGCAAAAACTAAAAATAATGCCAGACCAAAACACAGTGAATTCCTTCGAGCACCACTGGGATTCTTGCTATTTTCCTCAAGAGTCTCCCTTACTTTACAAGTACTTAGGATAGCTAAAAGACTGAAAACCGAGACAACTCCCTGAGAAGTTGCAAACTGGCTCTTTCCAATTTAAAAAAAAAAAAGGAGATCCTAAAAGGGAAGCATCACCACTTTTAAAGCATGTTATAGAGCACTCAGCAAGTCTGACTGAGACTATTTAATATTTCCAGTGTTGCAGCGACTGTGAACACATTTACCTTTCCCTAGAATACCACTGTTTGAATACTTAGAAACATGTAAGAATGACTATTTCTATCAAAGTACCTTATATAAGCATCCACATGTGAGCACAGATTAGGTCATTGGTCATCAAGCTGCTCCTTATGCTGACATGCACATACAATTGCTTTCATATGCACAAAACCTCTGCCTGCCCATTTTTATAGTAAAAACAAACCCATCTCAGACTGCCACAACAATCTCAGCAAAAACAATTTTAAGTTTAAATACTTATTAATAGTCTGCTTAAGTTTTATACAATGAGATAATTTGGGCTTTGTCAAGACTTACTTTCATAATGCTATTATTTTTTTTGCATTACAAATATAGCTACAATAAGGAGGAAGCAAAAGGTTAACATAAGGATGTTACAACTATTACAGTCTTTATTTCACAAAAGGTATTTGTGATTTCCAGCACACTAGAACATGCTCTTGGGGTAAACCCAGAATGGCATGTTTACAAGGAAGGTAACACTGTACCCATGGTATACAAGATATATATATATATATATAAAATATTCCCTGGAAATAAAATCCCCTTTGCAATCAATTAGATTTTTTACCAAGAAATAGCATTTGTTGATATGTATTGTTTATTGTTTCCATAAATAATAGAAAAAGATCTTGTGTTTAAAAAGATTCATATACTTCCCGAAGCCTAACCTGCCTCGTCTGCCTTGAGGTAAACCTCCAGACACAGCAAACAGACTAAGACAGCAGAGGCACAAAAACCAAATGTGCCAAACCTCTGGCATGCTGTCCCTTATGGAAGGGCAGACAGACCTTATGGAAGTGACTCCATCTTCCACATTGTGATATCCCAGAGACTTGTATTACATTTACAGTACAAAAATTATTTTCATTCTTTAATATATTACTTCATTATGTTTCTATTATGACTTCATGTACATTAAAAATACCATTCTTGAAAGACCTAACATAAAGCCAGTAGAGAAAAAGTCTTTATAAGTTTCATAAATTTATCATTTCACTTGTGGGCACTTTGGTTTTAAGTCTGTAAGATGACACAGCCTATCTTTGCAGGTAGGTATTAAATACATCGTTCTAAAGAAGCCTTTCAAGTCATGATCCCAAACAACTCTAATAGGAGATATCTTGGATTTATCAGCTGATATACTTGATATACTGATACATGTACTCGATTTCCTACATGTTTACATTATTCAAATCAGCTTTGTAACATCTAATTGTTAGGCTTTAAACTTTCTATTAATATCACAAAAATCTCAATAAAAAAAAAGACTTATTCATGTGAGCTGCAACAGTGCTGCAAGCATGCCTATGGTAAAGTGCATTCCTGTGGTCTATAAACTGTCATTATGAATATAGTCACTTAGTAGAAATAAACACAAAACACACTTAACATCAAAGCTCCAAGCTATTTAAAGAAGCTATCAGAGCATGAACAAATATCTTGGGTCAATGTTTCTTTCTGTAAAAAAGTTATTTTAAACAAGGCTTTTAATATTTATTGAAATAAGATCTGATACATGTTCAGTGGTTCCTGTGCTGTACTATATTGTATTTTATTGTACTTGCTATTTAGACTACTTCTCTAAAAAATGTTTTCCTGCTTATTTGCAACAGTGATAAAATGAATCAAGAAATATATTTCTTTTTCTAGCAAAAAAATATCTTTTTTCCTACAAAAATAAACCCAGACTAGAAATGCTAAATTATTACCTTCTCAAGCCAACTATGGTACATGCTACATAAAGTTACCACTTACAGAAAGCAAATCAGCAGATTTAGTGATTTTTTTTTTAAATTTATTGTTAGGATAATGGGCTTGATCTTTCCTCCTAAACTTTCCATTAGTTTTGGACATCTTCCTGCTGACTCATTAGAATCTGCCCTTTAGCAGGACTTTTTTTTTTTTTTGGTATTGAAAACTTCAGACTTCGAAAACTAGAATAAAAGTAGAATTCTACTGAAGACAGCATCTTATTTCTACTAAAGTCAACAGTAACACTTCTAATGAGGACAGAGGGAGACTTGACCTCTGTCTTATTCAAGCAAAGATCTACGACTACTTACAAGAAATAAACATCTAAAAAAAGCCCAAACCAAGGAAACTATCTTTGGAAGACAATCGATCCACACTATTTCCAAGTATTCCAAAACAGGTATTCTAAATAACTATTAATGAGCACCTTGTCTTGCACAAAATTTTAGTTGTCACTTATACTTCATACAATGTAAGCTGCCAGAGCAGAAATGTGCATCAGGAGACAATCTGGAAAAAAGATGTGTTGGGTTAACACACTAACAGACCCAGAAGACACTCTAACTCATTAAATCTGCAGTGAGCTAGACAACATTCTCCACTGCAAAGAACTTCCATTTTAGAAAACATATTGATCCCTTTAGGATAACTGCATATTCCTTTGACATGGGTATCAACTAGCTAAAAATCGGAGTTTCTCTTTAATATTTTTCTAGTTCAAATAACCTGTTTGGTTTCCATATAAAACATACAACTAAAATACATTTAAAATCTTTAAAGGAATATTTATCTGATTAAAATATTTGTTTTCCAAACTTTTTGGTAGACATAAATTTGCAATGCCATCTTGCCTCTCACAAAGGTAGTTTATAACAGCAGCATAAAAGTAATATGTTGTAATTTCTTAACAGAAAACAGGTCCTCATATTTTGTGAAATGCTTGGTAAGAAGTGAATTACTGGCAAAGTATGAATATGTTCCTAAACTCCTAAATATTCCCATTTTTTCATATTTCCCTCAAGCTTCAGGGGCTGTCAAGAAGTAGCAAATGTTTCATTTGTTTTCTGTAATATATGCTATTTTCTTTCTTTCCCTTCTGTCTTTTTTTAAATTTTATTCTGCCAGGACAGTAAAGCAGACATAACCATTTCTGATCACTTTCACGCTGTAGACTGCTGCAAGGACTACGTAGGTTTTGTAAAGTGAACGGAGAACTACAAAAAAATCCTAGAAAACCATTAATTTCACCAGCAGATAATTTTACTGAAACTTGCTATATACAAATATTTCATTAATATTATGCTTGACAAAACTTAAGATTTTGTAGCTAACTGCCAGTGCCTCATTAATGCACAAAAGGATGAGTAGTGAATGCTACCAAGGCTAGCCATGACTCACCATTTTGAAACAAATTGTTTTCCGCTACAAAGCTTGCATGAGCCCCATAGAAAGGGCTTTGCAACAGAATTCACAGAACTGGGATAATTCACTGATATAGTCCCAGATGCTCAGCTGCATTATGTCTTTCCTGACTCAGAGTGTTTTCTGTGATAATCATGGTGTGGTGATCACCTGTGTGCAGATCCTGGCCCTTTCCTTGTTTACTATAACATTCCTGACTCAACTGTGCTAGCATGTACATCAAGAAAGGATTCAGGACTACAGTCCAAAATCACTACTTTCTTAAAGTGAAGAAATAACTGAAGCATTTAAAATATCTCATTTCAAAGAACTCCTTTCAAAATAAACTTTGAGTTACTTAGTGCTTCTAGTGACAGATATTTCCAAAGGCAGAGACTTGAAATGCTGGCACTGAGGAGTGGCAGGTTTCCTAGTACAAAACCTCTCAAAAAGCACACACTCATGCTCTTTGAATTTGTTCATGAAGGTCTGTTTGGCCGTAAATGCATAAAGAATAAAAGAGATGTTCTCCTTTGCAACACCAAGACCTTAGAAGCACAACAACAAAACTAATAATTTAGGAGGAAGAGTTATGCAGGCTTACAAACATTAGCAGTGTATGATTAGGGGGAGCTGTTCTAAAATAATAATTTTGCAAAATTAACGTGAAAACAGTTCATGTCATCATGCACTTTATAAAAAAAAGAGTATGCTCCAGCTTCCTTGCTATCCAGAAAAATATTCCAAGCACTATATAAATCATATCAGTTAAATATGAACTTTACATTACAACAGCTGCAATGAAATTCAGCATCAGTATACATCAGATGAAAAGGGTGGCTAGATCAGGGATTTGGCTCCAGATGAAGACACTAAAAGCCTTCAGGAATTTAAATGCCTATTCTGAGATAAGCAAGGCCTGATTTTTAAGAATAATTACGATTATACAACAAATTTCACCACCAAACAGATCTAACCAACATCAGAAAGGAGCTCAGTGCACATCACTTCTGCGAGTCACATTCCAGGGTCTCAAACTAGGTACCAGTAGGAAAAAAACCAGAGATCATGTAAGAAAAGCCTAGTTTAAATTATTTGACTAGCACCATGGTAGGAGTCTATGGCAGAAGTAGAGAAACCCCCACCTTTCAGACCAACATTTAATGGTCTTAGTTGATCACCCTTCTTTTATTCTTGTCTTATTAATTGATAAGGCTGGTGAAAACAGAAGCCACGACCAGAAACTTCAAGTCCCAAAGCCCACTGCCTCCTCTGAACAAGCCTTCCCTGGACACTGGACAATGCAGCGGTTCTATGAAAAGCACAGTTTGTGATGGTAAGAGTGAACCCTGGCTGGAGAGGCATACATAAGCAGAATGAATTATAACCGCGTAAGTTTTAGGCAAACACTGAATTTCACCATTTCTCCTAACCCTACAGGTTGCATCCTCACCACCAATATCCCTCCTT
Organism: Chionis minor; assembly: GCA_013398295.1. Lineage (NCBI taxonomy): Eukaryota > Metazoa > Chordata > Aves > Charadriiformes > Chionidae > Chionis > Chionis minor. Next base: position 1,353,394 of record VZSF01006551.1, read on the forward strand.
TCCCCCCCCACTTCCTTTGCTCAGTACATAACTTGGGAATAACTTTGCCACTGCGAGTCCTGTGCTACTCCACCTATACTAGATAAGATAATGCACTCTTATTTGTCTTTTTACTACTTGCCACTCCTTTCAGGAGCAATGCTGCTTTCAGTGAAGGGACATGGCCGTGCCAGAGCACCCTCTGTAGGAAAACAGCCCAATTGTGTGAGATTCTCACCCTGCAGAAATTCGTGGAAGTCTTTCCAATGGCACAGAATCAGGACTTCATCCTTTATACACCCAACAAGTAGGCATGATTGCCATTTCATTCAACGTACTACAGAAATACAAGAAGTACGCAGTAACAGTTGAATATCTGACACACTGAATCATTCTCCTGTATTTGGAGAAATTGGCAGCTTTGTATTCTATGAGAATTTTCATTAGAAAACACACATGCAAAGACGTCTGAAGTAACACAACTGCTAGCATTGTGTAAATAGATGGATAGATGCACCCTACATGGGGCAAAGCCTGCATTATCCATAGTGCAGAAGAGAATATATAAAGAACTAGATCTTTACTGTAACACTTCTAGATAGAATATATTCTCAAATATATGTAGGTTTCCAATTCAAAAGACCTGCGTTATTAAAAATCAGTCAGACAAAACGTACCTCAAACTCTTGAATACCAGTATTACATTTATCAACAGAGCACATTTCCTCTTGGATGCTAAATCCAAATCCTAACTGCGTGCAATGCTAAGTTATTTAGAACATCAAACAACTCCAGGAGATTGGAAATCCTGGTACTCAGAAGTCAACAGATGTCAAAATCCAGTCAGCAAGGCCTTCTGCTAGCAATTCATTAGACAGTGAACACTATCCAATTCTAAGAATTAAACATATATAATGCCATAAACAATCCAGTGCACAGTTGTTTACTCAGTTTTCATTGCAATGCAGGGAATTTAGCCACAGAACTTTGATTAAAGTAAAACATACATCTAACTCTCCTGCACTTCTATGAAATTCTCAGTATATACCGTGCAGCATTGATAAAGCAACACCACTGTATTGCAAGTTAAAAGTTACTACATTTAACGTCATTCTCCTGTTACTTTGTTACTTGAAATGCTGTATTTGTGTCATGTATAAGAGCTGGAAAAGTTATTATGAAGGTGCCTGCAAGTAAAAAAAAAAAAGTATCTCTATTCTTAGAGAACAACTTTTCTCTTATAAAACAGCAAAAAGAATTTTTATTTAATTAAAACAATACATCCACTTTGGCTTTAAACTTAATACAGGATGTTACAAGTCTTGCCTACATATTTTTCTGGTTTACTTAAACAATGAAAACAAGAGTTCATAATTCCAGTATTGACAGATCTTTTACTACTATGGTATAAATCATTGTGTTCTTTCATTCTCCTTTGCTTTAATGACAGAAACAACCTTTACTCCTTTATGCAATTTTGCTTATTTATCCATATATTCTGATACAGTATGTAGAAAAATACGACTACATCTTAAATTTTTACCCCCCAAAGTAGATCAAACTCTGCATTTCAGCTTTAAAATAATTTATTTCCACCCCATTTTTGTTTTAACTGTTGGACATTTTTTATTACTTCGCTTTCTAAAACTGAAGACAAAGCCCCAAAAATTCATAAACAGTGAAGTGTGCATTTCTTATTTCAGCCGTTAACAGTGCTTCATCTTAGACCAGTTCAGTGAAGGTCTACAAAAGCTAACTACCCACTTAAGTAGTTTCCTATTGAGGATACAGAATATTCACTTGTAAAAATTTTTAACTGAAGAGCCTGATCCATTACAAATATACCCAAACAACTCATAGCATATCTCAATATAACTAACTCCAGGATTAAGTATATTAGTTTATGAAATCTGGATTTAGCTTCTTAGACAAAGAAATCCAGTATGAACTTGAGGAGGCAATGCCCTTTTTAATCCAGACAAAAAGCAATGCAATTACAGTTGAGTGTCAGAATATTTGATTAAATATTAATATCTACTGCTTTGCTCTTACAGCAGCAAAATGATAAACACAAAGCCAAAAATACACTGTCCAAACTGTAATTGATCATCAAGAAAAAAACTCCCAAGACTCATGTCCATACATCCAAACCTGAGTTACAGTGCTGGGCCTATCTACTGCTCCTTCACTGTGTCTGGAGACAGAGGGAGATCACTCCAAATTGCTAGAGCAGATTCGCTCCAAAACCCACAGCACTGATGTATCCGAAAAGCTGGATGGCATCCAACAACTGGTTAAAGGCATGACAGTTTCCTACCTTTCACAAAATGCAGAACATTGATATTTATTAAAAAAGAAGTCATACCTTTTACCCAGATATACAACTAATACGCTACTGGTATGACCAGCAAATACCAACTAGGAAACAGACAAAACCCTGAAGCAACAGGGCACTTGGTGAAAGATAATAAAAGCTTTTCTTTTTACCTAAACATGTACACAACCCTTACTTACAAGATTAAGAAAAAATACAGTGGGGGGGGGGGGNTGCAAGGAGAACAAATTACCAGAACAGAAAGCTATGCATAAACAATTCAGGCCTTGATCTCTATGTAGAGTTTTAACACAATTACATTTACTATGAGCACATGGGAAGAAAGTGGTTACATGGCTGTAGTTTTAACATAAACCATAAATAGTTCAAAGTTGCTACATTTAAATAGAACAGCCACACAATTCTGATAGAAACCTGGCTCAACACCAGACCCAAACATAGACATAGATGCTAAGGGGGATGCAAAGAGCACTTAATTCAGAATAATGGGCATCTTTCATGTATATGTGGAAAAATCTTCTCGTGCCTCCAGTTTTTCCTCCATATCTTTATTACTGTTGCTCTCACAAATCGAGACTACCTTGACACGTATACACTGTATTGCACAACTTGAGTACTGTCAACACAGGTCTGACTTACACTGCTTGCCACTAGCTCCATAAGCAAGTTTGACCATCAAAAATTACAGGTCATCGCTAATGCATCAAAGATGCAGCTGGCACAGTGTTTCCTTATAAACTATTGGTACACAAGACAGAAGAGAGAACCACCCATCAGTAAGAACAACAGAGGAAAAACAAGTTGTTTTAAGCAGAATTAAATGTGTCAAATAGAGCAAGCAAGTATGAACAGTAAATGTGTACCTAAATAAAGACAGAAGAATGTATTATAGCAGCATGCTGCAACACATCAGCAATCACATCCTCTGGTCTTCATTACACTCAAAAGGACCACAATCTGCATGAATATTGGCAGAAAAGTCCATGGACAATAAGGAGGTTACTTAGTTGCTGGGTAGTTTGCAGATGGCGGGAATAAAGGATGCACAGTAAAGTCTCACATCAGGTAAAACCTGAGGGAGAACATCTTCAGCATAGGATGGAAATCAAGTGACAGGTGAAAATGAATGAGCCTTCACTTGTAGCTATCCACACGCTCAAACGTGGAAGCAAGAGAAACAAAGAACTAAGCACGCTTTCAAATAAGGACATATAAAACCAGAATCACTCATGTGCTTCTACAGAAATCAGTTGGTAGGTTTCTCCAAAGTAACACGCTCTTGAAACCGGGGATTTTTGTGTAAAATGTGATAAAGAATACCCAAGTCTCTGTTCTATGATGTTACTATGTAACATTCCAAGTTGCTCTCTTTCCTGATGTTTTTAAAGTAAATTCAGTTTTAAAGAAAATTCCAAGTCCAAAGCAATTACGTATTATTTACTGCTCCTCAGGGCACCTCAGTGAATTCTGGAAGAGACTGTGTTTGCTAAGGAATGCAAAACACTTCCCTTATGGCAAAATTCTTTCAGATAATGAAAACTGTTGCATGCTAGAGGCTGACTAGAAGATACAAATCATTCCAGCTGATAAAAAGAGGTTTTTTATAAAGCAAATTACTTTTCATTAATTATTATTTCATGTACATTTGCCAATTTTAATAGGCATTTGAGAGAAATTTATGTTAAAATAGTATACATTCAAAAGCTATTTTTATCAGCAGGATCTAGGGAATATGGCCCACGTGACCCTACACTCACCTCATAGGTGATAAAGAGCTCTCAGCACAGCAGCAGTTAGCAAAGTCTTTAACAGCATTGGTATCAGTAACAGTAATAGGGACTGTTCTATTCATTGCACAGGAATGGTGATGCAAATGTGTAAAGTTGTCTCTTCAACTGACACTAAGCCCTGTGAAATAACACAAAATCAATTAAGCATAATTATGAAAATGACTTTTACCATACACCTTCCAGGAATCTATCTCTAGTCAAAAAAACAAGACTTAAGTAAACCACCAATAAACCCCAAACCAAGCAATTTCTATTTTATAGAAGTTCAGAAGTATTCTGAGTTACAAATTAAAATGAGGCACCAAAAGAACCCTTTAATATTTTAGAACTGAAATCCTAAATTATTTCTTTTTCAAGAAAGTATTTCTGCACAGTAGTTCTAGTCACAGTTTCAGTTGTACCTGGAAGTACCAGGTATTGCTATAAATACCTTCTTTAGCTTAAAATTTCCATGATGAAGTTCTCACTTCTCTTCCCAGCTAGCCTACATTCACATCTGGTTTCAATTACATCCTTGCAAGGTTGGTTCAGGGCACCTGTAAGTCTGTCAGCTTGGCACCTCAGGAGTATTTTAAGCATTCAGCCTTGTAATTCTAAATCATAAAGCTGTCAAGGCAGCATCAGTTGGACAGCAGTATTGATCCCCAAAATCACCCCACCAAGGTAACATATAAAGATATTCAAGGATGCAGCAAGAGATCTGTTACCTCTGGTTACATAAATGCCTCTCCCCATCTTTTCACTTGCTCTGTTCTATTCGTGTCATACATTGCAGTTTGTTCTTTGCAATATAGATCCAATCTGACTTTCTGGTTAATGACGTATTTGGTGAAATTCTGATTGCGCTTCATTATAACATAAAGAAAGATGTGCCACTCTGAACCTAAAATTCAATGAATCTTTTTATTCACAAAGTCATACATCCTCCCTAGCCTTACAGCACCTTCCACTGTGAGCTAAAAGGATTTTCTGACCTTGTAAGGGAAAACATTAAGTTAATGGAGTTCTTTAAGAAATTCAGGTCTGCGTCAGTCTTCATCTGCAATTAACTTCATAATGAAGTACCAATTCTTCAAGCCTCTGCATATTTAAAATTCTTAAATGATCTGCAAATGGGCAACATGAAGAAATTACGTTAAAAATTGCTACTGAGGTTTAGTATATAATTATGTGAAGCAGCATGGCCTGTCTCTTAGCAGTGGGCCCTATCCTGCCTTCACACTCATTCTCTTCCAATGCTGCCCCTAAGGCTTCTCCATGTCAGCAGACAGAGGCATCGATCACCCAGATACAGCTCACTACAGTGATCAACCCAGTGCAAACACAAAGCCAGGTACAACTACACGTTTATTTTGGTTGCTCACACCAGAGATGATGCAAATTAAATGAAAACCCAGTTTAACTAGCCACGATGCTCCATCTGGCTTTTCTGTTTTACTGCCACATTACATGTATTCTTTCACTTTTTAAAATGGTGTCTAAACGGCAATATATACCAGACCTACAAATCACTAGAAGTATTGGCCAGCTTGGTTCTTCAATGATATTTGGAATTTTTAATGTAATTTTTTTAAAGAAACAGGAAAAATCTTGAAAAATAATTATATTGGTGATAAGGTACTGATATTTACTACAAAAATTAAAGAAAAATCATAGAGCGTTTTATTTTGCCCCAAACAAAGCACTGCAAGCTTTAAAGAATTCAGTAGTTAATGTAATTACTTAAGATGCAATTATAAAGCACGTTACATTTAAAAGTACATGAACTTCCATTCATTTATTCAGACATACAAGAATATTAACTCTGATCCAAACAGGTAGGGACACGCAAAAGACAATGTAATGCTTCTTTAAGAAGAATTTTTATCTACATTGGTATACCACTACTAATACACCCAAATTATAACAAGACTTCTGCATGATATTAAGGGCAGAATTACTGTTGTTTGAATGCTTAATCTGACAGAGTTAATGCAAGACATCTTCATTGTGGAGACTGTCTGAATATTTCCAAGTAGGGTAAAGTTCATTTTACACAGACAGTAATTAAAACATGTTTAAAACACTGCCTGACTAGAAAAACAAAACACTCAAATTCTGTGGTTTAAGCTGGGACACTCTGCTATCAGTGGAGGCAGTCCAGGGGGGGTGCCACAGCATGCAATACTTTACAGATGCCTGACAGTGCTCCAGCCCACCGGACAGGCCCTTCTGCCCATGGAAAACCCCCACAGCCATTTACATGAGGTAATTTTAGTTTTGGAAGTCAGCCAGGATAAGGATGGCAAAAGTGACAACGCATATTAGCAACAGTTTCATACTGAATCACATTTACCTTTGTCAAAAAAATTATGCAAGTTGTTAGACCAATTAGCTATTTTAGTGGTATCTAAAAGTGTCCCAGGCTTTTTTCAGAAGTGGCAGAGAAGGTCTGTAACAAAACGGGAGCTGTATCATAATGAAAGAGGTTAACACAATAAGGAAGTAAGTTACATTGTTACAATCACTATTACTTGCTCTGTGACTTAGAAACTTCAATGTAACTCCCTGAATTCTGGCAGTAGCATTCATAGCAGTAACTAGTTCCATTTACTTCGAAACGGTTACTCAGAGTAAGATACTACTTAAGGTACATAGGAAAACCAGTGGGAGGTGGAGGCTTCTACCTGTACAGCTGCCAGTCTCGAAGGTTTTCCAACTCTTATAAGGTCTCTGCAATGTCAAGGTAGGAAGCGCTTTTGTAAACGGCCCTTAAGTACTCAAAACAAACAGGCTAACTAGAAACAGTGTGGGTACATCTACATTAGCCAGGAGCACAGACCAGCAAGAGCAGGTTTGTAGAGTACAATGGCTGGTGGTGCTGAGAGCCCGACTTCCACACAGTATTAAGTATTTCAGACAGCTCCTTTATTCCCCCCATGATTTCCTGGACTAGAACAGAAAAGAAAAAAAAGAGAAGACACAGCAGAGACAGGATATAATATCAGAAAAATTATTAAAAGTGATTTTTTGAAGTGTTTCTGTTCTTCCTAATACTCCTACCTCTGAAAAAATAGTACTTAATCACTGAAAAAATTCAGGATTCCTCTGAGCTAGGTACTTCCATCATCTACCTCCATCCAGAATATCCATCCTTAAATATAGATGTGAGCTAAGACATGCATCTCCTGGCTTGTAGGTGAATATCATGTTAAATGGGCTTCAAATGCCTCTTGCCATGTTTGCTACTGTAAGCCTGCAGTTGTACTGTGCTTTGTCTTGCAAGCACGCCGCAATATATCACACTGTTCCTCCTTTCTTTAATTCAAAGATCTTCTCATTTCAATAAGACCTGGCAAGGATGGTATTTGAAAAGAGGGAAAGAGAAAGAAATAAGCACTGAAACAAGTTCACATTTTTATGAATCATACACTTTCTCTACACAGGAGTAGACAAGATTAATCATGTGTATGTTTATCATCAATGTTTTCAGACTTCCAAGCGTTTCATACTCACATTTCCCTCTCATACTCACTGTTATGACGGCAGTGTTCCTACTAAGTTTAATTTGGCTTATCTTATATCCCTCAACACACTGCCTCCTACAGGAACAGAATAAGCAAAACAGAGATGTGGTGACATAAGCCCACGTCTATGATTCCCTCCAGCTTGGCATTCGTATTTCTGCAGCCTCTGTTTTCTGGGAACTTAGAATTTCTTCTTGCAAACAGAAGTTCTACACAGCCAACAAGAGACAAGTCACACATATTCAACCATTTTACTAAGCTCAGTACCTACAATGTCCAAATAGCAAGAAATAGCTATCAACAGCAAATACTAATATATTAAATTGCTGTTCAGCAATTAGAAAAAAATATTTCTACCTAAGTCTTTTCAACTTCTGCTTCCATGTTCTTGAAATTTCATTTTCAATTAAAGCTGTCAACCGGCTTTATTGAAATCAAAGATTTTAATTACACTTGGCAATCCCAAAACTGCTGTCTTATTTGGAAGAAGTGTTTTCAGTATTAGTCCCTAAAGGAAAATTGATATTTAAATTCATCCTTTTTCTCATTGCCTTGATTCCCTTGTGAAGTAGATGGAAAACAGGATTCCACTAGTCCAGCTAGTGAAGAAATATCTAGAAACTAGAAATAGACAGCAACTTCTACATACGCAAGTAGATTGACATCTAGTGTGAAAACACTGAACTACAAAGCCTATATATCAACAAGTATGAATTTGAAAGTAATATATATATATGTTTAAATGACAAGAGAAACAAATCCTCCAAATACAATCACTTTTAAATCATCTTTTTTCAAACAGCTACACACCTATCAAAAACATTGTACTAGTGACTGAGGAAGTGTAGCTTCTAAGAGAGAACAACTGAGATGCTAGTAGTAAATCTTAAAAGCCAATGATAGAATCAGGAAAGAAAACGGGCTGAGACGGGGAGCACAGGCTAGCTGGTCAGGTAGAAGTTTTTTCTACCCTTGGAAAAGATGAAGTAGAAAAATTAGAGACAAAGGCAGAACGACTGCATGATTTGTTTCAGAGTTTATGACTGAAAAAGGTCCTGAATACCCTCATTTCTGTGATGTAGGCCCAAAGACTGATGAGGAGAGGTATAAGTAGTCTCTAGACAAATATGCTTTTTTTAGCACAATGCATATAGCTCTGAAAAACAAATTCCATAGGTTGTAGAATAGATAAATAAAAGGCTTTTCGTAGTTATCCCACTGAAGATTGAACACTAGTATCAGCATCATTATCCTAGAATTTAGCTTATTAAATATTTTTGACCAAAGATGTTTTCATTCCTGTAATGTAATCTCAAAAGTGTTTGTCACCTTTTTGTTTTTACTAGTATTATGTCTAAGCTCATGGTAGCATTGGCAGAGATTTTTGACTTGGACATATTTTCCTGGCCGTTTGAGTAATTTCAGACCTATTTGAACCTTCTTGTCTGTAGTAATTTTGTAAAAGCAGTATCTAAAAAACAGTATCTTAGCTGACAGAAGTGCATTCACACGACAACTCACAATGCACTTACAATTCATTTACTGTAACAATACTAGGATACCTCTTCTAGCCCCTGCCAAATTCTCCCCAAGCCTATTCAGTTCATACCCATATGCTTAGACGTTAGATGCTTTTCAGAAACTAATAGCATCAGCCTACTGCTAATATTTGTGTAATGGCTCTTGTCTGTGCAACCCCTTTTTTGTATCACTGTTGAAAACAGCTTTTAATGGAGCACACGCTTCCAGCCAAAAGCAGTTTACAAATCTCTTACCAAATAAGAGTGGAATTACACAGCAACAGCTGGAGCAGTTTGAGATGTCGACAGCACATACGTTCTCACTCCAGGTATTCTTAGAGACAACACTCACAGCCTGTCCACCCCCATCCTTATGCTCAGTGTATGAATACACTAGGTGGATCAAACATCACTACCTTATTTTCCTCTCCATCACAGAATCTGGGAATTAAAAAGCCTTTGAGAAGGCCTTGAAGGAGAGGGTCAGGAGCATGGAAATAATTACGCTTAGGGACAACGCAACCTAAAGGTACCGATAACAGATTTTGTTTTACATATGTCAGTAATTGTCCATATTCACACACGGAAGCCTTCAGGTGACACACAGTATTACTTTGCATTTAGCATCACCTAATATTACCAAGCTAATATTAAGGAGCAGTCAACAGCAAGTATGTGGTACCTACAGTCATCTAAGACAAAAATTATCTCCCATTAGTTTCTGTATTTCCCACTATTATTCCTCAACTCTGAAATTTTTTCTTCCTGTTGTCCGAAATCATAGAATCATAGAATGGTTAGAGTTGGAAGGGACCTTCAAGATCATCCAGTTCCAACCCCCCTGCCATGGGCAGGGACACCTCTCACTAGAGCAGGTTGCTCAAAGCCCCATCCAGCCTGGCCTTAAACACTTCCAGGGATGGGGCCTCCACAACTTCCCTGGGTAACCTGTTCCAGTGCCCCACCGCCCTCACAGTAAAGAGCTTCTTCCTAATATCTAATCTAAATCTCCCCTCTTCCAATTTAAAACCATTACCCCTTGCCCTATCACTAGACTTGCTGACAAAGAGTCCCTCTCCAGCTCTCCTGTAGGCTCCCTTCAGATACTGAAAGGCTGCTATCAGGTCTCCCCGGAGCCTTCTCTTCTCCAGGCTGAACAGCCCCAGCTCTCTCAGCCTGTCCTCATAGGAGAGGTGCTCCATCCCTCTAATCATCTTAGTGGCCCTTCGCTGGACCTGTTCCAACAGTTCCATGTCCTTTCTATGTTGAGGACTCCAGAGCTGGACACAGTACTCCAGGTGGGGTCTCACAAGCGCAGAGTAGAGGGGGAGAATCACCTCCCGTGCCCTGCTGGCCACGCTTCTTTTGATGCAACCCAGGATACGGTTGGCTTTCTGGGCTGCCAGCGCGCACTGCCGGCTCATGTTGAGCTTCTCATCCATGAGCACTCCCAAGTCCTTCTCCTCAGGGCTGCTCTCCAGCCATTCTCTGCCCAGCCTGTATTTATGCCTGGGATTGCCACGTCCCAGGTGTAGGACTCTGCACTTGGCTTGGTTGAACTTCATGCCATTTGCATTAGCCCACCTCTCAAGCCTGTCCAGGTCCCTCTGGATGGCATCCCTTCCCTCCAGTGTGTCAACCGCGCCACTGAGCTTGGTGTCATCGGCAAACTTGCTGAGGGTGCACTCGATCCCACTGTCCATGTCTCCAACAAAGATGTTAAATAGCACTGGTCCCAGTACTGACCCTTGCGGGACACCACTCGTCACTGGCCGCCACGTGGACATTGACCCATTAACCACAACCCTTTGAGTGCGGCCATCCAGCCAGTTCCTTATCCAAATCCAAAAGCACTGGTGATTACATGGCGTTCTGATAATCTATTGCTCTGAGTGATGGTTAATTGCCAAAATGAATTCTTTTTTATGAGTAAATATGACTCCTTAGCTTGACATTAACTCAATATGTTAATCATTGAGCAACTGACAGTTTCTTAGGTTGTAGATATGACCAAAGGCTTGTTTTTACACAGGAAAGCTTAGGACCCAAGAGAACCTCTGCGCAATGAGTCAGAAGTGAGTGATGACTTCAGAATAAGCTCTGGAAATTGTAAATGCATCTGGAAAAATGAAACAAATAGCTGCTCACTGTGCCATTTTTGCAAGGGCACAGAGCAGAAAACTGCAAGCCTACACACTGAAGTAAAACTTTCCTGACAGTAACTATACTGTACACATTAAGTCAACTGGAAAATAGTTTCCTGGCACCATTTAAACCCTACAGAGTTCTAAAGAGAAAGCTAAAAAGAATTTTCTCAATACCAAAGACCTTGCCAATCTCAAATATATCCAGTTTTGCTCCCCAAGCTAAGGATTTTCAGAAACTCCAAAGGAGACCCTGAGGAAAAAAATCCTTATCTCGTCAATTTTTGTTTTGTGCTAGCAACCAAAAAACATGAAACTAACTGGAGAAATGCCCAATAAAGATCCATGACTACATCCACGATAACTATTCTGTAAACATAATGAAAAGAAATTAAAGTTATGGGGTTTTTTTGAACGAACAGCTTAAGTTTTGTTTTCCTTAAGTATCTGACAGATCTAGGGAGTAAGTTTCTTTATGCTTACTTGACTCTATTTACCATCTTACACATTAGACATGTAATTTATAGTTCATTGTGTTACTCAAGTTTATTCCTACCCAAAGTAGCTTGCGTCTCATCTCCTCTTCACACACTAATCCCAATACTCGAAGTCCTCCTCTAGCAGTCCTACCCTGTACACAGAGTACAGAGGTTTCACCGGACATGGGCAGTTTAAAGACCACCATAATTTCTGATAAATCAAGAGAGATATTGTATGCAACTACAGGAAGAGAAACACAACACAAACAACGAATTAAATAAGCCTCCCTACATCCTAAAGTACAAAAACCCCACAGTTCAAAGAAAGGCTGCAGGAGATGAAGAAAGGAATACTGAAAGAAGTGAACACATCCAGAAGCAACACATGAGATTCCCACTGTGGAGAATCTGTAATTATGAAGCAGTTAATATTTCATACTATATTTTATTGCTTTGTGAGCAACACACTGTATTTTAACTTTGTTGTGAGGCTGAGAAATTTAGAGCCCCCTCTCTAGATTCACATATAGCTCTGGATGAACATTTCCCAGAAAAACAATTTAGAATTCAGTCAAATCAACTGTCAAATGTGGATCCAGGATCTGCTTTTTCTTACTTGTCATTAGTATTACACTGGGTCTGACTAAAAAAAAAAGCCCCACATTTAAATGTGTCTTGGCATTACTTGAGCATAATTATTTTATTTATTTTTTACCATCCTTGTTTTCTTTATTAGGCAAACTAGACATCAGAACAACAAAATGTGCAATGAACCTGAACAGATACGGCACAGAACAAGAAATACCTGAAAACTGTTCGTAATACTCTTAGCATCTCCTTTCCACTAAAGATTATTACTAATCCCGCACATTCAGATTTATTAATCAAGTGCCAGAAAGTCACATGAATAGCTGAAATCTCAGGAGATCTTTAAAATAAAATTCGGGGGGTTTGCTTGCCTTTGGGTTTTGTCATTATCTTAACAGTCAACTTTCTCTCTGCAATATACAAGGCTCAAAAGCTTTCTTTAAAACAGCACTTCAATTTCTATGTAACAGGTTTGTATGAGCATTGGGGCTTTAAGAAAAAACATCAAATATTATCACAAAAAATCTTAAGTTAGCAATACAGTCAATCAAGATGGCACCACTGAGGCATTAGTAAATATTATCAGCGTGCCTGAAGACAAGATTCACAATACAGATTGTTGCTGTTCTCTACAGAGTTAATTAACCTCCCTTTCTAGACATTGACATTTTATACTATTCACCAACTAAAACGTACCAGAAGTTATCTGCTAAAGCAACAGCCCTCTTTGCATAATTTTTAAAGTTATAGCCCTTTCTCCCAAAGGAATTTAATTTTTCACCTTTCCTGAAAAAGAAATAATCTTTCCCTCAAGATCCATATGCTTTAAAAAAAATAAAAATGCTTTGAGGTTGGCTTTATTTTTAATATATTACTAAATTACTTAAATTTCATCAAGGCAGAACTTGTCATCCAGTCACTTTGTCCCACTACAGTGGTATAAAAGTAGCCAAAACTTCAACTTAAATTGCCACAAGAGGAACTTATTTGCTGTCAAGCTGTAGCAGAGTCAGAACAATGAGGAGAGCAAAAGCACTCATGGATTTCAATGTCTGCTGGCCTCAAGACAGCTGCTCTTCTTTCTATTGGAGAGTGACAGAATCAAGGACCAAAAAAAAAAAAAAAATCAGAAGTACTGGATTCTCCTGCCCATCTTATGCTTTCCTCTTTGAGCTAGTTATAGAACCAGGACTAATATTTTCTTTTACGTCAGTATTTAGAGTATTTCATTTAATGCCTCCCATTTAAGTGAATTCCATCTCATTGCCCCCACCAATCCCAAAGCAAAAAAAAGGTCTTTTTACATACTGTATCAACAATCCTGTACCCTCGGCAGAAGGCAGACTCACAAGGTCCTGTTTATAATACTGTCTACAATGGTAACAATGCACAAATAAATGTGGTAAGTTTTTCTTACATGTGAATTATTTAAACATAAATGCTTGTTTTAAACAACAGCAAGTGGCTTATGTTACACTGCCATAGACTACAATTTTGTTTTCTTTAAGTACACAGCAGCTTTTAAAAAATGGTAAGTTGACCATGAAGACCAAGATGACTATGTAATAATGATTAGAATATACATTATGCTTGCCTACAGCAAACTAAGGGGGAACACACAGCACAGGCCTTCCATTTTGTACTCCTGTATTTAGATATGACCTTGAGATTAATTCCAAAAGCCACTGGCATGTTACACTGCTGATCCACTTTAAGAGCAGGGAAGCAGTTTAAGAGGAGAAAAGGGTTACCAACCACAATGCTCTAAACAAGTGGCATCAACATTAACTTGAGATGGACTGTGTGTTCCACCCTCTGGCAAGCCCATGTCACCTCTGTGTGTGTTCATTTCACCACTAACTTTCACTTGAGGATTTGCCTGATCTTGTGAGCAGTTGAACATGACGATTCTGGATTGTATTTTAGGAGGTGTAGATCAGAGAACTTATTTCTACCTAAAGACAGCTGTTTAAAATTAACACTTGCTACATACCAAATACACTTTATTGACATCAACACATTATTGAAACTACTATAAATTCTCTGTCCTTTCCCACTTTGTCCTTTGAGGTTTCTTCCTAACAACAGCAACAATAAGCAACCACCTACCAGGGAAACCACCGCTGCAAACACTTTGCTACCCTGGAACACTGTCTGATGTTAACCAATGCGACTACGTATTTACTGCCTTCAGTGCTCTGGCTTTTTTTGTTCCTTTTCTTCACTAAAAAAAATATTGGGCTAGATAGCACATATCACTTAGCAAAGAACAAGAAAATATGCTATTTCTGTCAGGTCTCCCATATCTCAAAGCATACGCTGTGATTTTGAACAGGCAATGAAGCAGAAAGGCAAATGGTTCCCATAAAAAGTACCATGATGCAGTCAGAGAGATATGCACAGACAGACCCTCGCACCAATGGCCTCCCACTAAAGACACCTGGGCTCCATATTTGTACAGAAGCTATCCATTTCAAGATTAATGTCATAACTTTTGATAGCCACATTAGCTGGAAAAACATTTAGAGCATTTTAGTAAGTTCTATTTTCAAACCACATGCTAACACAGACCTCTTTATGCCTTTCTACAGGGAGTCATGTTCCCAGTGACACGATCCCCTTGGGAGTAAACAAGTTTCCATGCAAGACTCCAACTAAAGCCATTAACTTCATTTTTTACCTCCATTTGGGAGGATAGTTAAAGCACAGTCAGGAAGAGGAGAGCCAATAGCACAGCACGGCTTCCTTAGGGGTGCTGTTGTCAGGGTAAAGGCATCAGGCAGGTCTCTAGTAGGAAGGATTCTTCAGTGATCTCTGCACAGGTCACAGTGCTGTCCCACGAGCTCCAGCATCCCCTCCCACATCAATTCCACACAGCAACATGACATTTTAACTCACTGGGGAAGCAAACACTGGCACCTATCCCATCAACACACTTTATGCCAGGGTCCCCATAGGCGCTCTGTACTTTGCAGTTTCCATTGGTCTCCAGCAGCAATACCTTACATGTCCGACAACTAGAAAACTTGAGATGATTTTTAAGTCTATTAGGGGGCTCCAAACACAACCAAGCAAAAGATTTAGGTTTTTTTCAGAACGTGCGGGGCTCAACATCAGCCTTCTACATATTTCTGGTTGGGAATAACAGGAACATCTCTTAATACTAGCTAAAACAGTAAACCAGGCACTAAGTTGAATAGATTTTTGTTAGCCTAAATTCACTGAATAATTGTGACTAAACTCAGGCAAAAAACCAGCTTTCAGAAGATGAGAATAACATACAGTTTTAATAAAAGACTACAGGTCTGGTTTTTTCGAAGTTTATCCATGGGTCTGCACGTCCTGAGAAATCTGCTATATGTACTCAAACAGCATGGCAGAGATAATAAATCCTGCCTGCTGTTCTGGTCCTACACCAAAACCCTTTAAAAGGATAATGAAGACAGCATCACATTTCATAAGAGATTTCCTGAACGCCTGTTGAGCTGACCTTGTTTACAAGTACTCACTGAAATGATTAATTGCTCGTATGTTCCACTCCACACTGCTATGGCTCAGAATTTTCTGCCCATACTACCCATATGGACATGAGCCAGAAAGAAAATTTCTACATAATTAACCAATTAATTATTATGAAAGCTAGCATTTAACAAAAAAATGCCAGCTGGCATATATAACAATCACTTCACTTCTATTGTGCAAGAACTACAAATGACATTTGTTTTCTTATTAATAGCTATAAAATACAGAAGTTGAACAGTTTTCTTTTAAACTACAGGATCAGAAGGGGCAAGAGAACAGAGCGAAGGACTGGACTGGGAGTCAGGAATCAACCTGGATTCAGAGTCTGCAACACTTCTGCATGATTAAGCCAATCAGTTCATCTCTACAGGTTTCCATTTGTAAATTAATGCTTTCTCAGTCTCTGACTTTATTGCTTAATTTTACTATATGTTCCTTGGTAGCAGGGATCTCTTATAACATGTTAATAAAGCAGAATGGGATCCTGACTGACTACAGCCTATAATTTTGGGGTTTTTTTTTTCTTTGTACTGTTTAATATTGGGGGGCTTTGACAGTAGAAAATATGGCTTCTTCTGAACCTAGCAGAAACTGACTGCTCCAGGTGACCCAGAGAAATCAACTGATGTATTAATAGAATCATAGAATCATTTAGGTTGGAAAGACCAATAGGATCAAGTCCAACCATAAACCTAACACTGCCAACTCCTCCACTAAACCACATCCCAAAGCACCATGTCTACATGTCTTTTAAATACTTCCAGGGATGGTGATTCCACCACTCCCCCGGGCAGCCTGTTCCAATGCTTGACAACCCTTTTGGTGAAGAAATTTTTCCCAATATCCAACCTAAATCTCCCCTGGTGCCTCACGTTATGCAACAATACACTTTGAAACAGTCCAAATGCAGTTACTGGAAACTAGATAAAAGTATGCTATATGTTGAAATTTAGAGCAAGGTGTTATTCTTCAGTGCTTTATTGACTTAGGTTGGAAAGACCAACCCACAAAAGCCCAACAACTTTATTATAATGATTAGTGCAGAACTGGATATCAACAGTCCCACACCTCCCTCTCAACTCCACCGCAGATTTGCTGTATGAGACTACTGATGCTGCTCTGTGCCCCACTTCCTTTATGTAAAGCATGGAAATAATCCATATGTAGCTACTCAACAGAATTGTTTTCAATTTTAATTCACATTTGTGCTAGGAATTTAAGAAGATGTTTACCCAAATGTGCCTCAGCGCTCATTCCAAATACATATAGTACCTTCAAGGCTATCAATTTCAGCACCGTTACAACAGTATAAAGTAAATATGAACTCTGTCTTTTTTTGAAGTTACACTATACCACTACTGATGTATTTATGACTTAATGAACTTAAATAATAGTACCAAGCACCCCCTAGGCTGGGTAACAGTAGGTCACATCATCTGAGTTTCACACAAAACAATTGATGTGTTGTGTAAACTGGACAATACAGAAATCCATTAGATCTTGATTTTCAGGGGATCCCAATACAGTATCTTGACACCCCTGGAGTGCACGCACACACAAAAAAAAGCACTTTCATCTTCAGACTAGAGATGCATCTCATTTCAGTCATGCTAATAATCAGCACTTTTCCCCCTAATTAAGAGGATATAGCAGTTAGAGGAAAGCTGAAAACACAAATACATGCAGCTGTGTTAGCCAGGCTAATCACTGGGACAGCCAGCATTCAATCAGCTTTGCTCTTCCTAGCAGGTCTCAACAACACTGTGGGGATTACTGCGAGAGTGAGGGCAGCAGGATAATATGATATAGCAATTCATGCTCTAACAAAAAGATCTGGAAAACGAGCCAAATGAACAGCAGTGATTTTTGCAAGGTATCATGGGAGCCCTGTTTGCCTGAACTTTTGCAAAGCTGACCACATCCTAGCTTTTTTTCAAACATAAGTAGACATCACAAGTGATATTTGCGATGAGCAGCAGAGAACAGCAAATGTGTTTTCCTATCACTGAAGCTGAGTAATAATGCTCAGGCAGAGTTTCCCAGCCAAGTAGGGCACATGCACATGCAACAGTAAAATGCAGTAGCACAAATAAAAATTCTGTCTGTGTATATATTCCCAACCACAGATAGGTTACAAATATGATTCACTGGAAAACAGGTAGCTGACCGAAGAGTCTGAACAGATTAATCTCCAAAAGGAACTGAATTTGCACTCCAAAGTGGCTTTCATGAGAATATGCTGCCAGTTTGTCTATGAAGCTGCTAGGGAGCCTCAGCTTTCAAAGTTCACAGCCCCAAGATAGTTGTGCTATGCAGACTTGCTCAAGACCAATCCTTCCAACACTCCTGGCTCTGCGACAGCCCCTGCAGAGCACTGTTAGGGCCAGAGTCCTTACAGACCCCTGACTGACAAGGAAGACCTCAGTTTCCAGGCTCCAGCTCCTGCATCCAGAATCTGCAAAAGCAGGACAGGTCACAGAAATCTCAGACTGGCAGCACCTGCTCTTCTCCACCCCTCCTAGAATACAGAGCCAAACCATGTCATTTTCCTAAACTCTTAAAAATCTCCTCTGCAAAACAGTGAGCCATCTAAATTTGAAGATTTTAAACCTACAGACTAACAGTGGGGTATAGCTGTGCAGTTTGAACAGTTTCCTGGTACTGGCCTTGAAATCTAATTTCAAGGAATGGCTTATATTATGCAATGAGCAGGGCCAGAGGCTCAGGATTAGCATTTGTACAGCATAACAGGATTTCAGATGAGTTCCTATATGGTGTACCAAACCTGCTCAGATCCAAAAATATGATGACTGAAATCTCATTAAGTGATTGCTGGGAGAGTGTGAGCTGGAATAAATAAGGTTTGTTGCTCCAGATAGTTTGGTTTCTAGTATATATATTAAAATTTTATGGCTTATAGAGTCAAAAAAGGGAAGGAAAACTATTTGTCTGGGACCCTCTTGCATTAGGAAGGTCATTGGGAGTCAAGGAATCTTTCTTCAAACATGGTATCAGGTGCCCATTTTAAGCCTGCTTTTCTTTCATTAAGTTCTGAATACTTTCTAGACTTTTTTTGAGGCTGATTTTCTTTGTTCCTTTAGCAGTGGGGAAATAAGCAGGAAGAACCCACAGCAACACAACACAGGAACACAAATCTGAACACCAGTGGAAAGCATTTTACACAAGCAGAGTATTCATTATAACTTAAAACAGCCAACTGTTTCATCCCAACTATGGAAAAAAGACCAAATACTAGCTTTGAAAAGAAAACTTCTAATCCAGCAAACATAGTGACTATAGTAAATCAACTCAAGAGCAAAAGGATGTCAGACCGAACCCAGTTATCTTCTCCAAGGTTATGTAAGTGATTCTCTGTAAAGAGACTCCAGTATCCTCTTCATAGGGGACACATAAAACAAAGGCAAAGATACAAAAAGTAATGTTAACTCTGCAGGATAGTTGGTAACATCCAGCACAGTTCAAGGGAAAAAATCTCAGGGCACCACATTAAACAAATAAACACTGTACATCCCTGGAGCCTAAGACAAGGGAGTGGAGGGAGGAGTTGGGGAAAAAGAACAAGGTAAAATATATTATATAATGAAGTTACCCAGCAATACATTTTTCCTACTGCTGCAATGCACTAATAGGGGCAGAGAGAAGAGCAGCATCAGAAGCAATTTCGATTTTTTTTCTCCTGTTGGCAAAGGACATATCTTAAGTATGTAAGCGCGAAGCATACTCATCTTCTATAAAAATATCATAAATAAACTGAACACAGCTTGCCCCTGAATCAAATCAGTACTACAGTAATTTGTGGAATAAAACAGGTACCTCAAGGCAACATAAAAAGGCTTTAGAGTTCCTTCCCTATAAAACAAGCTCTAACTAGCTTCCTTTTCCTTTCTGGCTATCTGTGCAGCATGGCATCACTAATAAAGATTCCACTTAAAATCCCAGCTTCACCTAGCTTAAGTCATAGAGAGCTGATGCTTTTCCAAGTCAGCATTTTTACCACCGGAATGTTGGTATGATCAGTAGTAGCAAGATTCATAGGATATGTGCATAATTACACTACTGAATTCAGAACCAAATCAAATCCACCCACTCAACAAAGGATACATGGTTAACTATCTACCCCCTCCTTTGTATGCTGTCCATTCTTATGCAAGAGCTCTTGTACCTGGTACTATACACATGATGTAATACATCCAAAAAACCTTCCCTCCTGATTTCTCACCAGAAGCAAGGGCTACTACTAGCTTAACCCTGAATTTTTTTTGCCTAGTTCATAAGACTTGTTCTGAGGACAGCAGCAGCATTCTTGTGGAGGTCTTTTCATCCTTACATTATGCAACCTTAATATTAGTTTAATGTTGCTTTCTCCTGTGGATTATAAAAACAAATCTCTAGACCCAGAGTAACACCCTTCATCCCTCTTATGATAGAAAAGTGGTCATAACAGGCTTGTTCCCTACTTACTGGGCTATTAATCTTCAAATATAATTACCACACACAAAAAGAAAACAAACCCCTTCAGTCATTAAGTGGGAAGATCAGAGAACAAAACAGACATTATAGTGCACTGTAGTACAACTAATTTCTAGTCTATCCCGACTTTTGAATGCTTGGCTTTATAAATTCAGTAACGATCTTTTAACATTGCTCTGCACATTTAATCTCCATTTTTAGACCAGTTCACTGAATTCTTTTTCCTCTCAGTAAGCTTCTGCAGGTTATATCAAGTAAACACCCTTATCAAATTATAAGTCCGCATAAACAATGTTAATTACCCTTTCAGCACACAGAAGATTTGTTAATTCTTATGCCTTGCACTTCTCAGAAGGCAAAGATCTACTACAACATCCAGCTACAGTATAGGTATCCTTAGCTATTTCTTGGTTCATGCGAATGTCAACGAGTACCTACCTATGGAGAAACATCAGAATTTACATCAAATCAAACCAAAAATTCTCACACCAGAATTCATACCATACTTTTGGCATGGCTTTGTGGACAACGTTGAAAAAAGTCAAAACCATCCTACACAATCTTTGGGCCTAATTTGCTGAAACACATTAGCCTTAAGCAATGCAGTTTAAAAAAAATATTAAAATGCCCCAATTTATTTCAGTAAAAAACACCCTTCAGAATTTGAGGTCAAAGAAAATGTGTTTGAATAAGAAAAGCAAAACAAAAAAATTACATTTCTGAAGCTGTTCTTTAAGAACGACAGTAGTTGGTTTTTGTTCTCAGAACTTGTTTGAAACATCACATGCAGGTTGTGGCCAAGAAGCCTGTATATAAACTCACTGGAATTTATATACAATCACATGCTTGTCATCTATGCACACAAATTCGGTCTCACCAGCATCTGAGCCTTTTCTACATAGGAAATTACACCAAGTTTCTCAATTTCCTTCCTGTTCACATTTATGCAATTTGACATCAGCAAACATAAGCAAGCTCTGCCAGGTGCTAAGATGACTGGAAGCTACAGAGCGTCACTGGTGAAGCACTAAGCTCAAGCCAGAAAACCCTGCTAAGAATGGAAATACGGCAGCTTTGGTTCACTGCTCTAAGAACAGTGTCCCACAGCTTTTGGTCACTTCAACAGAGGCAAAGGAAGACCGTGCCTCAGAATGCAACACAGACCTCATCTCAGCAATCTTAGTGGAGTAAACTGTATTCAGTAGGACAAACATTTAGAACCTTCCATCACTCAAGCACTAGTTCTATTCCGTACTGCAAAAACCCAGGCAGCTTTGTCAAATATAGCCTCTGCAACAGGTTTCAAAGAAACCTATGCTTTTCAAGCACATGCTTTTATTGGTAGTTACCAATTTGTTGCCAAAGATCTATTTTAAACTGTGTGCACACAGTTATTCCCCTTGATAAGCTAGAGTACATAAACCTCTTTTAAAATCACTCGTTTAAACTGAACTTTTACCCATTGGTGTTTCTGTAAATGTTGTGTTGGAGCATGAAAGACACCTAGAACACACTTTCTTCAGCACAAAAAGCCAGAATAATGGCATTGAACTGTTCCACATCCTACTGTACCAGTAATAAGAGAATATTCTCACTTTGAAAAGATAACAGTTCCACTTGCCTATGCTTATAGTACAATCCAACACAACCTTGCAATCCTACTTGCTTTCAACTGCAACAGAGGCTTGAGAATTGAATGTTAGCACAGTCATCAGCTAAGCAAATGCAAGTCTGGAATTCTGTAGCAAGTTAGGACTTCATGTATTAACAATGCTAAAGGAGTCTGAAGTATTAATGCAACATCCCTGTGGAACCACCATTCCAAAGAGGCAAGCCACCAAAGAAAGACAGTAAAAAAAACAGAGGTTGAGCACCGTGCCCAAGATCACATACTGAGTTTTCCAAGACACTGTATAGACTAACACTTCTCATTCCAGAGGCACAAGTCCAGAAATTCAGTTCTGTTTAAATGCAGGAATAACATCTGGTAGATGCTCTATAAACATAAAAGGAAAGCAGCTTTGTGTTTTCTCTGTATCTAACATTTAAACAAATATTAATATGCTCGCTAGTAATAAGAACAGGAGACTGGGCATGTATGAGAGGCCTGCAGCACCTTTTTTTTCCTTTAGAGAGACCTACAAACATGCAAAGTGTGGAACACCTTAAAATTTTAATGAACAAAAGAAGTCACATGGCTCCTAAAGCCAACCGACATTTCTGGCAGCTTCAGAGGGAGCTGGAAGGAAGAAACATTCTTCACTGAATGAATTCAAGCATCAAATACCATAAACTGTTGGGAGGTGGCCCCCTCCGCCCAACAAAAGAAAGTATCTCAGTAGACTTGTGTTTATGGTATGAGACTAAACTATAACATATATTTTAGAATAAAAGCTGTGAGAATTAAACACTGCTGTAACTTAGTAACCCTAAGTGTCAATGAGAACATGTGATCTTCAACAGGAACTTTGTTCTATTCTCAGAAGTGACTAAACTGCTTAGCCTGCGCTCCTTCAAAAAATCTGATACTCAAAAGGTGAAGAAAACATGAGGATTAAGCTCTAAGGCGACAGTATTTAGTAAATCCTAACTAACTATTTCTATTGCAAGCCTACATTTTGCATAATTGGTTAAACATTGTATTTTTATCAAAATATATGACTATGAACACATCGGTGATCAGAAATGGAAACAGGCACTTTAAAAAGAATGCCAGTTCCACTGAGCTACTGCAAATTTACAGCAACTGTAAAAATTACTAAACTAAAAAAAAAAATCTACCAGGTCATACCATACAGCTATCTTTATACCCCAGCAGAAGAAATGGGGGTGTGGGGGTGAACTATTCCATATGCAGAAAGACAGAACCACGGTTAAAAGCTTTAGTGGTTTATGGCATTTCAAAGTAAAGATCAGTGACAATACAGCACAATCTAAAGGACAGGACCTGTGCCAGGAGTCCACTTCTATTTCTGGCTCTGTCACTGGTGGGCTGTGTGACCAGCAGAGCGCTACACCTCTCTTCCTTCAACCACTCCTGGTCCACAGGGAGAGAACTGCCTTTTGCTACGCCCCTAAGTGACTAACAGGAGGGGACTTCACTACAGTGACAACAACAGACAGTGCTGCTGTGCAATATAAAACAGCAAGGGCAGAACAAGGGTAAGCCACTACGCCTCCAGTTTTGTGTTGGAAGCACGCAGCTCTCTCCTTCAGCTAAGCATCATTAATATCTTAGTGGTTTTATTCTCAGAAACCAGTAACAAAAAGCTGTATCTTCTGACTTACCTGACCCATTCCATGTCTCTGCAAGCAGAGGACTGTTACTACAATAAACTGTAATTAGTTCTTTATTTATCTAGTTTTGAACTGCTAAAACTCCAAAGAGCAAGGTTTAATTCCATTCTTTCCCAAGTCATCATCAGTAACGTTTAGTAAATTTAATTTATAGGACCAAGCTCTGAGCTTGCATAGCTTAAATAGTTCACAATTTAGCCTGTCAATTCTAACCAATACACAAATACACAAAAATAGGTAGGAAATTAATAACCACAAATATTTGGTATGAAGAAAGATAATCACATTTACCATTATACTAGCCACAAAGATTAACACAATTAATTTTCTAGTATAGATTAGTTTTACATTTAAACAAAACTGAGCTTGTTATACTTGGACCCACACTGAACTGCAAAAACGCATCATATGTCTTGTCATCTGACTGCTATTGAGTCACTGAAACACTGTAAATCACTGTCAGCAGCGATTAATGTAAAAACTGTACTTCATTACAATCATAAATGAGAACACATCCTAACCCTTTTTCACTATTTCACATTTTAGCAAAGTTAAAAAGAAATCTTAAAGAATATGATTTTAATTTTCCTCTCCCTTTTCCTTCAAAATATATTACTGCCAGCTTCCCAAGAACAACCCATACAGGAAAGATTTCAGCCATACTGTCATGGTACATAGCTCCTTATTGACAAGACACAAGGTAAACGTTAAGTGCTCTGCATCAGAGCAGATGTATTTTTATAGAAAATTATAGCCAATAAGCATGGCAAAAAGTATGAGTCCTCACAATTCCATAAGCGTTTTCTGTAACACTGAAGCATATAACAACCAGCATTCTTTGCATGATCAACCTCAAATCTAGCAGCTGCAATTTTGTGTCTGGATGCTTTTCTAGACATGTGGGATGCTAATGTTCACCTTGGCTTACGCATTCCTTGATCAGATAAAAGATACAGTGGGATTTCAGCCAGTGTGTTCACCAAACATGGCTAGTAATAAAATCATTCCAGTAACAAGTTTTTACAACCTTTTAATAAATACAACCCTGAAAATGCGTACCTATGAATTTGGAGCCTATTTTGAAAGCAACTGCATTTGTCTTTGAAGAACAGTAAGAGTTTATCAACCTACTTAATTTGTTTTAGAATTACTTGTATTAAGACGGTCTAATGAGCTCTTTCTTGCTAAATCCTCTCTACCATGTTTGACCATAAACTTGGTTTCAACTCCCCCCTTGGTATTTCACTTTCACTGCAATTAGCTCATTCCTCTGTCATTCAATTCTCCTACACCAACATATTTCAGAATTTTCCATCTGTTTCTAGGACCAATCAATTCCCCATAATGATTTTTTTTTCTATTACAGCACACCTTTGGTTACTGTATCATGCTGCCTCTCTGCCCCCCTACACATAAAAAGTATCTCTGGAAGTTTTGTGCTTTTTCTGCTAGTCTGATGTTACCACTTCCTGAATCTACCAATTCTGAGTCCACAATCGCATTATTTTTACAGATCAGCTGTTGCCAAACCCAAATTGACTTCCATATTCTCTCCCTAATCCAGCAGTATTTCCAACCTCTCCGAATTTTTCACTCAACTGCCTTTGTCTTCTTTTCAATAGCAGGCTTCTGCGTATAACACAGGCATCTCAAATGTATCTAAAAACCTAAACCACTTCCTTGTCTGTAAAAATGTCCTCTGCAGATTAATTTCTAACATTATGCCTAAGTTCACATGCAAAGAAGCGTTACAGTTTCTTCTCCTAAACAACATTTAGATTGAGCTGAAAACTTGAAAATAGATTTTTTTAAATGGAGAAAAATCTCAAAAAAAAGAATAAAATCTGTTTATTTTATATCTCAACATAAACTGGGTATTAAGATCTAGAATCTTGCTCAAGGAACGCCATCAAACTAAATATGGAGTGCTTTTTTAACTAGCATTTAGTTCCATTTCATGTCATCAGGGCTATCCTCTGCAAACAATTTAAAAATTACATTTAAGAAAAAAAAATTTTTAACAATGCCAGTTGGTACAGACAGGAATCTTGGATACACCTGGTTAAGGAAAAGACACAGAAAGACAGTTGTGATTAATAGAGTTTCCTTCACCCCTTTTATGTGGTAAAACTCTAGATTTTTCTATGCAGATACACACTCAAGTATCGTGTCATTTATGTTTAAAATTAATTCTTCTTAACTGGCATTGATATTAAAAATTAAACCATTCAAATTAAATTAGCATTAATTTACTAATTAAAAACTATTTCCAAGACAAGCAATCTATATTTAATATGCCTTTCTACAAAGACAGGACGAATACTTACTATGCTGTTATATGCTACTTGTGGCTAAAAAATGTCCTAAAATTTTACATTTTAAAGTGTCAGCCTGATTTGAAATCTTTGATTTTTTGGAATAAATTCTGAACTTGCCAATCTACATTACAAGAGTCTTATCCTCCTTTTTTAATGGATAGCTAATATATCATAATTTAGAGCTCAAAAAATTCTCAAAGGAAAGTGATTTCTAGCCTGCCAATGCAAGTTGCTATGGCAACTACCACAATGGCTATGAAGGCTCTAACCTTATTCCAACAAATAAAATGGAAAAAACATCACAAGATACTATAATGAAAAACTCTGTATGACCAGTCTTCCTAAAAAAAAAGAAAGCAGAGGACTACTTCCTCTATCCGAGTTAACGATATCTAGGCTGGGAAAAAAGCCTTCAGTTTACCATAAAACCTTATGTCATTACGTTTTAGAAATACTGCGACTCTGCTTTTCTTGTGACTTCAGCATTCTTTGGCTTACAGAAGTATAAAAGACTGAAAACGAGCTTTTAGTATCTAAGGATAATGGGTGTTATCTATGTAGTAGCAGCAAACAGAACAGGACTATAAAATACAGTAGGGAAAAAGGTAGTGAAGAAAAATATGGATTCTACCATAACAGTCTAAAAATAGATTCACTTCAAATGAAGCATATATAGTTGAAAGTATCTACAGAACAAACAGCTCCATCTAGAGGTTAAAAAGCAAGGGATATTAAAGCAAGCTTACGCGTAGAAGACTGTCAAGACTTCTTAGAAATACTCTCCAAAATGGTCTGCAAGACCTCTCAATTAAAATAAGAAATTGGCTTCAAAATACATTATACAAGTCAGCTGATCTTTGAGAATCTAAAAGTTTTTCATTAAAAACAAATTGAAGACAAATCTTGACATGAAAATATCTAAAAATCAAAACCTGCTCATTCATACCTTAAGTTTCTTACATTTCATTGTAATTCACACTGAAATACTAGCCTCAAGAAAGTCAGTAAATTTTGCCAGTTTTCAGTGTGATCAAGATTTCGCTTGCACAGAATGTAAATCAAAGAAGCCAACCTTCCAGCACCACTTCAACAAAAGTTTATACCCATGTTCAACGCTAAGGGAATAGTCCAATAAGGAATGAAACTTCTTGCACATGCAACACTTTTCAGGCCCCAATCCTTCACACTTACCTATCATTTTCCACTTATTTCTGCAAGAGTCAGAACGCCCCTGCTAAGCTGTTACATGCTGCACAGCAAAATCTATTTTGCATGTCATCTATCAAAGTAATTCATTATCATCATATTTTATGTCTGCAGGGAAACAATTACTTCCACATTCCAGGACAAAATTCAGGCTTCAGCACACCGCTAAAGAAACTACACCAGGCTGAGGTAGAAGAGGCCAGTTCTTTTCCCTGGCAAGATGGGAAGGAACCAAACCTGCAGTCCACTGCCTGATTAGCAAACCCTCCTGTGCTGTATCTGCAGCACTAGCTATGTAGTCTCTGGTCGCCTCCTTGCAACCAATTCCTCCCTTCTAACACAATAAAGTTGTATTTGACTACCCAAGGCTCTCCAAAGACTATCAGTTACTTGGCGAACCAATTTTCAAAACAGATCTTCTCTAACATGTTCTCACTTCACCGGAGAGCTTTGAGTACAGGTGTATAGTCATACCTCTAACTCTCCTGCTATAAATCTTTTTTTCTCCACTTTATACTGGTTCTGATCCTTCTCCATCTACCCTCTACACGTACATTACAATAATGCTTAAAATACATCAGCAGGACTGTCTTCATAATTCCTCCCAGACTGTATTTTACCTCACAGCCTACATTAAAAAAAAAAAAAAAAAAAATCACATAAAGGCATTGTTTCTTGAGCCCATACAGGATGCTTCCTAGCTACGCCTCACAATACAAGTAGTGATGCAAAATAGAATTAAAAGGGTCAGAAAATCAGGAGCAAAGGACTGCTGCTGGAAAACCGTTGGCTTAGAGGTCTGCCGCATTACTGCTCCAGAACAAAGGCATGCTTTGTTATTCACTCCATGCTTCTGGTAATGTTGAATTGCCTCATGGTGTTTTTCCCACATTTTTTACACTTTCTCTATCTTTATCCTCCTTTCAAACTCTCATCTCCCTTTTCCATTCTCCCATCTTGCTTTTTCTATTTACCTGTTCTAGAATTGTACTTCCTTACAGCATCCCTACTCTCTTTTTACTGTATGTTCTTGACTATCTAGCATCATGAAAAGATAAACATCGCCTACAAGAGACCAAAAGACCCCCTAAAAAAATACTAACATTAATAAGCCAGAACACGTAAAACAATTGAAAAAAACCCACATTTTATTACGATTAATACATGATTTTTTTTAAAGTTCCAGTGCTGCACCTCTGAAAATCAGGCTATTTTGTGCCAAAGTTTAATTTGGAAATTTACACAAGTTTGAAAATATTTGTCCAAAGGACACCACACAAACAATTCTTGAAAAATTTCTATGAGATAACACATTATTCCAATATTTGAAATAGCACTCACCAGGAACTTTTCTTGATATACCTTACAATATTGATTCATGTGCTGTATTTCTCTGAAAAGTATTCAATTACTTTGAACATAGAGATCTCCAAATTTTTAACACATCATACACAGTCTCATTTAAGTTTTGAATATCTAAGCAAATACAAACCACAGCTTGCATAGGATGTTGGTGACAGAATTTCCTCCTGATTATTTATCACAGTTTGAACACAAATGTATGTTTAGGATTTATATTTATTATTATACTGGTTTATTTTAGTTTGCCATAGGTAGAAGTAAGACTCATTTTGTTATTATTTAATATAGCATTTTAAATAACCCTTACATCTAACACACAGTATTATGATTTCCTGGGAAGCATGACTGAGCATTAAAAAAATGGCATAAGCTCTGTAAAAAATTTCAAAAACCTCAAACCTATTTTGATCTTCTATTAACAAGTACTAGCAAAGAGAAGCCTTTCAAAGTAGCTGTTCATACACAATAGCTCCCCTTTCATGTGCAAGTTCATGAATTTAATGCCAAAAATAAACTCACTACCTTTTCAATATATGAGATCCTACACAGGGAGCAAGAAAAGTTAAGTGTTCTCCTCCAGCATTCTACTGTGGGATCTCCAATTTAATAATTTGTATCCCAGTGCATACTTCAAAAATCATACTCCAACTTCATAACTGCAATATTATTCCCACATCAGAGGAAAACATTGATTTCCATCATGAAATGAAGAAACAGCATTTCAAAACAACTTTATTTGCTCTGAATATCAAACGCAATGTACATCAAAAGCTTCAACTTTTTTTTTCCCCTCCAGTCACAAACCAGCTTGCTGACCCTACTTAAAATTGCGTAACAATGAAAAATAAAAACATTTATTTCCTTTTGGAATAGCCTGTACGCCAACACATCTTTGAGAAGCAGCATAATCTTTTAGCCTGATTTTGCAGCCCTATTGCGAGATCCTATATTACACACAAACTTTTTGGTGTTGGGGTAAGCATGGTTTCCTTAAAGTCCCATGGACATAGATAACAGGGAAGGGAAGAGTAGGGAAGAACACACTGCATTCTGCAGCAATCCTAATTCATGCAAATACAAGAAATATCAGGAGCTGTGCTTTCACTTGAATCTGCTTAATTAGCATAAATAAACTGACTAAAAGTTTTTAAATTAAAAATTATTCCAACAAACAGAAACCAAGTCCTGATTCCTCACATGTTCATTAACTAGAGAGATGGCACCAAGATACTAAATTTACAAAATATTTAGATCAGGCTATTAAAGGTCTTCCAGAAAATAAGTATTAACTTGATTTAGGAAGCAAAGAACTGATGTTCCCCTGGCTTTGTAGATGTTTTGCAGCCCAAGATAAGCAACATAATGTTAAGCTCAAGACCAAAGAAAATTATTACTACAAATACTTCTGTCACATTAGGTAATCATATATAAATCTCTTTACCAGAAATTGTAACACTATTTTCTCTACAAAAAAATCCAACTTCAGTTTTGAAGCAATTCCTGTGTCGGAAAATGCTGGCAGGATTTGCACTAATAATTGCCCATCCATAATAAAGCTTACAAAGGAAAGTTTTACCATTGCTCATTCTTTGTTGAGAGAACAAACTACTGAAGCGTTTTTACACTTTCTGCTCACGTGTACGAATAAATGCTTTTTCTTCATTTTACAAGAAAACAGTATGTTCGGGAAACACACTGGCAAACTGTGTAACACAAAATTAAAACTGGCTGATGCCACACACTATTTTTAAAGCTTAAAGACTTTCTTTTTTACAGCTTAAAAAAATGCATCTTCTCAACTCCTCAAAACTGAAACTGATTACTGAAAGTACTGTTACATTGCTGACATATGAATCTACTTGTCACTTTGGATTAAAAATGCTTCTGTAAATGACTTTAGTAAGACTAAGAGAAAAAACACAAAAATACTTACATTGCATTTACTTTATCTTCTGGGCCCTGAACTTGGCCCGTTACAGTTCCTTGACTGGTATTTTTAACCCAGCCAACCACTCCTAATTTCCTAGCTTCCTCTTCAGTGTACTGATTTGAAAAACAATGAAAAAAGGACAATCAGTGTCAACACATACACCACACATACACCACTTAAAAGCCCATTTTCATTTTCATAGCTTTAAGATCAGCAGTTAAGAAAAAAAAAAATACCTAGATGATGCTCATACTCAGGCATTAAGATATTCCTGTCAGCTCTGAAGCTGCAGCAGAAGTAGCTACATTTTGAACAAGAATGAGATTTTTACATATACATAACAAATGCATGAGTTAATTCCTACTTCCATTTTCACAGCTTTTAATATTTTCTTTAAAAACTACACATATGATGGCTCCCACCAAGACATTACACTGCTGGTAATAAAATTCATCTTCCTCTTGGCTTTATCGTATGTACATGCGTAGAAACCTTCTGATGGTGTGCGGCTTTTTTTTTTCCTCCATTCACAGGGAAGCTGAAGACTTGCTCCCCTTATTTCAGGAACTCTTAACACAGTTTTGATCACAAAGGAGTCTACTAATCCCACCCCACTCCCCTGTACCCAACTCTATTCCTTTCTTTAGCCCCATCAACAACCACAGTGCCTAAACTCATTAAATTTGCTACATGTACCAACTTCATAGTTCTTTTTCTCAAGTTCCAATCTTTTCCACCCGACTTTCACCTCTTAAATTCTACCCCCAGCTGCTGTATTACAACTAACAAATAGCAAAGGTCATAATCTAATTATACTGGGTTTCTAATATTTTTTTGCAATACCACAACAAATTATGGTTTCCCAGCTATTCACTTCCTGTGATGGCATAAGGAACTTCCAAGTACCCTGTTTTTTGAGTTGTTGTTTGGGGTTTTTTTAAAAAAATTTTTCTCATTTTCTGTCTTTCAGGTACATATGAAATATACGCATGGTTTTCATGATTTGTCCCTGAACACTGAAGTGGTAGGTAACAGAAAGTCTCCTTTGCAGAAATCCATTACATTTTTGTGTCATGTAGAACAATAAAAACACTACTAACCAATACACAGTACTTCATTTAATTAATAGTGAATTTATTTACATTAAAGGTACCTCTTCTGTTTTGCTGCTTGCACATTTAGTAAAGAGGTCTAAAGCCACATGGTCCGTATTTTTGTCTTGGATTGCAGAACATCAGACAGATGGCTCTAGATCCGAGAGTTTTCAATACATTTTGATGGGAAATAACCACAAAACATTTCAGAGTATGTGCAGTACACACATACTAAGCGTGCACACTGCATTATTAGCCTCTTTAGATACTTATCCTATTCAACAGCCAAACTTTCAGTCATTATGACTACATTCCAAAAGTTGAAACAAATGTTGGCGTAATCTAAGCAATGAAAAGGTGTTGCTAACTATGAAGAATACTTTCCAAGTTGATTACGAGCAGCTTCTCCATACTAACTAGTCCAAAAGCAAGTCCAAACGCAGCTGACAACCTGTTCCTGCTTATTAGCTGAGGACTGGCACTGTGTTGTGCGTTCCCATGGCTTGAGGTCAGGTCAAAACAAGGCAGAGCAAGCTTGCACCTGCCCACCACCTAATGTGGGGACATACCCTTTCCACTTGATAGAAAAAATTAAATTCAAGACATACTCTATTGTAATCCTCTACCCATTTCAATTTTGCACTCTTTCACAACACATATAAAATATGCACAAAAACTTTTAGGTCTAATATTAGGCATGGTCCCACTATTTTCAGAAAAAAACCCAACCCATTCTTATTTGGAACACGCACGCCTGTTTATTGGGTTTTGGTGAAACACAAAACTACCTGCTGCCCATTCAGAGCTGGGATATGAGCTACAGACTGCACGTTTGCAGCACTTTGTTGCAAGGAGACACAATAACCTTCCTTAAATACAGGTACTACAATAGCATTAAAAAATTAAACTCGAACACATTGTTTCAGAAGCTAATACCAAGATCTTCAGACTTAACCTTTCTAAAAATTAATATGTTATAACACTCTTGTGTCTGTTTTATGACAAGTAATCCAAACACAATCTTTAGATACTATACAAACAAGCAACACATCAGTAAGCTTTTAAAAACCTATTTTAATATAACAGTAATATAAAACATTTTTTTTTTGCTTTTTAAATCCGCTTGCAATACTAGCTGTTTAACCTAGAGCTCAAAGTTCAGGTCAGATATGTTTATACAGACCTGCTGCCATATTTTTAGCACTGGAAATACTACACTTTAAAGTAGAACTGGTAAATCAGATATTGCCTTACCATCCTGAAACAAACACCTAGAAAAGAAAGAAAAAGACATTAAAACAATTTGAAAGAATACCACTTCCAGGTATTTCATTTAGTATAAAGTTACAGTAAACCGCATACAAGTCACCTATAGTCTTTTTCCTACAGAGCGCAGTTATGAAATTTTAATATTGGGCAAACTCTACAAGCTGGCCTTGAGCCTTCCCTTCAGCAAACGATTATTCATTAAGGCGGTTAGCGCACGCAGATTTCTTTAATGAAGGTGCTGAAGCATAGGAATTGCCTTTGACTTAATTTTCACTTTAAAGCTTTGATGGAGACGGGGGGAGGGGCATGCCCACATAACATCTCTGACAGAAGACGGGAGCGCAAACGCCGTTAGCGTTTCTTTTGACAGAACAGCCGGTGCTCCCCGGAAAACCGGGCGAGCCTTACACCAGCGGCGTATTTATAACCTTTTTTTTTTTTTTCTTCGTCGGCTTCCCTTTGGGGACGCCGCCGCCGCCTCAGCCCCCGCCCGCCTCACTCGGCCCCGCGCGCATGCGCCGCCCGCCACGGCCGCGCGCCCTTGGCGCCGCTGGAACCGCCGCTTCCCCCTCCTCGCACACAGACACACACACACACCCCCCCGCAGCGCGGAGCCCATCTTTACCTTGCACTCGTCCGAACACTTCGTAATCCACCGACTTGAGCGCGGCGGAGGCTTTCGTCAGGGCAGACATGGCGGCCGCGCCGGCGGAGGGAAAGAGCCGCTGTCGCCGCTCGCGGGGCTGCGGCCGAGCGGGGCCGCCGCGTTCCCCCGGACGGGAGCGCGCGAGGCTCAAGCTTCCCGCGTAAGCGGCCGCCTCACAGCGCGCCGCCCCGGAGCTGGGGGACACGGGGACGGCACCCCCAAACCGGCCGCCCTCGGTCCGGGGGTCGAAACCGCCTCCCCGGGGACAGCTCTGCTTCCCCACAGCTCTGAGGGGAGCTCGCCCGCAGCACGAACAGTCTGCGGCGGCTGCAGGCAGCGGCGTGTGGTGAGGTACTTACTGAGCCCTCCAAGGCCCTCTTCCTTCTTATCTTTGCGCGCAGAAATACGTTGGGAGAACAAAAGTCTGAAGGGGACTGTCTCCTGTTCCAGGCCTGATGCAGTAGGCATTATACACCGAACAGGGTTTCCCACCTGGAGCATCCCAGGTGACCACCATTAGCCTCTTTCAGGGATTTACAAGAATCGTTGAAACAAAAAAAGCATTTGCCATATGGTGGCTGAACTGAGGTAATTTTGAAAGAGAATCATAGAGTCACTTGGGTTGGAAGAGACCTTCAAGATCATTGAGTCCAACCATAAACCTAAAGCTGCCAAAACCACCCCTAAACCATGTCCCTCAGCACCACATGTGCCTGTCTTTTAAATACCTCCAGGGACGGCGATTCAAGTGGTTGAGAGCTAAAACATACACACATACACCCCCCCAACCCCCC